>BLKR01001055.1:12102-347577 GCA_011170035.1 Teleogryllus occipitalis | reverse complement strand
TCAGCGAATTTGCTACTTCTGACGAGCTAGTCGAGTGAACGGAAAACTGGAGACCAGTATTTCTCCGAATGGTTGGGCATATACTACACGTAATAATGTTCTGTCATGTATATAGCATTAGTTGAAAGTAGATAATGTATTAGCAGGGAAGGATTGAAGTAGATCTGCATAAAAGAATTTTAAATGCTGATCGAAATCAGAAATCCACAAAGGCACCAACTTTACAGAGGGGACACAAACATTATACCTTATTAATTGAGTCATATCGTGCCTAATGTCCTAATCATTTTAATTGTTCCCTTCGTCAGGAAATTAATCTTGAAGCAAATGGATGTTCTTGAATGGATTTCTGTTTGAATTAAAACGAAAACGAATGGTGCTACATCTGCATAAACTTTCTCGCATTATTGATATCAGTCCGGTAATATAATACTGCACAATGCGGCTTTCATTTCAGTAACCACAAACGAAAGTCACACGATTTAACACAAAATTCCGCAAAAACTACTAATATTTCTCAAGATACTCTACTTGGCATTATTTAAAGATCAAATAATTAGGAATAGATTGCATTATCAAAGAAAACCCAAATTTCAATACTGAAGTTTTAAAACACTTTCGAAAACAATACCTCTTTTGCAAGTTTCGAAATTTCTAATATTTTAATGAAAATCGGGCCCACACCTTTATTAAGCTATTTATGTTTGTTTTTAATTTCACAATTTGACGCCAAATTAACGAAAACTAATTATATATACAAAACTATTGCACATGACAATATTTCAAGATCTTGTTTTGCAAGACGCACTAGCATTTTTCAGAATTGGACATCTTTTTGGAGACTTAATCTAAACCCATCCAAATGTGAAATATTCACTCGTTGGCACATCAACAATCCCACACTCAAATATGTTAATAATCAAAAACCTTTGTTTTTCCTTTCACCCTTTTCCAATTATATACTAATATATTAAAGTTTTGAAATCAGCTGAAATCTAGATCTTTTGATACATTTGAAGCAAAAGGAAATGAAAAGGAATTAATTTAATTCGATGAGTTTTTCGTAAAAAGCATTTTTATTATACTTGTATTACGAAAGTTTTATTTCGCCGTTCATGAAACCTTATTCTTAATATCAGATTTCTTTAAAAGTGTTTTTAGTTCGTGTATCACTTTCCCGTATACACTGCGGGTATTGTTACTGAATTTCTATTAAATATTTCCGACAGTAATCCACATTATATCTCAACGGATCAATAATTATTTGTTGTTTGGAGAAACGAGAGACATTCTGTTGTTTGGAGACACAAATGTGCGCAGCCAATGTTCTAATCCAGGCCTGCACAGCGCCTGCTCCCGCGAGCATTCTGCACTCAAGAGCCGAACCGCTGCCGCCAGAGCTGCGAAGGTGCAAGTAGTGGGGGGTAGGCAGCTTTGCTGGGAGGGGCGCATCGCACAGCAGGGGCGATGCGGCGCGTAGATTGAATGCCTGGATATTTAATGCAATGATCCAAGCTGTGAAATAATATGCCCACTTCTTTACATTGGTAATGTTCCGTATTTCTAGCTGCAAAAGCCATAACCAGAAGATCATAAAAAGTCACTTTTTATGATCTTCTGCACACTCCTATGTAACGACATTTTCCTTTTTTTATTATTTTTGTGATCATTGTTTCCTATTATGAATCTGAAAAAGATCTACTTACGAGCAAACATCTCTGAATATTTTGGGGGTAATCATGAGATTATTATGGGTCTTGTTAAACAGGATACAAAGATTGAAATGATTGAAGGCGTTGTCATTGTCAACAATAGTATTGTTGACAACAACTATTGTTGACAATGACAACGCCTTCAGTCATTTCAATTATGTAAATGTCAACTACAACTCACACCTGAATCAATATAGGATACAAAGAGCTTAATATTTTATACAATGTCGCAAACAATAAATAGTATTCGATGATTTGATATTAGAAATATATAATGTATCCAAATTAGAGCAGTAAGTATTCATGACTTTTTAAGAAGATCCCTTAGCGTTGATAGACCCGTCTTATTCAATTTAAACAGTACTAATGAAAAATAGTTTATTACTAAAACATCAGGCTCATCAAACAAAAACAATTCAATATTACAATTTCGTGTCTAGCACCATACTAAATTTGTGATTATATCGTAGCAAAGTGAATAACAAGAACAGCCCTACAAGCCATTAAATTGGTGTCCAAACCAAATATGTAGGTATATCTAATTCGTTTTAGGTTCATATTTTACATTGTCATCTTTTGACAGCAAACATTTCCAATCTTACCACGGCCTTTGAAAAATATCCCGTTAATAAAAAGAAACATATTTAATGATCACGAAGTAGTCACTGCGTGATCATTTTTTTATTAAATTGTATTGTGACATACCAATATGTCACTGAATATTGTACAATTATTTATTATAAATGGCGCACCAACTGGGGCTGAATTTCTTTTAAATCAGTCAGATTATTTCAAAATGGCGCACCAAATGGGGCTGAATTTCTTTTAAATCATTCAGATTATTTCAGTATCTTAATTTTCCTTCTTTATAAAAACTTTGATTGAAGTGTCTCTCAAAACGAAAAACAATTTTAACAGCCTAAAACCTAAATTACCAGATTAAATATCATTACCTCCGTTAGGTGCTTCATTATCTAAAATCGATATCGTTAAACCGAAACAGAATTGAAAGAGCAACATGGCAGTGTGAGACACTAAGGGCCTTGCAGAGGATGCGACAAAATTTACTACCAGTAGTTTGTCTAGTTCGTTTTTTAACATCCTTTCGGTGAGAAAATCAAAAGGTCATTTGCATTTTACGCGCCACGCTCAGCTACCGTGCCGACCTTGGTCCTTGCTGTTCAGTTTGAGATACAATCGGTAAAGTTTTATCGCTCATCTCTGATGAATTAATCATGGGTGTGTAAACTTAATGAATCATTGTTTACAAAGTCTAGGTAGTATTTAGGAAACAATGCTAATTAACAGTTTGGCCGGATAAAACATTTTCTTCACTATCGTTCGTTCGTAGATGCTGCGAGTATTCGAACACGAATATTTCTAACATTTCGAGGACAAACAACAATTTTCATATTCTGGCACATCTTCAACTAATGCCTACATCAATATAATTATTGCGGCATGTCTCAGATATGGTGAAACCTCGGTTTTTGTACGTTTGTTTTCCACGTCTCCAAATATTGATAAATGTCACGAAATATTATAATGTGACAATTTCGGTCGTACTTACACAACAGATTTAATTGAAAAAACTCCTTCACAAACGAAGCGCGAAAAATAAGTATATATATTTTTTAATTCAAAAGTGTAAATCAAAATATCTTTCAGCATTGAATTCAATATATTCACGTACATAAGCACATCAACGATGTCTGATTCGTATTTTAGCCGAAAAGAAAATAAGTCATTAATAATTCTAGCCGACCTGGATGGCCGAAGTGGCTAAAAGCGTGTACCAACTCAGAGCTTCGTTCCAAAGGGCCGCGGGTCCGAGTCCCGGCTTGGGTATGGTTGGTTGTCCCTTGACTTTGTATGTATTGCCGCGGAGGGCCTCGCGTTCTGCGGACCCCAGATCAGAGGAGCCCGCAAGTGTATTGGCCTAGTGTATGGTCGAATATGCGTCCCATCGGGACGTAAAGGGTAACCGGCTGTTGGCTGGATAAAAGCCGTAATAAAATAAAATAATTCGAAATAACGGAGATGGAGCGCTATTGCCTATTTTGCTAGCACGGCGTTAACAAAGCTACAGTTTGGCATATTAATTTCGCAACACAGCTATCTTCACAACCAAAGCAAATAACACTAACAATTATTCTCAACTCACTTCCTCACTTAAGAGAATTTTCTCAAATCTCGCGATTACTGCTCATGTTTTGAAAAAAAATGTATAAACAGTGATTTAAGATCTAATATTAAGAACTGAATTGAATTGAAGGGGATGGGGTGGGATGGAATGAATGGGGGAGGGGGTTGGATGGAGGGGGAGAGGAGGAAAGGAGAGAGGGGATGGGGTGGGATTATCCCAATTTACTAAAATAACACTAATTATAAAAGAACAAATATTTGTATAAATATTTATGCAAATACAAATAGAAATTAACAAATTACTAACAGAATTGAAAAAATACAAATATTTTATTTTTTAATATTTTATTTTTTTGGGCGCGACGCCCGCATGGATGAGAACTCGTAAGCAACTGCTTGTTTTGCATATCAGACCCTGGCAAGACGTAGGAACTACGAGCCCTGGAGGGGGATATGAATTCATCTGAGTCACTGCTTCCATTTTCGAGGCATCGAAACTAATGTATAAAATGAGCTGTGCCTATGACTGCAGCACCCAATTCAATTCAAATAAGCACATCGATTACTCAAGCGAAATCTGTCCAACTATTTCTATTTTTCTTACCAATTGCGCTCCCTTTAGCTGAGGACACACATGAATGTACTCGTATATCAGGCTCTCCTTCATTTCCGATAACATAGTCGGGTAACGAGTCAGATCTCAGAGGCCTCACAGTTGGACATTGCATTTTGTATCTTGACCAATGATTGATTATTTTGTGTTTCCGGGCACAACTGCTATAGTCCCGTAAGTATAGGGCAATATTTCTGTCCTGACTGATGGCGGTGGATGGTGAGATCCCGCACAGACCACCAAGACGACTTCCGAGGTTTTCCGCCTTTGGATATCTCCTACCAGCGGGGCATCGCCCCACCGCACCACCAGGACAAATTCTAAGCTCCTGACCGACCTCCAGACATACAGCAGTGTAGTGTATTAAAGTTCTTTTGCAAGTAAGGGGAGAGGATAGGGCAAGAAAGATGAAGGAAAGAAAGCGTGCGGTGTTTCCCGTTTGTTACGGTACTGTTCCGGTATTTGCCTGTATTGATCAGAGAAGACTACCAATCAGCTGACTGTTAGAATTGCCCGCCAGACAGCAGCTGAATTCAGTCACAGATGTAGCCAATGTCGAAAAT
Source organism: Teleogryllus occipitalis (assembly GCA_011170035.1). Lineage (NCBI taxonomy): Eukaryota > Metazoa > Arthropoda > Insecta > Orthoptera > Gryllidae > Teleogryllus > Teleogryllus occipitalis. Next base: position 342,544 of record BLKR01001055.1, on the reverse strand, counting down.
TCTGTCATCGACGGGACTTGAACCCAAGGCCCCGCTTGTCAGAGGCACTGCAGTGACATTATTTGATGCCCTGAACCACCTCAGGTGGTTTTTAGATCAATGGAGTATGGGGGATATGGAGATGGGTATGAACGCATTAAAAAAATCCTTCGTACGCCTTCCTTCGGATGGAAGTAAAGTCGGCTGTCCCATGTAGTAGATTTACTGCATGTAAAAGATCCTCAAGCCTAAAAAAAGCCTCTGAGCAAAATTGAGATCCACCTGTTTCGTCGCCCAAGATAATGCCTCCGTTCTCCGCTAGGTGGTGAAAGTGCGGCGAAATTTGCGTGGTTAGACGGAAGAGCGAGCCTGATGGCCCGAGTCTCGCCACGTAAAATAAGACATTAACTAAACTAACTAATTAACGCATGGTTCGATGCTAAGGATGGGAGTTGTTCGGGATCGGGAAGGAAGATGCCGCGTGCGGATCATGACCCGCACAGTTCAAGTATTGCTTTCGGCATTCGTCGGAATTGATTGGAGGAAATCGTGGAAAAGATTGATCAGAGCATCCGACCTCTAGAACTGTTATTCACGCAGTAGTTGGCTTCGACTGTATGTGTATTGCCGTGTAGTGTCGAAATTTCGCACACCATCAGGATTAGAACTTCAACTAGGACCCCAGGGCTTCGAAGCTTCAGTTGCTGTTTAATAGCAACTGCCAGCCCAACTGGTGATATCGGTGATTCAAGACATCAAATAACAAAGAAAGTTGTATTAAACGAATGCACTGTGAACTCTATAATGAAGAACTCCCTAAATCGTACACATTACTTGAGTTTGGTTGATTTAACTTATAACCCATTCATACATTGAAAATCTAATCAAATAGCGAAAGAAACAATTCGGTTTCCGGATTTTTGTAATAAAGTGTTTACACTACTTTTTAGTGTTTTATAAGAGGCGAACTCATTTAGTCAAAGAGGTTTTATAGACTTTTTATTGGTTTATAAGAGGCCAAGAGCATTAAGTCAAATTAAAAACTGAGTATCTGTACCGCCATCTAGTGTAATTATGAAATTCAACAATTAGGAATTACGGCTGCTTGCCGCATAGAGGTTATGTCATACGAGCAACAAACCCACACAGTCGTACGTCATTCATTACTGCGAATATGAGGTCATCTGTTATCCCTGACAACACCAGCGCAAAGGAAGTGAACTAACGATTGAAATAATTGTAAGTACAACTAGTGAAATTAATTTTATTTATTTTTGGGGAAGCCTGTATGTCCTCTTCTTGCTTTCTCTTAAATTCAGCTTTGTAATTAATGTTTCAAATTTTAAAACACTACATGGCAAGATCCCTCGCACGAAAAAAAGCAAGGACGTCCTCGACCCGTGTATTAAATAATTAACCCTCTCGGAAGAACAGTTAATCCTCCATCTAACACGCTTTTGTCACTAATTTGCACGCAGAGAAGAGATGACAGGGTTGTTTATTTCAGTGACGCTTGATACAGAGGAACCTGTTGCATCTTTAACAGTTTAATTTTACAACCGCCAAACATACCTCACAAAAACATTTCACGTAATGTCAACTGCGATAAGGGTAGAAGATGGAGATTTTTGACAGAAATAGGCAGAGAAGCTAATCCTGCCGTACGGATAACGGGAAGAGACGAAATTGATTTGATAAAGCTCCGGCCTAGATTTACATCTTTAAAATTAAGTAGAGTTCGGTAGTGGGATCATTACAAATATATTAATAAACATTTGAGGTTCACAACCGGTGATCTTTCATCCATTTTAATTTTAGTACGTGCATGACAAATTGATGAAGTTGTTAAATAAAACAAGACGGTATTACTATATCCATCAAGCAACAAAATAACATAATTACAAAGTTTTGTGATAATTTTATTGTTACCTACTACATTTGCAACGATAGGAGGGTCTTACGGAAAAACTCGGAAAGGATTATTGTCGAAATGTTTCTCTTAAAAGAAACTTCCTTTTCGTAATCTTGCAGAACGTAAAAACAACTGCCGCTCCTTTGTTTTCAATTTTGTGCTACACGGCCACCGATTTTGTTTATATTTAGCAATAAATTATTATTGTTATTATTATTATTAACTTAATAAACTATTCTTTTACTTTTACGTAAATTCTTTTTCAACTTTCAGTCACGGTTGATCGTTGCCTAACGCCTCTTACAATCGATTCGCATAAAACTATACATTCAAGTGGATATTCATAAGATATCTTCTGCACAACTGAAAGAAAACATTCGCCAGATTAGCTAGCTAGATTTTGTTCAACGGATAATTACATGCATCAACTTCATTTCTACCCTAAATATCCCACGAATTCACCTTTGCTCGTGATCGCCAAAGCAGTGGTCGAGCAAGTTTCATTTCATTTGGTGTCTTTCATTTCGATTTGAAATCTAGTAAAGAACACATGTCAATATACGGATCAATCAATCAATCTTTGAAGCCATTTGAAGAAATTATACGAAGCAACAGTCAAAAGACTGGCATTCGAGTTAATGATTGACTTGCGCGTCCACTGCTATGGTCATTAGACCCGTTAGTGTACAGAACGATTTTCCTAAGGATGAGTCAAAGTGACAGCTAGTGTTGGCAACATAACTGAAGGTTCACTTGTTTCCGGCTTAAAATCATTTTTTTACTATTTACATTCGTAGCAGTTTTCTTTTACTGATTGTGAGAGCATGTTAAGAGATTTTCCACATACGTAATTAAATTTAAATATTTCCCGCAGTCGCGTACGTGCATATACCTCAGCGAAACTCAGACTTTTGCATGGGGATGTTTTCACAGGAGCCATTAGCACTTTACGAAGAGGCGTCGCGACGGCGAAGTCGCGGCGGAGGGATACTTCTCTGAAATACATGTGATGTTCACTTGTTACGCGAACTGCCACTTTGGCTCATCCTTAGGAAAATCCTTCAATAGTGCAGGCTCTATCCGGGAGGAGACGCTCGTACGGACACGGGCAACTTCCCCTCACTCCGCACTGATTTCCCATCAAAATATAGAAAGGGGTGTACATGCGCAAGCTGAATTTTTTGATTGATAGATTTTTTCGTGTTTCCGGGCGCGTCAACTGCATTGGTCATTAGTTCCGTTTCCATGTCTTTTTCTCGTGAGATGGCGGTGATCTTCCCCTCGCTGGATGGCGATATCCGGAGCCGACCTACCGTCGGCTAGTGGGGTTTCCCCCTAACCAGGACTCTCCCACCAGTAGGGCACCGCCCCAGCCGGGACAAGCTCTAAGCTCCCGACTGGTCTCCCGGAATATGTGGTAGTGTCGTGCATGTTAGTGTAAGTGTGCGTGCAAGGGGAGAGGATAGGACAAGGAAGAGGAAGGACAGATCGCGCGCGGTCCGTAGCCCATTTGGTAGGGTACTGCTCCGGCATTCGCCTGGTGTTGATCGGAGCAAGCACGAAAAACTACCGATCAGAGCAGCCGGCCGCTAGAATTCTCCTAGGCAACGACTGAATTCGACCTAGCTGAAAAGCTAGTGTCGAAAATCCTGCCGCCGTGAGCACTCGAACCTAGGACCTCCCGGTCAGAGGCGCTGCAATGACATCAGTTGATGCACTGAGCTACCGCTCCCGGTATGTTCGTTAAAAACCCTGATGTTTTGAAAATTGCAAAAGCGCAAGGTGAAGCGGCGCGAGGCGGTGAATAGTGACTTGCTACGAAAATATGTTTGCCTGATGTTTTCTATCAAATAACCGATAATTGTATTATGTTTATATTATTCATTACTTATTACTATTTGATGTTTATTTTCTTACTAAATTCTCCCTTATATAAACATCTTTGCTAAGTGACAGGAATGTGTTTGAATTGCGAATTCTTTCCTTGTTTTCGTTTTGCCTTGTGTTATGAAACCATTCAATTATTTATTTATTTAAAAATAATGTGAAATAAATTAACAAGTCTCTATAGGTTTACAATTTTCGCTTACGGAGGAACAGTGCTTTTAACAGACAAGTTATGTCTGTTAAACCTTCTAACCTGAACGTAGAAACGTTATGTTCTAATAGCATCTCTTACTTAAGAGGATTGTAAACAGGATTACAAAACCAAGATACTTTTGATACATTTTTTTTAAATTATACTCTCAATTGAGAATTTAAAATCGGTCTGATGTATTATTTCATTCTAATGAGTAATTTCTTTGCCTTAAACAGAAAATGGGAATTAATATTATTAATTAATGCACGGAACTGATGACAAGAGGGAGAACTTGGAACTCGCTGTGGGTCTCCTTTCCTCTTACTATTTGCCCATCTGTTTCCTGGATCGTGCTATTTCGGTACCGTCGAGTGCGTGAACATTGCCGGCATGCCAGGGCAGTGTATACTGGCACTCTTCGTGACATTAACCTATTCTGTACGGGGCCATTTTGCGAGTCGGCGGAACGGCCAGCGATCGATTCGAGATTCGCCCAACCCAGCGTACACACGAAGCGTGTTGCGCAGTTAGTATTGAATTGAATGTGCCCGGATTTTACGTGGCGAGACTCAGGTCATGAGGCCTACTCTTCCGTCTGACCACGCAAATTTCCCTACGCTTCTTTCACCAACCATGGGAGAAAGGTATTACTTGGGCGACGAAACAGGCGATTTGAATTTAGCAAGGCTTGAGGATCTTTTACATGCAGTCAATCTACTAACATGGGACAGCCGGTTTTACTTCCCCTCCGAAGGAAGGCGTACGAACGATTTATATAACGATTTTTTCGCCCTTAAAAATCCACGGCTTCGATCGGGTTCGAACCCGCAAACTTGGGTATAACAGTCCGATACGCCGTTACACCATCGCCGCCACGAGATATCCGAACATGCTCGGCTCATGCTTTTGGGTATCGGCAACGAGAACTCTCCCCCACGACCGCCGCATCGGAAAATTAGTGATTCCGAAAAGAACTCTGACCTCACTGTGAATTAGTGCTTTTCACACCCGGGAACCGATTCATTGATTGTTCGATTGGAGTTTTCCAGGCGCATCAACTGCCAAGGTCATTAGCCCCGTAGTTCATGATTTTATCGCGGGAGATGGCGGTAATCCCTCACTGAATTGTGAGTTCCGGTGCCGACCTGCACGACGGCACGCGGGATTTCCCCAACGAGGTATCTCCCAAACGCGGGGCACCGCCCCAGCCGGAACAAGTTCTAATATCTCGTCTGATCTCCCAACATGCGTGTGCATGTAAGTAAGGAGTGACGATATGACAAGGAAGAGGAAGGAAAGATCGCGCGCGGTTGATTGATTTTTTCGTGTTTCCGGGCGCGTCAACTACTTCGGTCATTAGTCCCGTCAGTGTAGCGCATGTTTTTTCTCGGGAGATGGCGGTGATCTTCCCCCGCTGGATGGCGAGATCCGGCGCCGACCTACCGTCGGCTAGTGGGGTTTCCCCCTAACCAGGACTCTCCCACCAGCGGGGCACCGCCCCAGCCGGGACAAGCTCTAAGCTCCCGACCGGTCTCCCGGAATATGTGGTAGTGTAGTGCATGTTCGTGTAAGTGTGTATGTAAGGGGAGAGGATAGGACAAGGAAGAGTAAGGACAGATCGCGCGCGGTCCCTGACACGTTTGTTAGGGTACTGCTCCGGCATTCGCCTTGTGCTGATCGGAGAAATCACGGAAACCTGCCGATCTGAGCAGCCGGCAGCTAAAATTTTCTTCCAGAAAGCGCCTGAATTCGACCTAGCTATCTAGCTACAAACGCGAAAAACTGTCGAAGTTTTCAAATTAATTCTCCAGAGATAATCATATTCTGCCGTGTAATGTAAATCAGTTCTACATCATTGCCACGATTAAGTTACCATCTAGATTCGATGTCCCCTGAATAGTAATTCCTGTTTACTCGGACAAAATACGGGGTTTATGAACCTCTTGAGAAACTCGCGATTTTTTTACACTTTCTGATTGTGGGGAAGAGATTTCAGTTTGAATTTGTTGGTCCAATTACTTTAAATAAATGCGGGCATGTCTGAACGACGCCAACAGATACGAAACTCTGATGTGTTCGTGTGCAGTTGCTGCTTTTGTGAATCTTCCCAATTTTTTACCCCGATTTTGTCTCTGATCTTGGATGAGGTACTCTGATCTTGACCAAAAAGCAAACAAGACCAACAGAACAATGAGTTCAGTTTTTCACTGCCAATCACTGATATTTTTCGAAGGCTGAGCAACTGAAATGCCTCGATTTTTTGGTAACTGCTCTAATTGTGCTAAGGTAATTGTTATCTGCAGTAATTGTGCTATTGTCCTACCGTTTTCATTTACCTGCTTCTTCTCGAGGAACTGCCTCGTTGAAAATTGCCTCCTAAAAATATCATCAATTATACATTCGCTGGACGACATACTTAGACAATTATTCCTGGATGCCCGTTAGAAGGGACAAAGCACTTATTACTACACTGCAAGAGTACTACCAATCCCGAAATTACGAGTACTCACTACATTACGCCACAAACACTATTGTGGTTCACTACTGGGTCACGCACCGCTCTACCATGCACACTGTTTCTAAAAGAAAAAGAGTACGCTATGCTATTCAAAAATTCGGGGAATCTGGGGCTCTGATCACAAGTATATCAGAACTACCTTCCTCAGAAAAATTATTGAAATCTCTACAGAACATTCTGATTCACTCTCATTACAGCGAGAGAGAAATATGTGCCCAATAATCATTTTATAAGTTATAAACTTCTCGGGAAAGGGTACGGTAATTTATACTAGAAACATGCCTTTTAAAGTACTGATGCACTGTGGTAACACTGGCTTACGAATAATGTGAGATGCATAGTTTGCTCTCATCTGCTCTCTACAGCGGATCGCAGGGAGGGCGAGGTAGGCCAAACCATGAAGCAGGGAGAAGGGGAGTAACATCATCCATCCCTAGCTGGCAGAGTTCAGCACCTCATCTACTTCGGCTTCCCCCCGATCGCCGCCTGCCGCTTACCCAGTGAATTATAGGCGCGCGCAGCTCCCTTCCCCAGCGAAGATTTCAGAGTTGAGGTTAGAGCAGTGGGCCGCCACAAAGATAGCAGTAGAGTATACAGTGGGTGCAACATTTTTGATCATGTGACATACGGTTCATTGTAATTTTAATTCTCAATATTCATTAAATTCTCATTTTTGTTTACCCCAACAGTGCTGGGATTGAAAACACGCCACTGGTAAATAGTAAACAAACCTTCTTGCAATTTAGTATAAGCAGCAATGGAACTTACTGTACATTTCTTATTGAACTAGAGTTCATTCAGTTCGTGTGGCAAAAAGTATTTTTATCAGCACGTAGCAGACATGCACCTGAAGTATGGACTAGTAATACAAATGAAGGAAGACGTTTGTATGCTGAAAAATTTCGTAACATAAATTTACCAAATAGAAACAATATATACAAAATCCATTACACGGCGGCGCAGAATGACAGGTTTTCACCCGTTTCGACGTCACGGACGAAAATCTCTCGGCCATGAACAACTATCGCCAGTGGCGATATGATTTCAAGAGTAACACGAACTAGTAGTACTAAAATAGTAAGTACCCCCTACAATTAAAATATCGGTTTAAAATTCAAGGGGCCGCGACCGGGAGCGGTAGCTCAGTGCATCAACTGATGTCACTGCAGCGCCTCTGACCGGGAGGTCCTAGGTTCGAGTCCTGACGGCTGTTCCAGAATTGTAAAACTCCCTCATTTCATTTGCCTCAGAGAGTAAGTGCTAGACGGCCTGATACAATATTTTGGGGGAGTTTCAATTTTCCGTATAGTGAATATTCATACTTTTCTGTTGTGACTTTTCTACAGTACTTCCTTCTATGTAATGTAGCTCGTTAATTAATTACATTTCCTTATTCATTACGTTCGTTTATGTGTAGTACATACAGGGATAATAAATGGAATATTAGCCTGAAAGGTTTCTCATGTATATTGCTTACGTAGTTCTGCAACGCTATCCCACATTATATGGAGCCTATTCCTTCCACGGCCCACCTCGGTGGGTGAGGAGTTACCTTTCTGACCTCTGTATTCCGAGTGAGCGTTTTCGATCCCGGCCGAGGTGCGTGGATTTTTGAAGGGCGGAAAATCCACAGTAGCCATGTCACTCTTGTGGCATGGAAAAGAACCCTGGCGGATGCCCGGCATAATTAACTCCCTCCGACAATATCCCGCTCAAACGAGATCTCTCTTTCGACCAAACAGATAGTTTGGATATAGTTAACTGAGACCGACATCTGGCGAAGTGAGAGTCACACCTCAGGTGCATCAGGGGACCGCCCGCGAGGCGCGCCTGCTCGAAAGGTCCCCCAGACCCGCATCGGAGATAGGCTTCCAAGGAAGCGTGGGTCGAAAAAGAGGCTTGCATTCAACTGCTTTGAAAATCCTCTTAGGGGAGTCACCCAGGATCACACGCGATGTGTTACTGCTACTACTACAGTAGAACCCCGTTATTCCAAACTGATTGGGGGTGTGATCTGTTCGAATTCGGAAATGTCTGGATCATCCGAAAAACAATGTACCGTACACGTACAAACACATATATAGGATTAACAGAAATTCATCGTAGCGTGCGATGTGAGAAAATGGCAACGTAGTGTAGCGACATGAGGCAGTGGCAATATTGCGAACAACGGAGTACAGTACATAACAGATCGCATGCAGTAGTAGTTGCTAACATTGGTCAGAAGAGTTGAAGCAGTTTGTGTCGCTGCTGTTAACGGGTATTCTACGCACAGTATTCAGAATTGGGTTGACTTACACTGTGTTCATGCTTTTTCGTTCTGAATTAAATTAATACAAATCGAATGTTTTTTATTTATTTTTTCCTCCATCCCGAATTTTGTTCGAATTATTCGAAATTTCGGATACGCGGGGTTCGGATTAACGGGTTTCTACTATACTATTATTCCTTCCTCTATTACCTTCCTGTACCTACCTCCTTCCTGTACAGTACCCTACCAAACGGGCCACGGACAGCGCGCGATCTTTCCTTCCTCTTCCTTGTCCTATCCTCTCCCCTTACACACACACTTACACTAACATGCACGTCACTACCACGTATTCCGGGAGACCGGTCGGGAGCTTAGAGATTGTTCCGACTGGAGCGGTGCCTCGCTGGTGGGAGAGTCCTGGTTAGGGGGAAACCCCACTAGCCGACGGTAGGTCGGCGCCGGATCTCGCCATCCAGCGGGGGAAGATCACCCCCATCTCTCGAGAAAAAACATGCACTACACTCACGGGACTAATGACCAAAGCAGTTGACGTGCCCGGAACCACGAAAAAATCAATCAATCAATCCTTCCTGTACTATTATTCCCTTGTCAGCTAAAGGAATAATAGTACAGGAGGCGAAGCGCAGCCGCCAGAGCCTCTGCTCTGAACTGTCGCTCAGCCACGGCGAACGAGCGCAGGACGCTCAAACTTACGGCGCTTGTTTGGCAATAAATGGAGACTTTTTACGCAGCTTTCTTCAAACATCTCTCGACCACACTTCACCAGACCTTACTTTTGAGCGTCTGCGCATGCGCAGAGGCTCGATATGGCTGTCGATTGAAGCAGTTTGCTACAAAAAAGTCTAATGTTTTAGACACTTTCGTGATAAAAAAGAATGTCTTTTCCTGATGAAAAGATGCTCAAAATGGTATAGGGTGTACAAGATATAGCTGTTGATTTCTTTACTCTACACTGTGCTTAAAGTCCATTATGTTAAAATAAGTCATACCACAAACCTCCAACAATGGCCTTGTTGTAGGGCCGTCCTTGTATCTAATGTAGACGTCCATAAAGTCGTGTGTGTGTGTGTGTGTGTGTGTGTGTGTGTGTGTGTGTGTGTGTGTGTGTGTGTGTGTGTGACAATAGGTACGAGCATTGTGCAGAAAATTAATTCGGGAATATGGGTTAAGATACCATATTCGTATCGCTGATTGGGCTGACCACAGACTATTCGCCGAGGATTGATTGATTGATTTCCGGGCACGTCAACTACTCGGGTCATTAGTTCTGTAAGTGTAGTACATGTTTTTTCTCGTGAGGTGGCGGTGTTCTTCCCCCACTTGCTGGCGAGATCCGGCGCCGACCTACCGTCAGCTAGCGGGATTTTCCCCAACCAGGTATCTCCTACCAGCGGGGCACAGCCCCAGCCAGGACAAGCTCCAAGCTCCCGACCGGTCTCCCGGCATGAGTGGTAGTGTAGTGTATGTTAGTGTGTGTGTAAGGGGTGAGGATAGGACAAAGATCGCGTGAGGTCCGTGATTTGTTGGGGTACTGCTCCGGCATTCGCCTGGTGTTGAGCGGAGAAACCACGGCAAACTACCTATCAGAGGAGCCGGCAGCTAGAATTCTCCTTCACACAGCAACTGGAGTCGACCTGTCTAACAAGCTAGTGTCGAAAATCTTACACTGTCGGGAGTGGGAACCTAGAACCTCCCGGTCAGAGGCTCTGCAGTGACATCAATTGATGCCCTGAGCCATCTCTCCCGGTATATTCACCGAGGAGAACACGATACAAATATATTTCAACCCCAATAAATTGGCTGAAAGGATTTAATGAGACACTGGTTTTTCCCTGAATTGTATTTCAATTCCTATCCAAAAACACTTAACATTTTGTGTACGTTTTTGCACCCTATAAATAAATTGTAATAAAGGTAATAAATGACGCTTTTGCAACACTTCTTTTAGTAACATAGCAGATCAAGGAAGCAAAGTACGTGACGCTAAGGGAATGATGTATAAAACGGGCAATTTTAAATCAGATCAACACAAACTCAACGGAAAACGATTGAAAGAAGCAGGGCTAGGAAGGCAGATAGTACAGAGAACGAAAGGAAAGAAAAGAGGGAAAGATCAAGCCATAGTTATGTGATACACAAAACTATTAAGTAGTACATGAAACAATTTTAAAGAGGAAGGAAATCGAAGAAAAGAAATGGAAAGCGGTCAGAGGGAGAGGCAAATAACGGTTGCCAACTGGAAAGTGGCGATTACGGTGAAAAGAAGGAATTGGTTACAATAGAAAGAGAAGGAAAAAGCAAAAGGTGTTGGACGGGTGCCCCATTGATCGCAAGTCTAAGATAATGCAATATTCGCTTCGTAGAAAGTACCACAACTTTATCTTTGCAGCATTCAACTATTTAAAAATAATTTTGATTTTCACGTTAATGCACCTCCAAGAAACATACTTCGAAATTCTGTATAAATTATCGAATTAATTATCTTCGTATTTTAACGTTCAAATTGATGTTCAATCTCTGAAAGCTGTAGAAGATAATGATTTATTATTATCTTTTCCTAAATTTCTCGCAATGTTAATCATATATTCGCGTTTTTTTTTTAAATTTAAGTATTATATGACTTAGTGTAGGGATCACAGAATTTCGAAAATGTGCACACAATTCACTTTTCCCCTTAGCACGTCATACGCAGTTTGAACTGTTTTTTGACGTAAAATAAAAATAAATAAATAAATAAATAAATACGAATAGTGAATCAAAAAATACCAAAACATTTTTATGCACGATCTTTTTCCAGAATTTTATTCAAAATTTCCAATTAAACAATAATTAAATTTCAAATGTGGGCGCACTTTATTCCCGATAAGCAGCATCTCTTTTCGGATTGGTTTGCGAGTCCGAGACGAGATCGTTTCGTTCAGAGGCTCTGTATGCAAAACTAGTTTTCTTCGCTATAATTACAGGCGGCACTTTTTAGCCTTATTTGCATTCCCAGCCGCCTTTGCAGGGGCGCTGACTCCAGTCGAAGGCGCGACGGCCTGTGGCTCGGCGCCGGCCAAAGTGATGCAGCCGTGATGACAACAATGCAAAACTCCCGCAGTTTCCATTAACAAAATACGCTGCTTCTGTACGCAATTACAGGATCGGGGGGAGGGGAGGCACAGAAAACGCTGACGAAAACAAAAGTCGGTGTTTCGAGTGTATTTCGCCCAGACAACAAGGATCAGCGCCGTGATTCGCACGTTCCAGTAATTGTCAGGGCCGGATTAAACATGGCATTGAAGCATTTGGACCCCTAAGCACAAAATTGTGGTGACACCCCCTCCTAAAATTAGCCCCTTCTTTATTAAATAAAAAACTTATCTTAATACAAGCACGTTCTGTACAAATACAAATGTAAACTAGTAATTTTTATTTAAAAAATTACATATACTACATTAAATACATTTTTTATTACACAGTATGTTATGCATATTTTTTCGAGGCGCGGAGCCCGCAAGCAACTGCTTGTTTTGTAAATTCGGCCCTGGTAATAGTATCGGCAATAAGTCATTCACCTTACGCGTGTTTATTAATCATACAATGTTTAAGTGACGTGCGAGCGTCCGGATCAAACCACTTGACACCGAACTCTTGCTTTTTGTGCAAAACGCTGTATTCTTCATAGCTTCAGCAGTTTTCGCTTCATACTTTTTTTGTTGACGTAAACCATTTCACCGAAAGAAGTACTGCGTGAAATTTGTTCCCAATCAATGGAGTTGCTTAGCAATGGTTTTTGCCCGCTACACGAATTATTTCATGAGCAGTTTTCATTTAGGGGTAAAAGAAAAAAAATTGTTGAAGTAAAAAACAACGATTCGACTTACGGGATGAGGACGCCCTCCTGATGACCGTCTTCGCTGAACGTCCCTCCGCTGTCAGCAAACACGGGTTGGAAAAGATTAATTACAAACGCTGCAACTACAAACAAGCCCGGCGCTTGTGAAAAATCCATCGTCCCCACGGAAAGTGCCATCTCAGTCGAGACGTGATTAGGGATGCGATACCCGGCCTCAAGATCTCCCGACGGAGCTGGCGCCTTCGCGGCCTGACGCCACGCGACTGGGTGAATATACTGTGACGGCGTGCGACTGCGGCCAAAGTAAAGAAGTACTGCCAACGTTCCCGCGCATTCTTCAACTACCACAGCATACATAGAATAAACGTTGGTGAGCTTCAATTTACAATAATAGCGAGCTTGTTTTCAGTAACGTTGAAGTCGAGTCTTTCTGCGACGTAAAGATTCTTTAGGATGTATATCACGCGCTGAGTTTTGAATCTCCCGCGTAACTTTGTAATTTGTTTTGTTAGGTTGTAGAACCCTTTAACAACCATGTGGGGAACAGCTGATGTGAAAAATATAAACAAAGCCCCTACTTCTCATACTAATTATAACTAAAATTTACGGTCTTGAGAATAATTTTGTTGGCGTGACAGCTGGACAGTGAGGAGTTTAACATCTGGTAATGCATGATATCCAACGTACGGTCAAAGTTTTTTAGCATCATCTTCAGTGAATTGGCTACACTCTTTCGACATGGAAGATTAATTTATTCCATTTACTGACCTCTGTCTTTTTAATACCAGTAATTTGTATGGCTCAGGGTGCAAAAGGTACGATTTTCTTTTGATTTCGTTTTCTGCTGCTTAAATTCAGAATACCTGTCATTGATAACTAAGTGATTCGGCATGAATATTTTCTGACGCCAAGTTTTGTGAACGATCAAGGCAATACTGCACCCTAAACTAAGAATTAACCAAATTCTGTATATACCAACGTCTAACCACCTCAGTATCTGTGATTTGTATGTACTGATTTACGTTCAAATCTTATTGGACATCACAATATTAAAAGAAATTACTTTTATTAATTTTTTTTTTTTTTTTGTGTGACGTTTAAAATTTCGTATTTGACGGAGTATGCGAAAGCATGAGCTTACAAAGAACAAAATTTTCAATGTTTAAAAATGAATAGATGTCATATTTTCTACCTGTACTTTTGATGATGATTTTTACCTTGTAAATTACCACTAATAACGATAGAACCTTCTGTAAACAAACAATAAGAAAGGTAAGTGTATTCCATAACATGGGATACTAGTAAAGAGAAAAATCAGTATTTTTATACTTTCAGATTATTCAATGTTTGTTTTTCATTTCTTTTGTAGGTACCTACATCCACTTGAAACATTTTCTAACAAATTGAGAGTTGCAATGGCCTGTCAAGAAGAGCGTTCTAATAATGCACGGTGGGTCTCTATGATTAATATAATTATTATTATCTCGTATTTATTTTTTTGGTGTGTAAAATTCATTATGATTTTAATGTTATATAGTGAAAATGAAGTCTTAATAAACTTTCATTAGTTTATCATATTGCGAGAGAAGAGTCACAAAAAGAAAAAGATGCAGAAAGTAAACAATAAAAGATCATCCCCAGTAATTTTGTGTTGAAAATTTACAAATCCAAGATACAGACAAAATGCATGATATAAATATGTATATTTGAAATAAGTATGTAGATTTTTGTTTCATTTTTCAGAACTCGTTTGCGCCAAGGCAGCATTGCCGATTTGGAATTTGATTGCTTTCCTAAGACATCAAGTTATGAGGATACAGTAAGGCAGTTGGACATATATTATGGAATAGGTAAAACAGTAAATATAATTCTTTAACTGCATTAAAATAAAGAATAATGGCTAAAAGTGTGTCACTTGATTTAATTGTTACTTCTCAGTGAAAAGACAGATTCTGCGATTCCAAAGCCCTATTACAGGTCTTTTCCCTGTAATATCTATAGAAACAAAGATAGGCAGTGTTCGGGACAGTATCTATTGTGCAACTGCCATATGGAGTCTGTACCAAGCTTATCGGTAAGTAAATGTCTCAAGTGAGAATAATTAAAAACTATTCATTTTATTTTCTCTGAAATTTTCTTTCCAGGAGAATTGATGATGATAGAGGAAAATCACATGAATTGGGTCAGTCAGCTGTCAAGTGCATGAGAGGAATTTTAGAATGTTGGATCAGACAGGCAGCTCATGTTGAATTATTCAAAATGCAACAATGTGATCGACATGCATTGCACTGCAAATTTCACCTTATTACTGGTGATGAAGTTTTCACTCATGATGAATACCATCACTTGCAGGTCTGATTTCATGTATAATTTATATGGCAAAAATGTGCAATAACTACAACAATGAACAAAATATGCTAGAAAGTTTAATTCAAAACAACCTAAATTTATTCTGAATTTTGCAGATTGATGTGGTTTCACTATACCTGTTAATGTTGGTTCAGATGATTACTTCAGGGCTCCAAATCATTTACACACAAGATGAGGTGGCATTTGTGCAGAATCTAGTGTACTATGTAGAACGAGCATATCGTACCCCTGATTATGGTCACTGGGAACGTGGCAGTAAACACAATGATGGTACACCTGAAATCCATGCAAGGTATTTTCCTTGGAGTTATGTCTGAAGTTTACTGAGCAAAAACAATCAAAGTCTTATGCATTTTACAAAGAATTTAATTTGAAGTCTTAAAATGTGATGTAATGCAAAGGAACAAATCTAGAGCCATATACTTCAATATTTTGAAAGTGGCTGATGACATTAGGTCATTGTTACACCTGCCTCATAAATTGAATCTTTTTAACTGTGGTAAGCACATTTCTGAGGCCATGAGCCCTGTTGAGAAGGACGTTCGTGAATTAATTAAAAATATTCATATTATAAGTCAGGAGGTGTAACAATGGCCTAATGTCATTGGCTACTTTAAAGCAATCAAGTATAAATTACTGTACTTTCATTTTTAATGTATTTTTCTAACAGTCAATATTTTAGAAATATTATTGTTAACTAATATGCATTATCAAGAAACTCAAACTGCATATTCTAGTACACAAAAAGAACTTTAAGTCAAGTCTTATGCAATACACTAAATTGTGCATTTAATATTGCTGTGTCAGAAGTAAGTGAATTATATGGAAATTGAAACTGGTATTAAGCTCCTGTAATTGCTCATTGTTGATAGTCTTGGAATGTCTAGATGGGCCATGGCTGATCAGAATATTTTCAGATTTTGTAGGTCATTATACTTGGCCTTGAAAGTGGAATTAAACTTAATGTGGTTCAGTCTGTAGAACATATGAAACAAAAACCACAGATGAATGGAAAGATTAATGTCATAACAAGTATGATAGACACCACTCATTTAAATTCTTTCCCAACATACTTAAAAATAATATGTGTACAAATAGAAATTAATTTTTTATTCCACTAGAAAATGTAATAGTCACTTTCAGCAATTTAAAATGAACAGATATGATAACATATACAACATACAATGAACTTTGATAGATTTTCCTTTTCACAAATAACTAGTTGCTTTTACCCTTGAATGCATCTCTTGTATTTCATTTTTTATTGAACAATAATGTTTTGTTTTTCTTGTTTCAATGGCCTAAAATACAGATAAAAAATCTCTACATTAGCATAGTATCAAAATCTAAAATTTCATAAAAAGTGGACTTTGGTTTTCCCCACTACCTTTTTGTATAACATGAGCAATTTCTTCAGTGCAGAAAGCCTAGCAAAATAACATTTCATTTACAAGATCTACCTTTTTCGACCTTTTTAAACTTACAAAAACTACCCAAAAAGACAAAATTCTTTGGAATCATTAAATGTGAATAATGCAGTAGACAATTTTTTGTACCTCTGCTCATGCTAATTATATTTTTAATTGATGACTAGAATTTGTATTTCGGATTGTCAGAATGAAATCTTGGTTAGTTTAATCTTGCTTATTCAGATTTTTCTCTTCTTATTTTCTCTGTTCTGTCATTCATATATAGTCATGTATAACTCTATTTTGTAGTTCTATTGGCATGGCCAAAGCAGCTTTGGAAGCTATTAATGGGTGCAACCTGTTTGGAGACAAAGGAGCATCCTGGTCTGTGATATACGTTGATATTGATGCACATAACCGCAATCGCAGTATATTTGAGACACTTCTTCCAAGAGAATCTAGTTCAAAGGTGCTGTAAAATTGCAATTATAATTTTGAAATGAATATTTAAAAGTTTCATTAAAAATATGACAAGTTCTGAGAATTTTTAGTTTCTCAATATGTATGCCTCACTTTTCATTCCTTCAAATTTAGTATTTTTTCTTTTCAAAATGTTTTTTCAAGATCTCCTCAAAGAGATGTTTAATAACATTTTGCATTTCATTCTGATATAAAAAGTGTGCAAGTAATAAAAGATATAATTTTCAAAAGGTTCTTTAATTTTGGCCATTAACCTTAAGTTTTAAGGGAAAGAGATG
Source organism: Teleogryllus occipitalis (assembly GCA_011170035.1). NCBI lineage: Eukaryota > Metazoa > Arthropoda > Insecta > Orthoptera > Gryllidae > Teleogryllus > Teleogryllus occipitalis. The sequence goes on along the minus strand of BLKR01001055.1, from coordinate 325,408 downwards.
TATCTTTCCCCAATTATCGAAGATTCTTTGAGGGACATTTGCTCAGTAACTATTAAAACTTCAATATTTTCCGTAGAATACTGTAACTCTTGTAACAAGAGATTTTTGGTAAATTTAAATTATTGAAAAATAAATTTGAAGTTAAAATTTCCTTTTTGGCAAATGAGAGAAAATTGCACCCTAAAATATTGCAATATTTTGAAGTTATTTTAATGAAAAGTTAATGTTCTTGAAAAATACCCTCTTAAAGTACGTATTTGTGTATTACATAAGAGGTGAAAATTTGGCAGAGAAGGGACTAATAGAAACTGAGAAAATATTCCTTTTAACAAAAATTTTGATTTAGAGGAAATTATTTTTAATCCATTCCCACACCACATTTGATTGTTAGAACCTTCTAACCTGTTTTCTACTCGTGACGTTCTTTTAGAACTTATTTTCTTGTATCTTGTACACATTTCCAAGTTTGTTTGTTTTTTCTGATGCTTTTGGCTTTCTTCATCTCTGTCAAGTTTTTCATCACTTTGTGTTTGCACATTTGTATATGCACAATTCAACGTAAGGAACCAGTATGTGATAAATGTCAAATTGAATGTTTTTTTATCTTATACTATTCCTCTTTGGTATTTGAGCACGAATTATATTATTTAAACATTTATTTCTGTTCCAAGTTCCAAATCTACTTAAAATCAAGACTAAAACTGCTGGCCTGGATAGCTGTGGACGCTAAGGCTGAAGAGCCATAGCTGCTTCATGCTTGAAGGGTCACAAGTTTGAATCCCACCCGGGGGATGAATATTTGGGTGTTCGTATACCATTACCATTACCCCTAATATTACTTACAGCGGTTGCTATATAACCTTAGTATTTGAAAAACAGCCTTAAATAAGTAAATAAAAGAAAGACTAAAACTTTCTAAACTATGTTACTACTGGATGCAATGCAGTTGTTTGATAACTTTCATCAATTTATGAGTACCTACATTTCCTGGCCATATTATTGTGACCACCTGCAAAATTTAATAGTTTTTTTGCTTTCCTCTCTTGTTTTAAGGTAAATCTTGGAAGTATCTCAATTGATGTTTTTCAGTAGTGGTAACTCTTTCGTGCAAATGTGTCAACAATTTTTTTTATACGGCAACATTTGTCCTATGAGAAGCCACATTGGTTTTATAAGTGAGATTCTCCATAATTTTCTTGTGGAATAATTGTTTTATTTGCAATCAGTTTGAATTGTTTTGGCATGTTTATCTATAATTGATTGTTTTATCTTAGATTTTCTTAATTTTATGGTTTTTGTTCCATACTTTTGCATTTTTTAATAACTTTTTGTGTCACTTAATCTTTACATAAATTTGTTGTTTTGTGATGAGAAGACCAAAAACCTGTCTCTAAAGAAAAAAGGAGAAATTAATGCAGTAATAGAACTTGAATCCCTTTCACAATGTCAATTTTCCCAAAAGGTTTGTTTTTAAGACGTCCGTAGCAAACATTACCAAGAAATTACAGAATGGCAAAATATTGAAAATGTAGACATCACATTATGACCAGGGACTGTACATGATCGAAAAAGAACATTAACATTGTATTATAACAACTAAATATAAATATAAAAAAAATATAAATGTTAGAAGAGTGAGAGCATGCTCCTTTATCCATCAATATATACATTTGGAATTTTAAAGTAGTAAACATTACCTGATAGTGTCAAAACACACTATTTTAAAGAGGAAACTATGCATAAATTTATTTCACAAAAAACAAAAAAGGATGTTTCTGATGGGTGCCTTTCAAATCTTACGATCGTCCTTAACTTTCCATCTCTAAACTCTGCTGTAACAAACATGATACACACTACTTTACTTTCTGTGGATTTTAACATTTACATCATATTTTATGAAATTGCAGGGAGTTGATGCTGCTTTGCTGCCTACCATTTCTTTTCCAGCCTTTGCTACACACGATGAAGTTTTGTATTGCGACACTAAAAGCAATGTAACGCGACGGTTGCGAGGACAGTATGGTTTTAAACGTTTTGGTCGAGATGGATATAAGTGTGTTTTAGAAGATACCAACAGACAATTCTACAGAAATGGTGAAATTAAGGTGTGTTTAAGAGAAATATTATTTGTCGTATGTTACTTCTTTTCATTTTTTAAGGAAATTCAGAGATAAGTCTTTTATCAGGCATTTGAAAACGTGGAATGCGAGTGGCCCCTGTTCTACATTTTTATGATTATTGATGGAGTTTTTAAAACTATGCCGGAACAAGTTGATGAGTTTCAGAATCTTCTTAAAGCACGAATAAAGCATGATGAATGTGGAGGTAAGTTGTAATAAATAGTCGAAAATATTTTGTTGTCTGCTGGATGTATAGAGTTATTTATCTGCAACAACCTCAGCTGTGGACAAAAATGTAGTGATTGTAACTAATGAAACTCTGCCAATTAACTTTTACAATGTGTTTTTCCTGTTTTTGACAGGAAAGATGGGAAAAGTTGAAGTAAAATAATGAATTTTTGCAAATGCTCCATTTGTGTGATCATTATCTCATGACTTATAAGAAGTAACTTAAATATTTTCATCTTATAAAAGTAGTTGTTTGCTCCAATAGATCCTGTAATTCCTATGTACTTCTACGTGCCAACGGAATGTGTTGAAGCTGAGCGTAGAGAGCCTGGCAGTCAAGAGCGGTATCCTAGTGAAGTTGGGAGTGGTACTATGGGTGTTGGAACTTTCTTATGGAACCAGGCTCTCTTCATAATAGCTCAACTTCTTACAGATGAACTGCTTCACGTAAATGAACTTGACCCTATCAGAAGATATCTTCCATCTTACAATCGACCCAGAAGAGCTGGACGATATTCAGCTTTTCAGGTAAGAGTTAATTATTTTCCTATTGTCATTTACATAATTGTATGCAAAGGAGGAGTGTTATGTACACATGTATCTTGTACGACATATACGTAGTCTTTTCGAGTGAACCTTGGTATTTAGATGAGGAGAGAAAATAAAGTAAAGAAAAGCAAAACACACAATTGTGTGTAAAAGATTTAAGAAATTGATGATAATAAACAGTGTATACGCATCTATCAGACTGACACATGTTTGTATTTGTTTCATGATGCGGATGCTAGGCCAAACCAGTTGTAAGTAGTGAGAAACTTATCAATTTCCACTGTCTGACCCCTCTTTATTTGCAGCTATCATCTTTAAAACACATTCTCTAGCATTTTCTCTTCCTTTTTGTTTAAATAGCTGATAATTCTCTCTGTAGTTCAAATGTTCCCGTTTATAAGGCAGCATGAGTAGTTATATTACGGTTGGCATGGAAGAAGAGTATTTTCTAATTGTTGTATTATTATTATTACTTTTTTATTATTATTTTATTTAAACGTCTTTCATTCTTTTTACTGATATTTGTGTAAAATTTAGTACTTCTGAACATTTTCAGACATTTAACAAAGTTGCAGTATTGTGACCTAAATCAAAGATTTTTTCTTATTTTGTTTTAGCTTCTCTAAGGTTGTCTTTATTTGACATGCTTGCTTTGCTCTTTGCATGCAGTATCTTGAATATTAATGCTAATGTTTCTTTTTTATGCCTTAATAGAATTCAACAGACTGAATCACAAGAATAATGTTGCCTTTCATTTTATTAGGGCACTGCAACAGATCTGGTGGTACAAACAGTTCTTATTGCTGAATCAATGAGGTTGCAAGCTATGATGGCAACTTATGGTATTCAAACTCAGACTCCACATGAAGTTGAGCCTGTCCAAATTTGGTCATCGAAACAAATGGTGACAGTGTTTGAACAACTTGGTGTCAACAAAAAATTGGGTCTCAAAGGAAGACCTGTGCGACCAATTGGTGCCCTGGGCACAAGCAAGGTACTCACCACTTGAAATCTCTCAATTTTATTTAACTAAGTGATGCAAATGGGTTTACCCTGTGTTAAGAAAAGTACGTAACAAAATGGCATCAATAAGCATTCAGTGGAAACAACTGGAGACAGGGTGAATGATTAGTTTAGTGACATATTAATTTAATATTTCATTACCACCTTAATAAAAAGTGACTTAAATGCAGCAGGGACTCATGTAATGCACAACAAACATTGCTCTGCAACTCACTTCACCATTGTGCATAATTTGAAAACTAATATGACGTTGGCCTCTGAAATCCCTAAGAGGGTAAAAATTATGTTTCTAAGGCCTTAACCTACAAAATGATTCCTTTTTGGACCTTCTATTTAATTTTTGTATGTTATGCTCTTCTGAACATTCTTTACAGTTCCACAACTGGTCAGAAACACGAAAAACATTGCGAAAGTTTAGGCTTCCGGCCAGAGTCAGTATCTACTTGGCTCTATGCCAATGTTTCAGCTGTCATACTGCAATATTCCTCAGAACAAAATGTACAGAGATCAACTGTGCATGGGTTTATTCAGAATCAGGATCCTCTCTGCCCAGGGGGCCCAATTCCTGATTGGCTAGTGCTTTCTCTACATTGACTAATTCTCTGGCCAGCTGGCTGGTGGGTAGAGGGGAACCTCATTCTATATAAATCCATGCTCAGTCCATCTCCGTGAACTTCGCCCTGAGGGAGCTTCGCCCTGAGGGAGGTCATGGTATGAAGACCAAAACGTTGGCATCTATGCCCTATGATCCAGGCTTCCAAGTAGATAATGCAAAATCTCAAAATCTATGTTATATGAAATTGACTAATTGATCATCAGTGGAATTTAATTGTATGGGTGTAATTTTTTCTCTTTATTAATAAATGCTAAGGAGTATTAGAAAATTAGGATGTAGACCTAGATTTGTCCCAAAAATAGTTGGACTGAATTCTTCATGGCTAGACTAAGAATTACATGAGGGTCTCTATGAATGGACATGGTGGAAGGGGCTGTCAAGAAAACCCAGTGATCTGTGTCCCCTGATCTGTATTGACTGAACCATTTGTGGAACGTAGATCATGTGTCAACTGATCTGTTTTTAAGTGACCGCATCATGCACTGACATGACTCGTGCATAAAACTGTGTAAACCTGTAAATGAGACTCTTGGCATTATCCGGACTATTTATGGGGATGATGTTAGGGGCAGATCCAGTGGTCAGGTGTCACAAGTTCTTTCAAGAAGGATGAGACCTTGCTGAAGACAATGAACTCTCAAAACAATGAGCAAATCTACAGACAGAGTAATGGAAATGAGTACTCTTCTAGACTCTGACCATTTGGATTATTGCTGAAGATATCAGCTACCAAAAAGTGTAATGCATTGCATTGATTTGTAATGAAAAATTTTGTACATAAGGAAAGTTACCAACAATTTTGATGTACAAACAAAAGGCAAAGTGAAGACAAGAACTTCTTGATTGTATGCACGATGAACAAGATTTCTTAAATACATGAGTAACAACGTGTCAATGTGTCATGGGTATGACTCGAAGACCAAGTGCCAACACTCAGAATAGCACCTTACCTCATCCCAACAGTGTGTATTTACTACTCAAGAATGAAATCAATGTTGATTTTTCTTACTCAAAAGGAGTGATTCATTGGGAGTTTCTGCTGACTGCACGGACCGTGTCCTCGATTTTCTACGAGGGAATCCTTGAGCGACTGAGACGAGGTCCATCCATGGTTAATTTCTAGAAGCTCCATCCAGAGAGGAATAGACTCCACCACAACAATGTGCTGAACCACACCACATTCACAATGCGAAAGAACCCTGGCCCAACAGGACACTGTCCCAGCCACCCAGATATCATTTCTCCAGATTTCTTCATCTTCAATTTCATCATCTTCATCAGACAAAAATACAAAATGAAAATAGAAGGGAAGGAAATTGAAGATTATCAAGTGAAGTGACTGGCATATCAAAAGAGTGCAAAGGACAAGTTCACCTAGAATCATTCTACATTTCATGGTAGATGAAAAAACACAGAAAGACCCAAAATGAGATGCAAGAATGCTTAATGAACTAAACTACTAAGCCTACTGCAAGCCCAAAAGGAGAACAGGCTTGGAAGCCCATTTATGTTGTTGATGATGATGATGACTAGTTAATTTTTAGTGATGATGATGAGTTAACTAGGTAATTTTAAACCGTTTATTCAATCATTACCTACATTTTTACTTTTATTTCTTTGCATGTTGCAGGTATATCGTGTTTGCGGACTAACTGTTTTGTGCTATCCACTAATATTTGAGGTTTCTGAGTTTTATTTGTATCGAGATATGGCATTACTTATTGATGATATCAAAACGGAGTTGCAATTTGTTGGACGTTATTGGCGTTTGTCAGGAAGGCCTACTATGTGTCTGCTTATTCGAGAGGAGCACATGCGGTAATTTGAAAACTTATTTTAGTTTGCACCTTAACTTCAGTATTGATTGGAAATTTCACTTAAATACATTTTTTTCCAGTGATCCGCAGTTCAAAGAAATGCTCGACTTATTAGCTATGCTTAAAAAAGGTTATTGTGATGGCTTGAAAGTGCGTGTAGGCCGATTGCAAAATCTCATATCATCCTCATGTATAGGTGAGAAAATAAAATGTCTTGAGTGTAATATTCTTGTGATGCAGGCCTAATTAAATACTTCTTCTGTACCAGAGCACCTGGACTTCATGAACACTGTGGATGTGGATCTTGATCTTGTGCAGTTTCGACAGCTGGAGCATGAATATATAGGTTATCAAAGCTTGACCGATGTCCCTAAAACACTAACTTACTCAGAAGAGATGAAAGATTTTTCTGTAAGTGTGCAAATTGGTATTGTAATTTATGTATTTTTGTTGTGGAATTTAGCAAACTGATATTTTTGTTCAGCATTTAGTTGGAAAGCCAACATATGAAATCATTGAAGTACTGCGTGCTACAGAAGGCTTACATGCCCGAAGTCAATTGTTCGGATTACTTCTTAAGAAAGAAGGTCCCAACTATGAATTCAATGATGTATCAGGTGAGAAGCATCAAACAATCTTGCAGTAATACATGCATCATTCAAGTAAACTCTCAAGGGAATGTAGCATAATGTACAATATCCAAATAATACATTTTCCAAAAGAGATTTAAATAATTGTATTATTCTTTTCCCAAATTTCTGTCACCTAATTATTGCAAAATGCATTGAAAAGCCATTGTGTTTTATATGCTTTAGTTTCTTTATTTTTTGTAGAACATAAAAGTTTTGGTTAGACAGATGGCATGAAACAAATACTGATTAAATATCAGTAAAAAGAAAACAGTGACAGAAAAATGCAATGTTCTGGGAACTGCTACAATCATAAGTTGAGCTATCTAGTATTTTCCTAAATTGATGATTTGTTATTTCTTCTAGAAGCAGCATCCGAGATAAATCATTTTTGATGAAATTGAGACTCTCCCCCCTGCCTCCTATCAAAATAAATTAATTTTTTGAAGATAATATCATTTAAAATGTAGTGTGAATTACATATTTTATGCCCTCATGAATGGCTTTACATGTAAAATCATGATAACAAATTAATAGAATTAATTCTTTTTTCTAATTTTGTTTTTGTGTCCGATTATTGGGGCCCCCTTCAGTATCCACTCTGCCCATGCCTTACATTGCCATCACCAAGAAGTTGCAATTTCAGTAACTTTTGTATCAGTCTAAAATTCAGGATTTTTTAAAATGTATAAAACTGGCATTAGATTATTTGAAAACAACCTTCAAGAATTCCAAGGAGAAAAAACTCTTCGTAATGCTGGGGGAAAAAAATTCTTGAAACTTTTTCTTAATTCAAATTTATTTATTTTTATCCTGTCATATAAAATCATAACTTTTGCAGCAAAAGATTGGATGTTTTTCAGTGCGAGATCATCTTCAAAACCTTTATACCACTGCGGGAAGTCTTCGAAGTTGGGCTGCTGTTCGCTATTGCAGTTCATTATTGCATCACACTGTAGACTCAATATCACCATTTATTACCACTGTTTTGGTCAGTGGCAAACAAGTAAGTAACTGAGGTAACCAACAGTAGCATGTGGTATTATTGAACCAATACAGTGCTTCTTTGTACACGTTTCTATCTTGCAGCTTACTGTGGGAGTTGTTGGTCAACTAGAGACTGTATTTGACAAACCAATGACCCCAGCAGAAATTCGTACTGTCATGTATGACACAGTACAGCCTTATGATGTAATTGGAGCTGTCCTTCAGCAAGAAATTGTCTTATATTGTGGACGCCTTATTGCTACAAGACCGGATATGTTTCAAGGCATTTTGAAAATCAGAGTTGGGTGCGTTTCTTTCTTAAGACAAGTTGAATTCAGAAGAGTAAACCAATATTATGTTTATTATTATTATTATTATTATTATTATTAATAATAATAATAATAATAATAATAATATTATTATTATTATTATTATTATTATCATCATCATCATTTTGTGCTTTTTTAAAAACATTTTTAGTTGGGTGCTGGAGGCCATGAAACATTATTTACGGATGAATGACAAGTTTTCCAAACCTGTCGAACATCACAGTCCATATGAAGTGAGAACACTTTTATATAAAGTATTATCTCTGCGAGAATGGGCTACCAGAGAAAAGTAAGTATTAAAGTTTGTAAACCATATTTTCTAAGTTACAAGACACTCCTCACCCTCCCGTACCTTGCAATTAATGGTGTCAACAGGCATGTTGATTGGCACTCATGTCCACGCTCACACTTTGACAAGAGAAAAGAACAAAAGGCACTTCCTGGAACTGATTTAATAGTACCAGTATATTCAATTTTAGTGACCCCCAAAACATTAGTGCACTAATTTTTAATTTCAAATAAAAAAGTTGTACACCAGGTTCTTCAAATACATTATGGAATTTGAACTTTTAAATGCTATCTCCTGCTGGAACAGATAATTACCTAAATTGAAGATTTGTTTTCCAAACTCCCAGCTCATTATTTTACAAATTAATTAAGCAAAACAAAAAAATGTATTTTGCTAAAGTAATGGCCTTCCTAGGCTTATACACTTTCTCCCTTCTACCTCCTCCTCTCTCCACCACACAGAAACAAACAATAAACAGCACAATAGCTCAAGGAAAAAAGAAATCTTAACGAACTGATTGGTACAGAAACTATTGTTTGAAGTTTCCTTTATATTACGAAAACTTGCAGACATTCAAATGAAGAGTGAAAAGTTGAAGTAATTATTTTCATTATTCATATTATATTCTTATTATGATAGACTCAGCACACTAGAGCGCCGACGAATTGAAGGATGTCTCTGTCGTGTCCCTGATGAGTTCTACAGTAAGGTCTGGGATGTTACTGTGAGAACACGCCGAGGAGTGGCAGTGCAAGAATGTTCTTTGCCTCATCTTCCAACTCTTGCAGCAATGGGCCGTTCAGAATTGAATTTTGCCTTACTTGTGGAACAAATGCTTAATCATATAACCAGGCCTGAATATAGACAAATTATTGTTGAGGTACAGTTGATTTTATATCTAATGAATGATTATTGTGTTCTCATCACTAACAATGTCAAGAATGAATCTTCTTTTTTGCAGTTATTGTGCATTGTGTCCACCATTCTTCAGCGGAATCCTGAACTCACTTTCCAGAACCAGCTTCATTTGGATCATTTAGTCCAGGAAGCTTTTCATTTATTCTGCAAGGTATACTTCAAAGTTATGATTACCAATATTTTATAAATGAAATATGTAGAATTAATTAGAAAATAATGTTGTTAGTATCTAAGAATTTCAAAGGAAACTCCATTGGATATTGAGTCTGCAAGAATATTACATTCTGATGAGTGGTTTGGTATGAGCTATCAAAATGTAATGTTCTGATCAACTGACAGTAAACTAGTTTATCAATTTGTTACAAGAGTGGAGGGGTGAAGACAAAATGACCAATTTCTTTTGTGATGAAAAAACTATGAGGAAAGGATAGTAAGAAAATTGAATTAATTGTCGTACTTTTTATTTTTCTGTGCTGTAACTTTTAAGAACGATTCTGAGTTCCACCCAGCATGTTCTGTGAAAGCACTGTTCAATGAATATTGGGTCTTCTTCACCACATTTCTTGGAAATAATTCTTTCAATTTGTTTATACAAGTTTTATTGCATCTAATAAGTTTTCTTGTAGTAAATGCATTATTTAAAGAGACTTTTCTTGTAATGTCTTAAAGAAATTGTTAATTTAAAGTGTAAATAACAGTCAAAGAACACCATTAACAAAATTCTTCATATTACTTTGAGGGCAGTAATTTTATTTTGCTTCATTTATTCAAAATTCATTTTCTGTTTTTAATCCACAGGATAACAACATGGAGAAATGTGAAGATATGACGTCATTTTATTCTCAGCATTATGGTATTACCACTGGTTACCTTGCTCGTGCAGTTGTCAACAATGTTCTGCAGGGAGGCCACCTGGCAACTCCAATTTCAGAAGAAGATGATACCAGCAATGAAGAAACTTGTCGAGTCTCATAGCTTTGTCCAGTAGATAATCAATGGGCCTAGTCGTTACTAGTCAACATTTAATAAAGTTATCATTTTTAAAAATTGGTTTCTCTTAAAGCAAAGTTCAAGATTGACATTAACAATAAAAGGAATGAACAAGCTTAATAAATTTTTATGGCTCAGATCATAAGTACAACAATAGCAAACATGTGGAATTTTTAAATATATTATTTTATTTGTTTTCATGATAAGTGCCAAGTAATTAAAGAAGAATATAATGTAAGAATTCGTTATTTAGATTTCTATCAATGTATATATCTCCAATTGCTAATGAAGCACAACAAAATACTCAATTCTATAGTTTTGGATCTAATTTGTATATTTGAACAATAAAACAAGGAAGAAAAAAGTCTAGTATTTTAATTTCCATAGAGTTAAAATAACCTTCCTGCCAAAAGCTAAAGAGTTAATATTGTTTCAATAAGAACAAATTTAAAGAAGTGTACAGAGGAGTCCAACTTACAGGAAATAATTATATAATAATAAATAGATATTTTATTATAAATAGATATTTTATTAGTGTTGTTGCTGACGGTAAAGGACATACATAATGTGAGTTTTTTGCATGTTTTATTTTTCTGACAATGAATTTAGTGCAAAATTTACAAAAATTTCCTTTTGGTTCCTTCCGCCCTATTGAGAAAAAACTAGAAATTAAGAGACTTGGAAGGCCTACTCCAAGCCTGCAAAATTTTGTTCAAACAATAAAAACAGCAAAAAGAGAATTCAATCGAAAATTCAAAAATTTATACAATAAATACAACTGGTTATGTGGGTGTGATTCGAAGATAGCTAGATTTCAAGACTGCAACGGAAATACATGTTTTGGGGTCCCCTGATACCGAAAATGTTTGTTTTTTCTCCGTCCGTCTGTGAACATTACCAGCGCCTAATTCATGCCTAGGATATTTTCCGAATTGAAGAAACCCCTGTTCCTCTGGTTGGACTCGAAGCTTTGAAATTTTGAAAACCATTTTCACTTTCTAGCATACGTTAGTATACACGGAGTAACATACGTAGTATACAGAAAGTTATGTAATGCTGCGCGAAAAACGGCGTATTTTCGGCACAAAAAATTAATTGCCGGGCCCTGACAACGAAAAAGTGGATAAATTCAGTTGCTAAATGAAGGAAAAAAATACTCAAAAATCAGAGTCAATTTCTAAAAAACTGCTCTAATTTTTTCAACGAAAATTTGTACATAGGACGAAGTTTTACTCTTTATATTCTTAAAGTAATATTTCGGTTCTACTATTAGGAAATTGAAACATTGGGAAAATGTCAAATAAATGTACTTTGGGCGGCGATAGATGGCAGCTGACCAGAGTATGTGGTAAGACCGAAAAGTGAGACCAGACCAAAGAAATTAGAAAACTAACTAGTAGGAGAAAGTATGTGCCACTCTGTAGCACCACTAGTTAAGGACAGCTCCCCAACCTCAGCTAGAAGGCACTCGATTCGGCTGGTGCGATGTTAACCTGTTGAGAGGCGGGTAGGAGCCATCCATAAATTTCGTGAGCCCTTTACGGAGGAGGGGGGTCAAGCGAATCTTACCTAATCTTACATGAGGGAGAGGGGGCTCTCGGCAAATATCACGTATTTTTTCTGCTAAAAACAGTGCTCTACATATGATTCTTCACGACCGTTTTGTCACCTCCATACCTTATCACTCAGGTTGATGAGCGTTCGACGGCCCCATCAGAATTCCCTATGGCCTCTATTGCCAAAGTATACGCGGTGATCTAAAAAAGAGATGCTGCAGTACAAGCAGTATCTACTTCTCATACATCACAAGAGCTTCAGAGCACTGACGTGCGGTCCACAGTGCACCAGCACGCAAAGTGCGACCCTCACGGATCCTAAGATGTCGAGCTACTGAGCTTCTGTGTGCATGCGTCAACGGTTTAGAGTGGTTGAATCACAGCGAAATTGAAGGAGCAGATGAATTTACGGAAAATCATATGCACAAGTTGGTTCCAGTAGTAACTCTTGAGACCGCACATAAGTCCCCATGGTCTGAATTACAATGAACTATTGCACTGTTTTAGAAGTGCAATAATATTCATTGTAATTCAGTCACTCTATTTTCTAAATACTAGTCGTATCTGGTCTTAAATATAATTACGCAAATTATGTTTTTTAAATACATTCCAATGCAATCAATCGCACATTAACGTATTTACATTAAAAATACGCATTTTGAAAAATTTCCCGTGAGATTAGAAGGGGAGGGGGTCAAGCCAAATCTAACATCTCACTAAGGGGGAGGAGGAGTCGAAAAATAGCCACAATCGCCTCATGTAATTTATGGACGGCCCCTTACCAGCGCGGTGTACGCTGATGATGAGTCGGAGTGGAAGGAGCTGCAGGGCCGTACACGTGACTACCGTAATACACGGCTGAGTTATCTATATGCTCGGCTATATACACGGCTATCTATATACACGGCTGAGTTATCTATATCTATATACTCGCGCAACTTTTCTTGAACGATGACCTTGCTTCCCCCTCCCTTGAGCAAAAAACAGTTGAAGGCAAAAGCTCGCAGCGAGCACTGATGACAACATTCCAAGCATTAAAACTTCGTTGGCGCGCAACAGAAGCAAGTCAAAGCTACTTGCTTTCATAGTCGAGAACTTCTGTTCAGCTTTATTATCATTATCTAAAGAGATGGCTAAAGCATGTTTAGGTCCTTCAAGGGAGGCACCTAAAACTCCTATCTTCTGTACCTGCTGTTGCCTACCCAGAGCTATGAGTGGTACACGTACCAGGTTGACTTTGATTTTCCAGATGGTGGCATTACTGTAAATACTCTAGTGGCCGACTTTGTAACTAATACCCCCACTCCGCCCGCATTTCTTCAATCTATCGTTCAAGAAAAGTTGCGCGAGTAGTAACTGTAATAGGGTAATGCGGTCGGCTCCCCATGACGTACCACTCAGCATACGAAGAAGATTAAGGGGGAAAACACATCTGGTTTATAGTGAGCGGAAATGAGTACGCCACGTGGGGGGCTTGTCAAAAGTGAGGCCTAGGAACCTGGCAGATTCGGCGAATGGAAGATGATTTCCTCCCAAGTAAAGGACTGGATTCCTATTCAAGTGGTATATCCTGCAGAAGTGCACACCAGTAGATTTAGTAGGAGAGAACTTAAAACCTGTTGACGTGCTCCATTCGTGGAGCTTGTTGAGCAGTTGACGTTGCCTCTGGATCACACCGATGTCGCTGGATGTACAGAAGATAGCGAAATCACCAGGAAACAGCGATGTCTTTTAAGGTTCTCGCACGACCGACACTATGCCGTTTATGACAATGGCAAACAGTGACACTTAGCAGCGATCCTTGGAGGATGCCGTATTCAAGAGGGTGACTGCTAGACAGTTTGTCACCGACACGAACGCAGAACGATCTATTCGACAATAAATTTTGGAGGAATAGGGGGTAAATTCCTCCTCAATCCCCACGAGTGCACGGTTCGCAGTATGCCATACCTCCAAGTGGTGTCGTAAGCCTTTTCAATATCGAATAGAACGGCCACAAGGTGTTGTCACAAGACGAACGATGTGGAAATATCAGTTGTCAAGGCGACGAGATGGTCCAGAGTTGATCGATGTTTCCCGAATCCGCACTGAATTGATATGAGCAGATTTCTGCACTTCAAATTTTATACCAAACATTGATTTACTAGCAATCCGTTCCTTTGCAAACGCAGCTGGTAAGAGCGAGAGGACGGTAGCTCGATGGCAAAGACCGATCCTTTAGAACCAGGATAACTATGGCTTCTCGCCATACAGCAGGGATGGTGTGCTCTTCCCAGATGCGGTTGTAAAGGCGGACGAGAAATTGCATCGCTACATCAGGAAGATGCTGTAGCATTTGGTTGTGTTTTTCATCGGGACCTGGGACAGTTCTTTTCGGCAACGCGAGAGAAGAGCGCAATTCCGACGTAGAGAAAGGAATGTAGTCGGCAGACGCTCTGCAAGAAAATTCCAAGGGATGACTCTCCATCCTCTCTTTGACCAAAAGAAACTCAGGAGCGTAGTTTGCCCAACTAGACATGTGTTCATAGTGCGTGGAAGTTCCACTCCAATCACATCTGGAAAAGTGATAATTTCTCCATTTTAAAGAAGGTCTGGCACCGTAGTTGTTGAAGTGTCCTTTTATTAGGCGAATTCTTCTCATTACCAGGTGTGGTGGAGAGTGGCAATTGAGAGAGCAGACGTATGCCCAACATGATGCATTTTTGCTCTCTAAAATTGTTCTCCTAGCCTTCGCCCTGCATATTTTATATTCGATGAGGTTATCCATAGTTGGATAATGTTTGAGTCGCGCCAGAGCTTTTCTACGAGCATTGACCATTCTAGAGCAGTTCACATTCCACCTCGGTACAAAAGGGTGGCGCGGTTTATCGGTTGAATTCGGAATTGGGATAGAAGCACCAAAATGTATAGCGCTATTAAAATGTGCAGTTTTAATTTGTTGCGTCTACACCTTGACGCGTCTCCAAGCCCCTTAAGGGGCGTTGAGCGTTTTGCACTGGGGAGTAATCCTCCATTAATGTGCTTTACTTTTAATATTAGTCAAGTCTCGTCACGTCGCAGTCAGTCAGTGCCTTTTATCCCTTCGGCCAGGGGCTCGACGGCGTTAGATCCCGGGGTTCCTGGCCGGTCACCCAACCACGAACCCGCGAGTCTCGAATGCGCTTAACCTTCGTGACTTCACGGAGCGTAGTAAACGCATTCGGCTAGCGCCGCCGGCATTTATTAGTTATTTCATCCACATTGTCGAAGGTACCATCTGACACGTTAACATAATTTTGGAATGTCGACCAGTCATCACGTTGCACGATCCATTGAGACGGTTGAGTATAAACACGACGAAGTTGATCGATGTGGATAATAGTGGGGAAATGGTCGCTTCCATATAAATCTTCTAATATGATCCACTGCATAGCAGCAGCGAGTGAAAGACTGCAAAGGACTTCGTCAATAGCCGTGCTCGAATTCGTAGCTATGGCGAAATGTGTTGGTTCAGCAGTGTTTGGGAATCACCAGATTAGTGGCATCGATGACGGATTCCAAAACGACACCCCTTTGACAAGTACGGGAAGAACCCCAAAGAGGGCTGTGGGCGTTTACATCACCAACAATGAAGAAGCGTGTGAGCAATTGATTTATTAGGCCTAAGTCATCGACAGACACCATTTGTCCTGCGGGGATATAGACGTTACATGCAGTGAGTGTGAGAGATGGGAGATATACCTACACACACACACACACACACAAACACACACACACTGTTCGAAGGTCAGTCTGAACAAAGACCTCTGCAGAAAGCAGAGCGTCGTGAACCAAAATAGCAACTCCGTCGTGAGCATGGAGGCCGTCAACAGAGGGCTGAATGACATCAACCTTCTTGCAGGGCTGAAAAGTGGATGCTTGTTACTTCGACTGTGTAGCATTGTTGGGCAATATTTTGTATTTGGAAGGAATTGTTTTCCCACCTTGCAGAGGCGATATCTCTTCAGGGATGTCCACAGGAGACACCTGCAAACTGAAGTGAGCAACAAGGCGAGTAGCAGGTGAGGTCTGGCAACTCGCTGTAGCTTTCACCGTCTTAGCCAGAGTACTGGAGAATGAACGCCTGAGTTCAATCGGTTCTTCGTCAAGCATCGTCGTTTCGCCTCAGGAAAGGAAACTTTCTCCGTCACTCTGATCTTTTGAATCTGCCTCTCCCTCAGATAGGTAGGGCACCTGTTAGAATTCGTCGCATGGTCTCCTTCACAGTTAACACGACGAAGTGGATTTGTACAGGGATCCATATCGTGCGTGGATTTGCAGCACTTTGTGCAAACAGGGCTCCCGGCCATGCACCATTGCTGAATATGACAAACCTCTGACACTTTAAGCAGCTCAAGGGGTTTGGCACACACTGCCGCACATTGAGATAAAAACCACAGTCAATCCTCTTTGGGAGAGAACGGAGATTGAACGTCGGAATCAAAGTAAGAGTGGGGATCTCTCTCCCATTTTCTTTCCTCTTGATCCTAAACGCCTCCGTTGCGCCCTGACCCTTAAAGAAAAATAGAAGTTCCTCCTCATTTTCAAATGCAAAATCGTGATTCACCACTTCCTTACATAGGTTTAGGGTAGGGTGAGTGGTCACTTCCTCTTAGAAGCCGGCAATCTGCTTAGTCTTTGAGACCGTTTCAATTTGCTCGTCTGTGCATGCTTGTCAGAGAATGGTACCATTTCTTTGACGCACTACCACTTGAAACTTTCCGAACGATTCCTCTATGGCTCGCGCGAGACAGACCGCACTGATACTTTTAAATGTTATTTCCATCTTCCGTGCATGCCATCAAAAGGAAACGCAACTTTTTTGGTCTATCCTCTTCCCTAAGAAAGAAGCTACTCAAATCAACCGTACGTTCACAACATCGCCTCTTCCTTCCGGAAGAGGGTAAGGGGTTTGTTTTATGCTCCATAGAATTGAAGCGGATTCGTCTCCGTGCTCCCCACCCACCATGGTGTACAACAAGTGGACACCCCACTGGGGTGCCGGGGTTGACACGGAGATTTAGTGGGGGACGTCACTGTACTGCCGTGGATCGCCAGCTCACCCTGGAGTTCGGTACAAGACCCAATCTAAGCCGATTGATCGAGAGTGAGTTAGCTCCCGACAGCCCATCTAGAAGAATCCAAGGCCAAGGAAAGTGTACTGGGACGTACAAGGTGCAGAGACCTCCCCTCAGTCACCAGGGCTCACCGGTGTGCGCGCAGCATACATGGCTAGAGCCGGACTACCCACAAGAAACCAGCGTCAAGGCGACAGTCGGGAACGCATACACAGACTCCTCAACTCCCAAGTCACCCATTCCCTTCGACACGGTCGCCATCCACGGCAAACACATGGGTGGGCGTTCAACATACAGAGGCCAGTGAGGAAGAAAAAAGAGTGAAAAACAATATAGTGTGACGTACTAGAATGAAAAACACAGACGACTGTTCTGATTGATATTTACAATATATTTACAGTATATTTACAATTAATGTATAAAGATTATAATACAAAAATCTAACCCTTTGGCAACCTTTCAGTTCTCTTAGCCGCGAAACCCCGCGACCGTCCCTAGGCCTCGCCCAGAACCACTGCTTCGGAAGCAGCAAAAAGCAACGCGAGGTGCGAAGCTGTCGGACATAGAGTCCCGTAACTACACCAGTTACATGGCCTGTCGCCAAACCGATCTTCGACCTGAAGATCACGTGCAATGATAGCACTGGAGATACCTCCCGTCTTTCGACACCCTGCGTATCCCCTGAGGCGTCTGTCGGCGCAGCCTCAAATATCCGTCGGCTCGCCCCCACCCTACTAGCAGCGGGCGTCATACGGCTCGCTGGCCAGCCTTTCCAGGGCTGCAACCGACATCTCTTAAACTCGCGTCCGCGCGCGTCCTTTTCAGGGATTTTCCAGCCGGGATTCCTACGGGGCTTTCCAGCCGGCGCGGCGTGGCGCCGCCGCCCTAAACCCCCATTCTACATCCGGCTTACGGCGGGTTTCCCCGAAGCGGCCCGACGCGGCGGCGCCGAACCACGCTACAATAGGTGACATGCAATGACAAGCAAGAAGGAAAAATGGAGAAAGGAACATTTGAGAGCCTTCTCTGCATCCCCCGTCAGGACGTGGACCAATCCACCTCGACGGGAAACAAATATTGATTTTCTAATTCTATCAGAAACAAAAAGAAAAGCAATGGCATTCAACAAATGCAGAATCACATTCTAATATATTAAGGAGTAAAGCAGGAAGAAAGAGTAGCAGGAATTGCAATAATGATACACAATAAATAGAAAATCGATATTGAAGATTATAAGTTTATTTCCCCAAGAAAAATAACTCTCCAACTCTGCATCACAGAAAGGAAATTCTGTTATAGGAGTTTATGCACCAACAGAAGGAAAAGAAGAGGAATCGATACAATTGTATAGTGGCTTTCAAGCTATTTAAAACTAGTGGTGTTATTTTCACCATGATTTTTTGTAACTCTACTAGAAGGCACTGCAGCACAAGATGGCGCTGCAGTTAAATGCAATTCTCAATCATAGGAACCCAGAATCTTTAATGCTGAGCGTTGCCGTGTGACGCGGAACGAGGCCGAGGAGGCTAGGAGCCAGCAGCGCAGGAAGGAAAGAGGGAAAGAGTGAGTGGCGGAGAAAGAGAGTGAGGGAAAGAGTGAGTGGGGGAGAAAGAGATAGGGGAGGGAAAGAGGGAGAGAAGAGAGAGCAGGGAAAGAGAGAGAGAGGTTGAAGAGAGGTGGGAAATAGGTGGGAAAAGAGGTACAAAGATGGAAAAGAGAGGGGGAGACAGAGAGAGGGACAAAGGAAAATATAGAGAAGAGAGAGGAGAGAGACAGAGGCGAAAGGAGAGAGAGTACGGGAAAGGAGACAGGATAAAACGAGAGAGGGAAAATGGTGGAAAAGAGAGGGGAAAAGTAAGTTAAAAAGAGAAAAGGAAAAAAAGGAGATGGAGAAAGAGGCGAAAAGAGAGTAGGGGAGAGAGTGAGTAGGGTAAAAGAGAGGGATAAAAGGTGGGGAAGAGAGAGAAGGCGAAAAAGAGAAAAGATAGATGGGAAATGGAAAGGAAAAGAATAAGAAAAAATTCGGGGAGAGGACAAAGCGGAAAAAGAGAGAAAGGGAAGCGAATAGTGAAAAGAGAAAGAAGGGGGGGAGAGAAGAGGAAAAGGGCGAAAGGGGATATAAGAGAGG
The DNA here is from genome assembly GCA_011170035.1 of Teleogryllus occipitalis. Classification (NCBI taxonomy): domain Eukaryota; kingdom Metazoa; phylum Arthropoda; class Insecta; order Orthoptera; family Gryllidae; genus Teleogryllus; species Teleogryllus occipitalis. The sequence goes on along the minus strand of BLKR01001055.1, from coordinate 306,133 downwards.
GGAAAACGAGATAGCGGAAAAGGGAGGAGAGAAAAGAGAAAGAAGGAAAAAGAGAAAGGGGAAATGAGAGAAATGGAAATGGAACGAGGAAAAAGAGAGGAAGGGAAACAGCGAGAGGTGGAAACAGATAGCTGGAAAAAGAGGGAGAGAGAAAGAGGGGAAAAAGAGAGTGAGAAGTGAGAGCAGGGTGTCTGCCGGGTTCTGCTAGTACAAACTATAGACATGTCCTGGACAACACTGGAAAAAGCAAGACAGTCAAGGAAGCTGTAAGTTTTAAAAGGCCAAAGAAGGAGGAATGGGAAAGAACTAGAAAGACATAAAAAAAGAAAGAGAAAGGGGCGTTAAAAGAGAAGACAGGAAGACATTTTTGATAATTCTTGAAAGGGATGTCACACGTCTCTAAAGAAATGGTTTCAAAATATTAAGAATGCTGAGATTTGACACAAGGGACAAAATTAATTTGGACCTTATCTCAAAGTAGAAGTGGGTAAACCATTACACAAGATTTTGCAATAGAGACAGACCACCAAGAATAAGCAGAAATGATACCAATATTAGTGGCTAGAGTACAGGAAATACCGATAGAAGAACTAGAAGCAGTACTAAAGAAAGACAAAAATAAGAAAAATCCAGGTGTGGACGAAATCCTAATAGAACTTCTAAAATATGGAGGAAATGATCTCAAGAATATCCTAACAAAGCTACTTAACAAAACAAGGGAAGTGTATTCACTTCCAGGAAAATGGCAGATAGGTATAGTGATAAATTTACACAAGAAAGGATTGAAAACGGATTGCAACAACTATAGAGGGATTGCTCTCGGTAATAGTTGTAGAGTATCAACACTTTTTTAAGTAAGTGTTTTTCTTAAGATATTAGCAAAAAGGATCAAAACTTTTCGCTAATATCTTAAGAAATGTATTAAGTTAATGCAGTGAAAAATTCCTGGGAGAAGAACAAAATCGATTTAGAAAGGAGAGGAGTACAAAAGATGCTATTTTCACAGTGCAAATAATCCTGGACAAACGAAATGAAGTGAACCTTCCAACTTCCCTCCTCTTCATAGAATTTGAGAAGGCGTATGACAGAGTGAACAGAAAGAAAATGTGGAAAATACTGGAAGAAGAAGAGATTCCTACACACATTATAAAAGGAATCCAGAGTTTGTATACGGACTCTTATTGTCAGATTAAAGTAGGGAACACGGTACACCCTTAGAGAAGCGGGGCGTGAGGGGGCAAAGGAGGGGAGTCTCCTTAAGCCCTCCCTCAAATTACGCTGCGCGCTCTGATAGAAATGAATAAAACTTACCGATAGGCGATTTCCATGGCTCTCGCTTAATACACTTTGTCCCCATCACGTTTTAATGACAAATTACTTCCAAAGGCAAGTTTTCTCGCTTCACTCGCCCGGATCCAAGTCACGAACGGCTCGGGCTACGCCCTCGTGATCACTATAAACATTCTTGAGTCTATCCATCGCATTATTACCAATTCACTTTTATAAGAAAGCACTTTATAAGAAAACATCGAGAATTCAAGTAGTGTAGTTGCAAACACGTTTTGAAGAAAGAACTCTACAAGGTTTATCACACAAGCACACCACCCCGATCGCAGTACTATGTAGTAATAGAGCTCCGACAAGATACTAGGGTGAAATTGCCTCCCCTAGTAATCGCCTAACCACCCGTCGTCCCCTCCACCGTAGATTCCCCCCTCGCCGAAGCGGCGCGAAGTGCAGATTTAAACGACTTACTTAGGTTGTACCGTGTTCTAGGCTTCAGCCAAAGTAAGAATAAATTATGGAAGCAATACAGTCTTTTAGAATAACCAGACGACTGAGACAGGGGTGTGGTTAATATCACCCCGAAGACTGTCTGCTTTTCATAGACAGTTGCACTCGAAGTTTAAAGAGTTTTACTGCACAATGCTATCCATCAATCCCAACTGATCACTCAACAAAAATTGAAGAGGAATATGATAATATCAAAATGTCTTTCAAAACCTTTGCTATTGTGACCACCAATAGTCTACATGTGTAGATATCAAAATGGTCAACTTTTTACTTAGACAACAAAGTGGATACCCAAAGTACCCAAATTTTCTCTGCTTGTGGGATAGTCGAGCAAAGGAGCAGCACAGGAAAAAATTTCCATGGCTACTAATGGAAAAAATCACAAAAGGTGCAGTAAATATCGTGAACGACCATTGGTTGACAAAGAAAAGATCATTCTCCCTCCCCAGCGCATAAAGTTGAGATTAATGAAGCAATTTGCAAGAGCACTACACAAGGATGGCATTTCTTCAAATACATTAGCAGATTCTTCTCTGGACCAAGTATGAAAAATTAAAAGCTGGCATACTCGATGGACCCAGAATTCAGAAATTGATAAATTATCCAAATTTTGCAAATTCCATGAATGATACTGAGTCTTCTGCCAGGCACCACTTTGTCATTGTTGTCAAGAATTTTTTCGGTAATCCTAAAGCAGCAAATTATGCAGAACTGGAGCAAGTTTAAAAGCATTTAAACTTTCAAAATGTGGGTCTACTATGAGCATTAAGGTACCCTCTCTACATAGCCCTCTAGACAAATTTCCAGCAAATCTTGGCAATATGAGTGAGGAAGAAGGTGAGCAGTTCCATCAAGAAATAAAGGTGATGGAAGATAGATATCAGGGCAGATGCGATAGACACATGATGGCAGACCACTGCTGGAGCCTTCAACGTGATTGTCCCAATTTGCTACATAAAAGCAAATCATACAATGTTTTTCAAACAATTCTGATTGTTTCAGACTGTAAATTTAAATATATAGAATATACTAATATGACATATTTCAGATGTTTGATTTTGTATAAATAGGCATATCTAGTTTCATTTAGTTCAAGTTTTTATGCAATTTACGATTAGCCTATACTAAAAAAAATAAAATATTCTTTTGATGAAATTTTCATTACTATCTCAAAAACTAGAGCCAAACTACCAAAACCCATGCCATATTTGGAATCTCTGCATCAAACATACCCTAAATGGCTTTAACTTGTTTAGCAAGAAAATGTGTGTTGACCATTTTAATGACAACACTCATCAACATTTGGTAATGTCTTGAAAGTAAATGTTCTAATAACCATTGGGCCTGACATGAATATTCACAAAAAATATAAAAATTACATGAACAGAAAGATATAAAGAAAACAACTGAGTTTTCGATTGGTTGCTAAGTAAAGAAGACCATTGGCAGATTACAGAAAATTTCTTTCCAGAAAATATATATCAACTCCCCAGCCAATAAATGAGGAATTTGTAGTGGCCCAAAAAATATTTCTAACAAACTGAAAATACTGTTAGTATTTTGGAATTTGTAAAAGAGAAAATTCACTGCTCGTTAATAATCACCTTATATAATCGAGTTTTCAGCATATCAGAACAAGCTTAATGTCCATATGTTTATAGTTATGGCAAGGAAAGTCAGACAAGAGATGGATATTTGCGTTTCACCTTAATTTACCTATCCAATAAGAAAATGTTTTTGGTACTTCCGAACTTTATTTGAAATTATTAACAGTTATGACTGAGAAGTCACCATTTAAACATCATCACAGTACCTTCAAAATGTAAGGCAAGTACGAAATAAGGTTTAAAAATAATATTCGTTGAAACAATGTCATAGGCCAACAAATTCTGGATGAGAAATAATTTTGAGGCGACAAAGCAATGATTTGTTTTCTTTACTTCATAACGGGAGAATTGTCAGGTACGGATAACGTGAAAATGCAACGTGAATGATTGACGAAAAATTGCAACTGAGCGTTATTGCAATTACGAAAGTGCTTGCCCTCATTTCGATTCGAGACCATATATGGACTTAAAGGAAGACTGTCTCCTTTCTCGGGAAATGTGGCAAACACTACACAAAATCGCATTCACTAGCGCAAAATATTGTTCCCCAAATAAAAATTGCAGGACTTCACCCTATAGGCCACTATTATTTTCATTTTATTATTGTTATACCATAATAATGGCAACAAGATATAGCAGCTGCACGTCAGAAAGAAAGCATGTTCGCAAACTTCAGGAATTTGTCAGTACAATTATGATTCTAAGATAATGTAATCAAAGGATTTAGCTTTTCATATAAATGCAATTTACTCAAATACATGACAGTTTATTAGGGAGGAAAAAGCAAACCGCCTTCAGTTCAAAAGTATGTAACTATTTGGTTTTCATACGTTAATTCGTATGTTGCCTAAACTGCACACAGACGTTTCTGAAATGTTTCATGGGTGTGTCGTGGTGGGGCGTTTCTACCTTGTGAGTCATCCGAAGTTGATCATCAGTTTGTCCAGTTTGTCTTTTCTGAAGAACTTTCGTTGCTTGTGAGCAGTTGCTGAGGTTCGCCAAGAGCATCAAAAATCAAAGAGGTAGTGTACATATATTAATCTTAACGTTCGAAGTAGTTTGACACATTTGTTAAATTGCAATTTCGTGTGTGCTGACGTTTCTTGTTAGTGTATTCTGTGTCCATTTAGTAGTATCTTTATTAGAACTAGTACAACCACGACGTCCATCTGTCATAAAGTTTCTGTGTTTTGTGAATTTCTAGATCACCATGTCCTCTCGCAAAACCGGTCGTCGTGGAATCACGAAGAAGCGAGCTCAACGGGCCACTTCAAATGTGTTTGCTATGTTTGATCAAGCCCAAATCCAGGAATTTAAAGAAGCCTTCAATATGATTGATCAAAATAGAGATGGTTTTGTGGATAAAGAGGATCTTCATGACATGCTAGCATCTCTTGGTATGATAGTGATGTATTTGAAAGTTCAGTCTTCAGTTTAAAAATTGATTTTGCTCTTTTTAACCATCATATTTTTTCATGAAATGTTTAAGGTAAAAATCCCGCTGATGATTACTTGGAAAGTATGATGAATGAAGCTCCTGGACCTATTAACTTCACAATGTTCCTTACACTGTTTGGGGAACGACTTCAAGGGACAGATCCTGAGGATGTCATAAAAAATGCGTTTGGATGTTTTGATGAAGAGAATAAGGGTGTTATCAATGAAGAACGACTGAGAGAACTTCTCACATCCATGGGTGATCGTTTCACAGATGAAGAGGTATTCCTTGTTCATTGTACATACTCTTAGTCTAAAAATGTATAATATGATCTGTGTAAAACTGGTGGATCTGGTAAAGTATGTTTACACAGTATAGACAGGAACAGTGCCAGATTACTGATCAGGCTGAGTAGGCTGCTGCCTGAGGGGCGAACAAATTTCAGCAGATTCAAAATTTAATAAGGCAAACTTTTAAATGTGTTTTATACAAATATTTCTTTTCATATTTGTAACAAAAGAAGGTGTTAATGAATCAAATATATGTGCATTGATATATCTTTGACCCCGGTGAATAAGCTGATAAGTAAAAAAAACTTAATTTTACAGGAGAGCGAAAAACAACTTTAAACTAATGCTAGAAATAAGGAAATAATGATATTCAAACAAAAACTAAAGAAAAATAGTTTTGTTTTAATATCACCTTCGTCTGAATATCATTAACCCCCCATTTAATTCATTTAAACATTGTCTTTTGCTCTCATGTAAAATTAAGTGTTTGACTTATCAGCTTATTCACCGGAATCAAAGATATATGGATAAAATAAATACAAAAATATTGTATATTTATTAAATCAATATCGCGGGGAGAGTTATTTATTCTTACACATATAATCGATTATTTATACCTACACAATATTTGTGTCGGTTACAAATATTGTACAATAATTTTTTTTATTCTAAGTATTATAAATAACTTAATTGTTTAAAAAAAAGCAAATTAAAATGGCAGTAAAATGTTTGACAAGCCTAGGGGGCTTATAAGTCAAAGTCAGGCACTGGTCAGGAATGATATAAATGGCAAATATTGTTTGGTTTTCTTGGGAACTTAACAAACTGTAGTGTTGGTCTGTTGGTTTCTTTCCAGGTTGACGAAATGTACCGTGAAGCACCCATCAAGGGAGGGATGTTTGATTATATCGAATTCACTCGCATTCTCAAGCACGGTGCCAAAGATAAGGATGAGCAGTGAATGGTATTCCAAGGCTGTAAAGTGCCTTACTTTCCTTTCCTATGTTCTGAATATCTTGTAAACCATATTTAAACATTGTATTTAAATAGGGACCATAAAATTAAGCATTTCCTTCATTTGTCTTTCTTAATTTTTTTAAAGTTTAATTCTTTTTCCCCATGTCTTCATTTGCAAATTTTTGTCTATAAATTTTTTTGTTGTATGTACTTAACATTGTATGTAAATTTTATCATTAAAAACTCGAAAATGTGACCTATGTTGTTCTTATTTTCTCGTAGGAAAAAAATTGATACCTCTAGGTCCTAATGAAAAAAAAATCAATCTGAAATTCACTTTAACTTGTCTATTGTATTGTAGATTTATGTATTAAACTATTATATTAAATTGTAGATTTTGAATAATACAATGAGCAATTCAATGATTGGTTATTGCAGAGAGGCTGAACACACTGTCATTTGGGTTATACATAATTTATTACTGAAAATATTACAAGAAATTCCAAAGAAATACTTTCTTTAGAAAATAAAAGCGTTTTTCTAGAATATTCTACCTAAAAGGTATATTAATTGATCAAATTTGTAAGTGATATATTAATGACTAGATTTTATAAAAAATTTAGATTCATATTAAGATCACAAAGTGTAGTCCCAATAATATAAATTTAATATATAACCAAAAGAAATAATATATTAAATACAATTGGCTGTTAATTAAAACAAAACTTGTAAGTAATCAAGTTAGTTAGTTTGTCCATTTATTCCCTTTGAATCCAAAAATTGACAAATGTTAATATGTGCAGTCACCACATGTAATTTTGTGCTTGTCTATTGAAGCATGAATAATTCTGAAACACACTCAAACCTAGGTCAATCTTCAATCTCGGCCAACTACATGATACTATTCTTTAATTCCACTGTCTTTAACTAATATTTGATTCTTGATACTGTATTATTTATTCTTTATATTCTTTTTTGCAATTGACACAAAATGAAATTTTTACTGATAACGTAAACATGGAATTGATTAGATATGCATTGAATTTATTTATGCAGAGACTTCTAAATTTTATTAATATCTACTGGTCCAATGGATATGTGCCAGAAGAATGGAATGAAGCCCTGATTCACCCACTATATAAAAATGGTGACAAATCTGAATGTTCAAATTACAGAGGTATAAGCCTTCTAAATTCTTGTTATAAAATCTATGCAAAAATTATAAATCAAAGATGAGTGCCCATTGTTGAAACTCAATTATCTAAAACACATGGTTTCAGCAAAGGTACAAAATAAAGGAAAATTTAAACTACCAACATATTATGTCTTCTTTGACTATGTGAAGGCATTTGACAGTCTTAAAAGGAGACTATTGTGTGCAACACTGAAAAATATAGGACTCCTGTCTCATCTTATTACAGCAATTCAACCATTATACAGAAATAATAATATCAAGATTAGAATGCTAAGAAATGGAACAAAATCAGCTTATATAAACCAGGGAGAAAGACCCAGGGGATGCCTGCTCTCGCTTTTAGGTGCTAATGGGTAGGAATTGGGAAGAACGTTAAGGAAATCTGAAAAGCTAGCCCAGACTAAAGAAAGAACAAAACTAACTAGTACGAGAAAGTCTCTGACATGTAGCACCACAAACTGTTTGTTTATTTATTTACATGTATTAGTGAAAGTAACTTCTTGTATTTCATTATGTATGTATTTGGCGTTATTAGGTTGGTACTCTGACTTCGCCGGCTAGCTACCGGTGTCCCCCTTGCGTGGGCCTAGTTAAATTCCCATGCTTTGGGGTAAGAGCGACATGAGGCGAATATGACAAATTCTCTTCACCGTAACTAGCAAGATCCACCTGCTTGAGCTTTTTATCATAGCTATAGAAACGGACGATTTTAAAGGAAAGCTACAACTCTCTTTTTGCTTCAACCAGGAATTGAACCCGGGACCACAGCACAGGAAGCTAGTACACTGCCCATGAGCCATCTCAGAGGCAGTATTTCATTATACTTTGGTTAAAAGTCAAAATTTCTCAGCCTGCATTTCTACAGACATTTTATTGAAATAAAGAAACTCTTTAGTTGTCCAAATATGATAACTTAAGTTCTGATATGTCATTTTATTGTTAAATGGACAATACCTAAGCAGAGATAATACAATTCCAGATGTCTTTTTAAAACACATCTACTTGGCTTAGCAAGAAGTAATTTGAAAATCTATGAGAAGAAAGTATTTTTAAATTACATGGCAAAAATTTATTACAAAAAATATCATCGTTTATACAGGAAAAGTTTTTCATTGTTTTTTGTTGTTGTAAAGAACACAGATATAATCTGACTTCAAACTGCATCAATAGTATGAATAGTAAAATAAATATTTTCATTTTACAAAATAATGATGAAATAATTTTATATACTTTCAGAAATTAATATAGGTATTTAGTATAATTTTTTAAATTATTTATTGTACTTAATATATTAGGTATTTAGTATAATAATAATAATAATAATAATAATAATAATAATAATATATAGTATTTTTCTCTCACACTCTAAATGGGAAGGCTGTACAACTTGAATCACAACATGGTATGTGCCAGATGTGCAATGTGTTAACAAATTTACTTCACAGGTACGACTTTTTGGACTTGTATAACCATAGTTATATTTTTGGTATGCAACAAAGAATATAACTATAATATTTAGGTAAAGAAAAAAGACTTTGCATTATACTTTACTTATGTTCTTAGGCAGTTGTAAGTTGCAGTTACCATGGTTGTAGTTATTCCTGTAGAGCATGATATTGTAAGCACTTACATTTTGTTATTAACATACAATGTATTCCAGTTATTGTAAGTTAATTAAATTACTACTACAAGATAATTGAATTACTTACCCTTAATTGTAAGTTATTTGCCACTATCACAATCTGCTAGCGTATTAATGTAATGAATTATTATTGTTTTAATATGTTAATGTTTTTAAATTTTTGAATAGTTTAAAATAATGTAAATTATTTTTATGTTCATTTTAAGCACTTTCTTTTTTATTAATTGTAATTTATCATGTAAACTATTTGAATAATTACTGTAAGTTGATGTAATTGAATTTTAGCATTTAATTATTATTATTGTTATTACAGTAAACCCTCATTAATGCGAATTAAAAGGGACCAAAATAATCGGAGTTCGTGTCGTAAAAATTCGTGTAAACCGGTTATTATAAATGTCCTTATTACTGTAATACCTCGCCAGGACTACGTGCTAACAAGGGTTACTGTGCCATAACAATGGGCAGCAACACAATGTAATTATATTAGCGAAACCCAAGTCTTAGGAATTTAAGAACCGAGTATAATCACTTGCCGCAAAATTGTGTGTACAATACTGACATAGCAACTACAAGTACTTAACGCGTTTCAATAATTTTACACTAAATAGTATTACAGTAAATATACACATAACAGTTAGTAAGCCCAAATACACTGGGATCGAGAGTTACAAGAAAATACATTATTTAATTAATTCCATGGATTTAAAACCTCCCGCGTAAACGTCAACTAGGGTCAAGAAATTGGTCGGTTCTTTGTGGAATTATCGTGGAATGCTAGAAATTTCACAATTGTTTAGGAATTCAGAATTCAACAAAGCAATTATTTTCATTCTACTTTGCGTTTCTTCGGATAATAAGATCTTTCGAGAAAAAGACCGAGATCTGCAAGAGACGAACTGGCTATTATAATGATGACTACGAACGGCCAGCTATGGCTGTCAGTGGAGCAGGGAGCGGTCGATTGAATTGTCTTATTGTTTTACCGAGTTGTTCTGAAGGTAAGGAAGTATTTTAAAAGAAACCCATGGAAAGATGATATCCACTTATCATGTGCTTTATTGAAAAAATATTACTGCAATAGTTGAATACATGCCTAACAAAAACTATACACTTACGGTGTTTGTACATTAAAAAGATTGCTTTAAAAATTGTTTTGGTTTTAGGTGTATCTTCCCAGTCCTTCATACAATGTTTTACTTTGACTCACTCGGCTTTTACTGTTCAATTGGCTACGCCAGGAGTAAGTTTAATTACATTCCTACGTCGTATAGCTTTTTCTTGTTTGGTCTCATTCTGTATTATCTTGATCTAAAGGGCAAAACGCCGGACTTCATAAACCAGGATGAGCAGAGTCGACGCTGGCTGAACGATTTTCGAACAAAACCGTTTGCTGTGCCATTAGCTTTGGAAATAATTGACCGTAAGTCTGAAGAAATAGAAGAGGCAAATGTACTTATGAACGATTGCTTTCTGATTCATGTTTTCGTTTTCAGCCCATCGTTACTCATGCCTTTTAATTCCCCATGCTCCTGGAGCTGCTGTGGATTTACATAACAATAATGATTTGGGCACTATTTTGTTGCAGTTCATTCAGGATAAAAGTAAGAATATGCATATCAAAATGTTGAAGTGATTTTTTAAAATAATTTTTATTTACTGTTGAATATTTCACAGAATTGGTCTGTGCCATTGGAATGGGAGTTGCAGGGTTGCTTTCTGCTAAAACACCCGGAGAGACTTGTTGGGGATTCAAAGCATACTCTTTGACAGGTGTTAGTACCCAACTCCACACATTTTTTTCCATTAAATTATTTAAGATTGTAATTGTCAAAAATAAGTAAAAGAGAGAAAATTTCAAATACAATTTGAAAACATCGTGTACTTTTTAAATATTCAGGCATTTGTGTACGTGTATTATTAGTTATTCAAAATTAGTTTTACATTTCTTTCAGTCCTCCGTGTTTGAACTAGCAAGACGGTCAAATTTTGCTGATTTAGCAGTACTCCCTGAAGATGCTATTCGGGATGCTGGGGGACAGTTCAGTGCTTCAGAACCCGATGCTGTTCATGTTGTAGTTGATAGGCACCTTGTAACTGGTCAGAATGAAGCCTCAACATTAACTGCAGTGCAAAATCTTGTCTTGTTATCTAACCAAAGGTGAGTTGTGTACACAAATATTTGGCATTAAAATATTGAAGTTTGTGATTAAGTGGAGTAATATGATTATTTATCCAGCAGGCAAAGTAAAATGAGCAGTAAATGAATGAGAAGAAAGCAAATGAGAATTTTGAAAACATACAAAAGTTAATGCTGATTATAAATACAAAGAGATAATAAATTATAAATGCAAAGTTAACCTTAATACTGCAGTGAAGTTTGTAAAGGTTAAAATAAATGCTAAAAATACATTCCAGCATTATTTATTAAATGTATTTGTGTGTAAAAGTAAATTTCTAATAAAGCTAAGACATTGTTATTTGCAAAATTATGCAATTCGTATTTTCAAAACAATCAAATTAGATTAAATAAATTCAGTTTTACCCACAAGTCAAACGTGGAAGGATGACATCAATTCAGTGTGCAGGTTGTTCTTTGGTACAGAAATTACATAATTATGAGAACTTTGGTTCTTGGAGGCCAAAAGGCTCAGCTAATCTTATTTGTAGTTTTGAGTAACTGTGATGAAATATTTTAGTTTTACTTCAAATTTGATCAGTTTCATTACACACACAAAAATAAAAAATATCTAGAAAGTGTCAAAACTTAAGTACAGATGCATATACATCTCATTTTCACAATGAAGTGTTCAATTGACATTTCACAATACATAATTCTCAAATTCCACATACTACGTTGAAAAAATGGCGAACACATTAACAAACCTCCTTTCCATCACAAAGTGACAGTACATCATTTAATAGTACAGTTTGTACAAATGTAAGCAATGCTGTTATGTTAGTACCATTTAGTTGTTGTTTTTTTTTTTTAAGTTATGATTCACAATTAAATCACCTGTTTTTGTCACTTTCATCACTAATAGTTTCCCAATTTACACCATCGTTAGGTAACTCTGAAGGAATTAATGGACACAACCATGAAATAAACCACCTTTTACCAAAAACACAAGCAACATTGTCTTTCAACCCCTTATCGTAATCAGTAATATTACGATTCATTTCATAAGACACACTTCCCTTAAAGAGACACTGTAAGTGATAATATGATAATGATCCACAAAAAAGCATCCCAACGACATTTACAAGTGAAATTAGCATAAAACACTGTGTTTCAGAGGCATCTATTCCAAACACTACTACAGCGAATGGAAACATCAATTTTAATAATAATATTGGAGAAGAAAAGTCCAATAACTTCCACATAAACACACTGTTGAAGCGAGTGGCATATGCAGTTCCAATACACATATACACAAGAAACATGATGAAAAATCGATGATTATAATGGCCAACACAATATCCAGTAAACATGCAATGATGATCTCGCTTTAAAATACATGTGTTACAAATGTTACAATGCCAAGAACGTGGAGGTGCTACTATTTCGCATTCGGCACAGTAACGCCATTTAGGCAGTAAATTTGCTGGTACAAACACTCTCCTCAAACTAGTGTCAATACAGAAAACTGCAAAAAACGAACCGAGAACATTTACAAGCATGAACGTAATCCCTACAAGGTGAATAATATACCACAGCGATCCAACTTCGTACAGACTTGGGAGAGTTACTAATAATACAAAGAGATAAGTAACGGGAATCATTATAATAACAAACGTAAATGCACCTATGTCTCCTATTGTTTTTGGAAAGCATTTCTTCCTGATCATTTTTCACAACATACACGAGTACTAAATAATGCCAAAGTTACACTGGTTTTATTCACCGTAATGAGTTCAACAGTGAGATTTATCTGTCATTTCCTAATTGTATTCCTCCATCCATTCAACCAACAGCACATTTATCATACTTCGTCTCCATCTCTGCCTACATGCACTTCGATGCATACTCTCTGGTAGATATAACATGTGCATCGCATCGATGCGAGTCGATGCGCATGCACTAGTTGGTGCCAGAGAGTTGGTACTAGTTTGCCCTGGATGTTCCACAATGACTTTGCTCAGAGAAGAGAGTGTAGACGGTAGCAACAGCCAAAGAGTATAGGCCAGGATGATGTTCAACATATTAATCTATGGTGTTGTTCTATGGCCGTACGTTTTAATCGGAAAATATAGAGCGTGAAATTGAATACTCCATGGCGTGGAATAATCTCTTATTTATAGAGAAATCATTGATTAAGTTCTAGCTTGATTGAGCCTGTTACATACTTGTTACAGTCACTTACCGCAATAGTAACAGATTATTCATTCCTCCATGGCAGTAATTTGGGCCAGATGCTTTCTAAATAACGCACGCTTCTAAATAATCAAATTTATGTTTAAAAACTTAAATATAATTCATGAACATCGAAATCTATTATTTCGGTATAATAGAGAATGCACAAAGCGATTTAGATTTTTTAACAAACAGGATTCGAAGCTAATGCCTATTTCACACAATGAATTCAAAACTTTTCGTGTTTCTGTCAAATGTAAAAGGAATAAGAAAAGTACAAAAACTATTATATGAATTTTATATGGACATTTTAAACCATTATAATTAATGGAGTGCAAGACTGAAACATGAAGCGATTTACTAAACGTTATTTATCTCGTGTTATTATGGAAATATATTCTTTTTCACCCTTCGAAAAATATCCACTCGTAAAGTTATAAACTGATTATTTTGAAATATTGTAATTTTTATTTTCACCTGATGCACTATCCTTGCTTTCGATTAACTCGAAATATCAAGATATTGTACAAATAACGTCATTGTCTTTCACAAAATGATTTGTAGCAGTAATTTGAATTTATTTCAGATCAAAAGATCTAATTTGAAAACTAATTTGCATTCACGTTGTATCTACAACTACTCGCATGTTTGTTTGTTTTTTATCTTTATCAGTTTCCGAGGTTGCTCGGGGGTATGAGGTGTACGTCCTGTGTAATACTTCGTGAGCACTGCTCGTGGGGCAAAAGCACGGCAAAATTAACAAGACTACCAATGGTTTGGGTTTGGAAGACTGCCAACTTAACTGAGACAACCCCAGAAAGGGACGTGTGCAGAAAAGTGCAGAAGGTCGAGACGTGAGTAAGATGCAAAAATACTTTTTTTCTGTAAATTGGTTTTGATAACAGCAAAATATTTAGATGAACAATGTTTCGATAATTGATAGTGACATTAATTTATATTGAAAATGTGTAGTGATTATTGTCCGGGACTTGCATTTTTTGATGATCATTAAACACTTTTAATTGCTTTACATTTTTCTTGAATCGTTAACAATAATATTAAGTCGGCTTATTAATCAACACGAAACTACAACATCGTAACCAAGCGCCATATCGAATTGACTACATCAGTGGGTTCACTGGTGCACTTCGACATTGTGTGTTCTCTATGCGTTCTGCTGCGTTCCTTTTCTAGAATTTCTGAGGATGTACCTTCCCTGGTTATAACTTGCCTGTGCCGTATTTAATGTATTGTTGAACGATTACTACTAATTTTTTCAGAACATTAGAACAATCAAGAATACTAGTTTTGCTTGGACTGGAGAACTTGACTGCTTTGCTGCTAAGTGGTGAGGAGTCAATAATCACTTCGAGACGCATAGCTGACGTATAGTACTTACAGCGAGAAATCGTGTGTTCTGGAATAGTAGTGCAGTATGACAGCGTTACCACGAAGGATAATCAAGGAAACGCAGCGGCTGATGCAGGAACCGGTACCTGGAATAAGTGCCGTACCCGATGACAGCAATGCACGTTACTTTCATGTAATCGTAACAGGACCGGAAGATTCGCCTTTTGAGGGAGGATTGTTTAAGCTGGAGCTTTTTCTACCGGAAGATTATCCTATGTCAGCACCGAAAGTTCGGTTCATCACTAAAATTTATCATCCTAACATTGACAGACTTGGCCGTATATGCTTGGACATTCTGAAGGATAAGTGGAGTCCAGCTCTTCAAATCCGAACGGTGCTCCTTTCTATTCAGGCTCTACTTAGTGCTCCTAATCCAGATGATCCATTGGCAAATGATGTGGCCGAACTATGGAAAGTAAATGAAGCTGAAGCAATTCGGAATGCAAAAGAGTGGACCCGAAGATATGCAATGGACAATTGATGTGAGAGTTATGATGATAAGTCTTATCTAGGGCCCTGTATGGGTTAACTTTTATATTGTCGTATATTCTGAGTAAGTCTGCTCAACAGTTATTTTTAAAATCAATAAAAAATTTGCTATGCTACAAATTTGCTGGTAGCGGTTACTGCTGTTAGCTTAGCCTTTTTTTCCTGTTGGGGGTATTAATCCATACAGGGCTCTTGATGCATGAAGCAAAAATGAATTGTTCAGCATATCTTCATCTCTATATGATTTGTCAGTTGCAACTGTTGGATTCACTTAATACTTACATAAGTGAATGCATTTGCCAAATTAGTATTTTATGGTGATTTATTGAAGAAATGAGTTTTAATGCTACACAGCACTGACATTTGCAACTGAAATCCTACTTCCAGAGAATATTAAATATTGTCCAGTGGCAAACTAAAAACAATTTTATCCTACTTTTCTTTGTCTTTAGGGGAGTTTATTGGGTAAGCGTTGATAATTTAATGTGAGAGTTTTTGATTTCTTTAAGTCTTGTGCCAACTGAACGATGTGCAATTGTGTTGATGCAATCATTTTATCTTGTAGCTGCATTGTTCCTTTTGGGTGAAGTGAATTTATTGTTCTGAGATATTCCTTTTTATTATATTTTGGTTCATCACTTTTTGTGTGATCCAGCTGCTCAGATATCATAATTAGCCATCTTACCAGCTTTGCAGAAGGTGGCATGGCCTGCAGCACTCGTTTAGTGGCAAATATTGCACAAGAATGCAGATTTGATGATGCTCAATGTGTGCATGTGTGTCTAGATATCTCATGATCACTCAGGCTCGATTTTTTTTCCTGATGAATTACTGGAAAAGAATCATTTTAGCCCTTACGGTATTGCACGTATTAAGAACATAAAGGGTATGTTTATTTTTCAGCCATAAATGTTCATTTTCATGTCCATTATTATTATTATTTTTATTATTTATTTTCAAGAGTAAGAGACCTCTCTTGTTATTGCAGCAGAAATTACATGCAGAAATGCTGTATAAATGATATTGTAATAGGCTGGTTTAATTGTTACACTTATATATGAAATAATGTGCCTCATTCTCCATTATAATATTGTAAAGTTCTTAATTTGAAATAAACTAGCCACAATATGTTCAATTTGTTTGAGTACATTGTATTAAGTGGTATGTTTGTGGAAAGTGTGAAGAGCAAAACTACTGCTTCAGTGATATGTATATACATATATCCTTCATTTGTCCTCTTTCCACTTCTCAAGATCACTGTTTAATTCATAATGAATGTGAAAGAGTAGAATCAATGTCCAATAAGATGCAGTGTAGTTTTAATAATTTGGCTGTTAATTTAGATGTTCAAGAATTGATTGTCAAATTATTCTAGCATCAATATTTATTTTCAATTAAATTTTAAATATTGGTTTAGACAGTGATCTTGATGTGATCAGTGAATGTCAGAATTATGGTTGCAGTGTACATAAGAACGTAAAATGTGCAATTTCTACCTTCTTGATTCCACATCACTAAATATTTAAAAAAAAAATGTAAAGCTGGTTACTTGATTCATTGTTTAAAGTGTTTGTTGAAATGAGACTTGTCAAACATATTTAAAGCATACAACTTGAAAGAATTCACCTAATGCAGCCAAAAACCATGTAATATAAAATGTGTAGTAAAATAAAATGTAATTGGTAAATTCACAATTAATAAAAATTTTAAAATTTATTCTCATGAATTACTAAAGGGCACTATGTCAGCTGAACTTTTCTATATGCCTTTGTTCCAGTTATGATTGTTCCTGAGTGGTCTTAAAGTTTAAATATTAACAAATTAAAAACATTAGGTGAGAGATCAAATAATGAGGTATAGTAGCGAGCGTGTTTTAATTTTTTTTTAGTGTTAAAACTTGAAACGTTAATATTCCATACAGAGGTGTCGTCTTCATAAGTTATTTATGTAATTTATCTTCCATTAACCATGAAGTTCTGTGACCTGAGTGGTCACATCTTCAGGTTCTTGTAATGCACAATTTTAATAATTACAAATTTTTTTTTTTTTTAATATGAAATTTAGAATAACTTTGTCAAATTACAAGAACTATTCCAAGGAGAAACTATGATGCAACAAAAACTAATGGTATAGATTTTCTTAAAAATTTTAAATATTTTTTAAGTGTTGTCTGTAATATGAGAAGGATACCACTGTATGGAATAATATTAGACAATCATTTTTGGTCTCCCGTGTTTAACATGTTGATACGTTAATATTTAAGGAAGTTCAAGAGGGAGATCATGCAGGAAAAATGTGAGAGACTTTGATATTTCAAAGCATAGCATTTCACACATTGTTTACTTTCCACATACATGTCTCCAAGGTAACCTGGTATATGTTCAGACTTCTTTCTTACAAGGCAACTAGATTTCAAGAAATTATACAAATATCAGAATTTACAATTTTTAGGTTTTATGCCTTTGAACATTAGAATATCACTTCAGCAAGGATAAACATCCAACGTACTTCATTCAAAATCCTAGAACTACAACATACATAAGTAAGGCATGAGACATAATGTATCAATAAACAAAAAGGTATTTTATACAAATCTAGATTGAGGAACTAAAGAGTAGTAGACATTGAAGTTACATGAGTAAGAAAGATCTGCAACTGATGTAACAAGTTTGGCATAACTGTCACAAAGGAATATCTTTCTTCATCTTCATTATGTTAGACAGCAATATTATTGTCCTCATTAAATCCCTACATTCATTAATTGAATGTTTAGGATGAATAAAATGAATTTTTTTCTTTTCAAAATCTTGACTACTATGTTTTTGCAGTACATCAGTCAGTGGCAATCGTGAGCATCTCGAAGAGCAGGCACGTTGCAGCAAACCAGTAAAAAAAACTACCCAATCAATGTTCTTGCAAATGCTTTTCAGTAGTGAAATTATTCCACAGATTAAAGTTAAGAAGAAAGAAACAAAATTGACTTGGTATATACAAAATTCTTCGCCAATATTATAATACACATAAACCATTCACTATACAAAAAGTATAGTTTGATAATATCTTACAAAGTCAAAGAGAAAGCTCTGTTATGTTTACCAGTAGCTTGTGTCTGAGGAAGTGACAGTCCACGAAATGTTTTGTGATGGCAAAGCCATATGTTACATGCATAATATGCATATCATACAAAAAAGTATTTCTACATTTACACAGAAACATGTACAATGTACACATGGCTAATGACTGATTAAAACATGATCATTTAATGACTGGATTCAATATCTTTTTGAGATAGAAAGTAACCCTGGCAAACTACATTTAGAAGCTCCACTTCTGCACTAAATATCAATGTCACAGAGCCTTGCAAATAGCTGAAATGTCAAAGGTATAGCATTCTTTCAGCTTGAGCATTATGCAAAGCACAAGGAAACCTTTCTAAGGCTTCCCAACCGTCTTTCATACTCTTTTAGGCTTACAGACAAAATCAATTCAAGGAAACTTGTCAAAAAGGGACTTTAAAACACTGAAGTGATATGATATGAGGGTGATTAGTTTGTAGCTGATGGCTCTGGCAAAGAGGGATGCATGCTTAAGAGATGGGAGGTTGTGGAACTGGAATTGAGTTTCAGACATGAAAGTCAAATTTCAGAGTTATTCCTAACCCAAATGAGTTCTATGCGTTCATCAACCTAAAGTACTGAAACAAACTGAAATTGCTGATTTACACCAGCTCCACAAACTCTGCTTGTTAAATTGCCAATGACTCCTCATTGAAGCAACATCAGAGACTTAGATCATCATGTTTACTTGCATATCTTTGTATTCTACACTTACACAGAACTTCTCAGGCAAACTACACATCGTCACAACCATCAGATTTCTTCCACTGTGAAATCATGTAGCTATTCTTTTTCACACAAATTCGACTTATAACATCAGTTTTTCTTGTACAAGTGCTTTCCCTACGGTCAAAGGACAACAGCTGAAAAATATGCAATTCCTCTTCTTCTATGTCTTTCAGATCTCTACAGTAAATCCACATAAAATATTTTAATTACAACTGCAAAATACCTTCATACATAATCTTTCTATTTAATAAATTCATGTCAGCCGCTGTCCTTCAGCATGGCAGAAATAACTGAAGAGGGAAAAAAAGGATATGGAGGAGTGGATATGGTAGGGAACACTAGAAACTGTCGATATCAGGAAAAGGGGTTGTAGAAAAGGACTTAATTCACAGAGTTATAGGAAAATAGACTTGGATGACATTTCACTGCCATGTCAGAAGAGGTTCTAAGCAGCTAGGCCTAACCAGGGTTTAAACAGTAGAGACTCAGGGAAAGTAAATATATTTGTATCTTCCATTGCTTTAGAGTCCAATGTCTCATGAATACATTTATGGCCCCAAATCTTTTTTCTTATGTATGTCTGTAACATTTTTGTTTACATGACAGAGCCACTTTTCCCTTTATCAGCATTATAAATAACAGTAGCAGAGAAAGGATATGCAGCGAAACTTTTATTTATTCCTGCTTTCAGGAAGACAGACATGAGAAACAATGGAGAAAAGCCTTCACTCACAACTCATGTCTTGCTAGCATTAAAGCCCCTGTATTTCAACATAGTAATGACCAAGAATTAAAGAGGAGCTTCAGCATAAATCATGAGTAAGATTTCGCTGAATGTCCTTATAAATGTTACCCAAAAGCAAGTACACTTTCTTTTTGTCTTTGCCTTGGGTTAGTATAGTCAGGTAAATGCCTAAAAACATTTTACTTAATGTCATTTGATTTGTTGGTAGAGTACTAAAAGATCAGATTACATGATTACACTTTATCTAGCAGCCAGTTAACAACACCAATGTGAGGAGAAAATATGGGAGTGTAATGCTGTAGATACTAGCAGACCACAGTCTTTAGACACCCGTGTCCACGAAGTAACTTCAAATTAAAAATTATTTAAAAAAGCAGCACAGAAACAACACACACTTTCACATACCCATACTTTCAGCAATACAACAATCTTATCCTTGAGATGCATAAAAGCATTTGTGCTTTAGTCTTACAACAGCAAGATAGATGTCATGAGACAAGAAACAAAAAGAAAAACTTGCAAAGCATCCTAAAGGATTCTTCACATTTCTCATGGATCATTTTCTTCTATGGAAACACAAAATTGACTAGAAAACACACTTCAGTTTCAATATCTATGGTTCCTTATGTCCAAACAGCTTTATACATAGGCACTGCACTGTTCTCTTCACATCTGCACCTTTGAGTATCTTTGGTTTCTAGATATCTGAAGAGCTACTTTATTTAAAATTACTTTCAAGCACATGAGTTCTTGAACTTGCATAGGTCCACAGTTAGTTCTGTTGTGTTACATCTTGTTACTGAATTCACTGATCTTACCTTCCATGTTCTACAGAACAGAGAATTAAAGAGCTTTGATTTAAATATATACAGGTGTTTCTTGACCCGTTAATAATCTGAACATGGATGTGGGCATAGTTTTCATCAGAATCTGAAACACGGACATTTAAGTTATTTGTGATATAACCAAGACATCACGAGGAATGAAAAAGCATTGAACAGAAATTTCGTGTACATTTCTGTGCAAGGTTGGTCCATGCATTACAAAAGGCATCAAATAAACAATTACTTTCTCCAAAATGATGTAGAGCAATTTTCTAAAGATAATTTTAACAGAAGCCATAAAATAAGAATCTTTAATCAGCAATTTAATTTACCTCTCCAACAGATGTTGCCAGAAGGTTAACAATTTTTTCATGTGGAACAGCAACAACACTTTGATTATTAATTTCAATAATTCGATGTCCGACACGAACACCACCTCTTTCTGCAATGCCACCTCGGAGAAGACTACATATCTAGAGAATGAATACAGATATACATTTTTATTCACTCTTATGTACAAATAAAATACAACTTGGAACACTCAAAATACATTTTTTTGGAATTAATGACCTCCAACAGACAAATTGGGCATATTTGTAGTTGACATGTAAATGAACGATGGCAAAAAAAATTGGTCAGATTCAGTTTTGTTATAAGAACAACAATGTGCTCCGTCCACATCTATAAATGGAGTGAAAATATTTCTTCTTAAATCATTATAACTAATAGGTATCTAGATACTATAAATAGAAATTCGTAATAATGTGTAGCAATAAAGTATTCATTAATATTGGATTGCAAATGGAGTTGTCCATGAGACATTAAAAATATGAAGTAAAAGCACCAATAGTGACCACAGTAAAGAAGGTTTTTGTAGTTTTTTCAAAATTATTCGGTCTGCAGTTCTAAATTCATTATGTGGAAATAAATGGATGATTAGCATATCTCTCCTGAAATGATCCCTTGCCTGAAATTGGGCAATTTTTAACTTGTTCTATTTTTTATTAAGTTTTTCAAACCTCATTTTAGTTCCTGTAGAGACCCCTTTAAAATTACAAAATTTTAGTAGTGGTCAGGTTCTAAACTTAGTGAGAGTCAATTGACATTCTCTCCTTTCAATTTATTAGAGATCAAAAAAAGTACTAGTTTGTGTAACATTATTCCAATGCCCATTTGAATAGGATGTTTCTAACTTGTCTTTAAATTCAATATAATAAGGGAATTCAAGTCACCAGCACTAAAGAACACTAGCTCCAGGCTTAGCAAGGTTCAAGCAAGTGGTAATCTTTCAATTCTTACTTCTAAAATTTTGTGCTCAAAGTTGCTTCTTCTAGTGACATTACTCTCTGTATCTATTTTTTAGAATCAATTAAAATTTTTGTATAGTGATCAACATCTTTATGTAGAAATTCTGTGACATTTCTCTGACTCTCTCAAACAGAAATTTGGTTACTAAAGTCACTGAACTTGCATTTTCAGAAGAAAACAATTGTGGCATTATTTAAATTCTTTACTTGATGTTAAATTATTGCTCATGCAGCATGTTAGCTTCACTTCCTCCCTCAATGAATCTGTTGTATTACACATTGTATTCCAAAAGCATATGCTTTTGGAATACATCTTGTAAGAAATTAAAATTCAACACACACTAATCATCAATTAGATCAATATCGAAACACAAAAGTAGACTTTCTTAACAATTAAAAATTTTCTCCATTGTTGTTTTTCTGACTTGTCAAATTCCTTGGCTATTGCCCACACAATTTAACTTTTATGGAATATTAACATCGTATGAGTACTAACCACTCCATTTTGAACACTAAATCCCAGCTGATACTTTGTGTCTGGGCGTTTAATTTTCACTTCCACAACAGGTGCACATGGAACAACAGTCAATTTCACAACAGTCTGGTTCTTTGTGTTCTACAGACAGATAAAACATTATATTATTTTGTGAAAATGCAGACTCAAAATTGAACAAAATATTCCACTTATTAAAATACCTTGATGTAATTTTGACATGTAGAGAGAGGGAGACCTACTAAACTAACACCATTAATTGCAATAATCTGATCTCCTATATTCAGTTGTCCACATCGGGCAGCAGCTCCAGATGGAGCCAGATTAGCTATTACTACTGTAGGCAACATGGAGCCCCATCCTGACTCCACTATTACAACTCCCAAAATCTCCCCTTTTGCTTTGGGAACCACCACCTAAGAGTGAAGGAAGAACATAATTATATATCTCTTTTGCAGAGCTCTTTGTATTGTTATAACTTAATTATTTACTATAATGATTAGTTTGGAGATTAATGAATCATTATTTACTAAATAATTAGCTAGGTAGGTACATAAAATATGAAGAGGAAATCTGAAATAATGTAGTTATGACTATTATTGTACCTCTTTTTGCATCTCTTTCTTAGCAAACATTTGCAGTTCATCGCCAAATATTTCTTGTGAATTGAGCACTTCTTGATAGTCCATTTCTTTCACAAAACTGTGATCCTCAATACCATTAGCTTTCAGGAATTCCATATATGCTACTTGAAATGCTTGACCAATGGACTGTGCAATAAACTGAGCCTGGAAGAAGAAGAAAAATAAGATAACAAAAACTAAATGAAAATGAAAAACCAAGCACCACTACCATCTACAATTTGACATACGAAATTGGGCATTTAATACAAGAAATTGTGAAAGTTTGGGGGCACTTGTGTACCTTTTAGAGGAATTATCATGAAATAATTATTTTTGTAACTCCAGAATTTCAAGAGTAAGGAATGGTAAAAACTGATTTGTAATGAACAAGTGGTTCATGGGAAAATTTGTCTTTTAATTCTAATTAAAATTGTCTTTAAAATAAATTATCATTTAATAGAGAAATCTTTGTAACGCTACAGTCTGTATCTTGAATGCAGCCTATCTCAACCTTATCAGAAATCATTCTTGTAGGCAGTGCTGGAATTAGACAATTTCAGTCCCAGAGGGAAACAAATTCAAGACGCATCAACCCCGCAAAAAATAAAATGTAAAATACGTATGCCTTAATCAAACAATTTGTTTCATCTGTTTTTAAATTCAATGTAATCAATTTAAAAACAGTGCTGGAGCTAAATAATTTTGGGCCCAGGGCAATGCTGAAACGTAGGTCCCCTGAAAAAAAATTAAAATGGGAAAGTTGTATCAAAAAACTATTTAATTTATTGCAACAAATAAAAAAAATTACAATGTTAATGATAGAAAAAGATTTTAAATTTTAAATAATAGTGTCAAGTAAAAGTATTTAGTGATCAAATAATACAATTTCCATGGTGAGCTTCAAACACCAAAAAAAAAAAAAAAAAAAAAAATTGTTGTGTTTAGTTGGTGATTAATAAAAATCATTTGTTAAATACATGAAATAATAATCATGAAGTTCAGTAGAATCTATTTTAATGCTAGCACCATTTGATTAATTTCAGATTGATTTGACTCATTTTTTCGTGTTTCCAGGCACGTCAACTGCTTTGGTCATTAGTCCCGTTAGTGTAGTGCATTGTGTGTTTTTTTCTCGGGAGATGGTGGTGATCTTCCCCCACTGGATGGCAAGATACGGCGCTGACCTACTGTCGGCTAGTGAGGTTTCCTCCTAACCAGGACTTTCCCACCAGAGGGGCACCGCCCCAGCCGGGACAAGCCCTAAGCTCCCGACAGGTTTCCCGGAATGTGTGGTAGTGTAGTGCATGTTAATGTAAGTGTGTGTGTAAGGGGAGAGGATAGGACAAGGAAGAGGAAGGACAGATCATGCGCGGTCTGTGGCCCGTTTGGTAGGGTACTGCTCTGGCATTTGCCTGGTGTAGATCGGAGAAACCACGAAAAACTACCGATCAGAGCAGCCGGCCGCTAGAATTCTCCTCCAGACAGCGACTGAATTCGACCTAGCTGAAAAGCTAGTCGTTTGTTTACTCATTTTTTCCCATCAGTCCCATTTCCTTGACTTGCGGGGTCCACACGATCACCCAGACTGCCCATGCCTAATGCCAGCACTGTTTACAAAAGAACATTAAAAATTGATATAAATATTTATATTAAATGGAACCAATTATTTAATTGTAAAGCTATATTCTGATAGATTGCGCTAATCGCATTATTTATCAAATTAATCTAATCTAGTTTATTATCTGAAGTGCAATAATGATTTATTAAAAATAAAACCACAATGCTCCATCTTCATCTTCAGCATCAGCAGCAGCATTGGGTGCAGGTGTTTGCAGCAGCATCGGGTTGTGGTTATTCATCAGCAACATTCATCATCATTCAGCATCGAGGCGTGGTTACATATTTTAATAAAGAACTTTCATCTTACCTCTTCACTTTCAAAAACGTGACATATCATCTTTGGAGTGCGATTTATTTTAGGGGCTTCATCCACATCATGTGGTACAAAACGTCGACGGGCCATTAACACTACCAGATCTCCAATATCAGCAATGTAAGAAATGGTTCTTAGTGCATGGTCCATCATGATTTCCTGCATGAAAAATTGTTGCATAAAATCATATAGTGGAAAGTTTATTCACATGTATTGATTAATAAATCTTTCATAAAACATTACCTTGAGATCAGTATTCAGAACCATAATTTTTTCCGTGGATATAAAGAGATCTACTTCTGTACTGGGTTGAGTTTCACCTTCTGGAGCCTGAAATATATACCATCTGTCAGCATATAGGCATCAAAAGCCAAGTCTGAATTTTGAGATTTATAGAAGTACTTTAGGTACTAACAGGGAAATACATTACAACGCAAATCATCCAAAACCTTTTAACTTACAGGAATTCTTTTTGAGAAAGTCAAGCTAATACAGCCTTCCTGAAATCCAAAACAGTACCAATGTGGAGTACAATGATGGATGTGAGGAGCATACTACTTACCAGAGCCTACAGAAGCCAGGGCAGCATGGGGCAAAAAGAAAAAAAACATTGTTACAAGATAAATATTCACTCATCAATCTACAGTAAATATTGGGGATGAGTTTCTAATATATCATAAAGCAGAAAGCTTGCAAAAAATATCATTGATTATTGTACCAACCTTGAAAATCTTATGAGAGGGCCTTGTATACTCAAGGCTTGAAACTAAAATATTTCCAGAAGTTTATTTAAAAAGAGGAAATCATTTTGTTTCCCCATTGAGTTCCCTCATAGTCACATGTGCACAGATTTCTAACTTTGCCACAAATATTAAAATGGACAGTTAGTTGAAGAGAATATTTATTGGGAAAAGCTCCACGAGCATTGGTAGCGACCAAGTAAAATTTTAATTGCAACGACTAATAAGAAATTTCATATTTAATTATAACATTTTGTACTTGGTCAAAATAAAAACACTAGTTAACGTACTTCATTTTCAAATGTTTGAATAAAATAATGTGAAAAGTTAATTAGAACATGTGAAAGATTTGAAGGAGATATGTTCTTGTTACATCCCACTGGTTCCTGTGGAGTCAGCATACGTGCTTAAGGCTCCAAATTCCCTATTTCCTTTCATTTCTCCTTTTTACTTCTACATGTGTAATGCACTGTTCTGTGCCTAAGTAAACTCTGAAGGAACTCCATCGCCTGCAACTGCCGCACCTTAATCTTCGTCACTGCTTCTTCCACCATGTGCTTCTTGAGGCGTTTGCGTCGTTTACGTCCCCCCTCCTCGTCCACTTCCACTGAGCCGAGGAACTGCAGCCGGAACACTGTGCCTGCTGCCCCTGTGCCCAGTGGAGGCAGGGGGCACGGGCCCGTTCCCCCTGCAGGAGGCAGCGACAGCTCCCTGTTTACCTCCTCGTCCTCCTCCTCATCCTCATCGTTGCTGTCGTCCTCATCCTCCTCGTCGCTGGGGGTGGGGGCGAGGGCGGGCGGCCCATGGCAGCCCGCCGCATGGCGTCGCGGGGGCGCCTGTGTACACGCCGTCTGTTCAGCAGGTGCCTGGCCTGGCCGACTGGGGTCATCCTGCCCATGCCTCTACTAAGTCCACAGGTCACTCCATTGCAAGCTTCTTGGTAAATCTCCTGTGCTTGCAGAATGTTTAAGCTCACACGAGCTCTATGTTTAAAAACAATTACAATTTTCTTGTAATAAAACATACTAATCCCATGTAAAATGAGGGATCAAGTAGCAAGATAAGAGAACAAATCCTACTAATCCAGTTAATTTTTGGGAATGTCATTTGGAGTGAATATAAAAAAGAAAGAAAAATTTGCAATTTTTTTTAAAGTATGGGATAATTTCTTTGTTTACTTGTTATGAACTAGCAAAGGTAGAAAAATAACCAGCAATTTTTCCCAGAAACATGATCCATAAACCAGACAAATCAACAAAGCACAATTAATATTTAAGCAAATAGAATAAATAAAGATTCAAAACCTTCAGAGAAACATTTAATCTAATACTTTTTCATGAACATATTCCTTCTCTTCCTTCTTATCTTTCTTTGTCACAGTAAACTGCTTGAACATTGTTTCCAAACAAATCAACGAGACATGGATGGCAGATAATGTAATTATGCAAATTACTTACTTTCTGTACCCTAATCTTATTTGAATACAGAAATTTAAAAAATAAATGAAGCATTGTCAGTCAATAACTTTCTGAAAGAATTTCTTATGTTTTGTTCAATTTATGATAATATAAGTCATTTTTTATTAATGATACAAATCAGTAATGAAGTGCATTTAAGACTAACTCTAACCATACTGATATAACAGATGCATTAAAATTTTCATTAATTATAATATTTCCATTTCAATGGAATTTTTAAATTGAACTATTACTTTTAAGAGAGAAATATTTAAATGTAATCAGTGCAGGGAATTTATCTTTGTTCTATGCCTGTAATTCTGTAATGGGGAATATTTGATTAATGTTGGACACATACATACTAAATAAAATATAATGCATTTTTAATGACCAACACATGAAACACTGTAATCAACATTTCCAGATCTTTTTCTGTAGGAAATAATAAACTGCAAGCCAAGGTTACAATGTCAAGACTTTCAGAGAAAGGTCAGTGTCTCATTGGAACAATTCTACAAAAACTACGCTATTAACAGGAGAGATCTCATTTAATTAGAAATATTAGTCATCTTAGAAAACTTGTATAACTTAAAAAACTTAACAACATGCTTTTTATTCAGTAATTCAACTTGCATGAATTTGGAAATTGCTGGCTTCCAAACAATAAAAAAGGTTTAATATTAGGAAGTAAATAAAGTCAAAAACTGAGATATCAAACATCTTGTGAAAAAGGTACTACAATTTAAAAGAATCTCCAAACAAAGTTGTTTAGCAACAAAAAGTGAAGGAAAATTTCTAACAGGTGTCCTCTGAAATTATGTGGATTTTATCCAAAGAAATGCCATTGCAAAGTGAAAATTCATTATTGTTTATTCTATTTTATATTTATATATTGTAGAACTTTCCTTTACAGCCCATTTCCCTTGGTTTCAATCTTTCATAATGAATCAGTAAAATAATCTTAATTTAAGGACCTTGTCAGTCTGTCAACATACTAAGCACCTCTGCAGGACATTCAAGAAAATCTTTTATCAAAAAAGTGGTATAAAATGAGATTGGTCAATTTATACATTTAATTCATATTAAATAATACCATAATTCTAACATTATTATCAGCATCATCATCATTATTATCATCACTACTACTATTCTTATTATTACTATTATAATTACTATTATTACTATTAATCTTCATCAAAAAGCCTAATTTTGACTTCCTGATTCTAAATTCAGTTATAATTAGTTTCTCCTAATTTTTTTTAGAATATGCTTTTTTGGACATGTGTGCTTTTTAAAGAAAGATGATATGTCTTATAGAAATGGAATTACTTTGTTTACATGTTTACAAGACTTGTCTAAAACCTCAGTAAATTCTCTGGGATTCTGATTATTGTTGTAATGGTATAAATTACTATAAAACACTTAAAGATGGCTGCAACAATAAGTTTTTAACCATGAAAAATTTCCACACCTTTGACAGTTCATAAAATATAAACAAATGTTTTATGATCATCAGAAGAAACCACAGAATTGACAGGAGAAGACAAATTTCCCTCACTTTCCTCAGTTTTGCAGATCTATTAACATTGCTTTTCAGATGCTATATGGAAATTAATTTCTAGGAAACTCTAATACTTCTGACTAGGATGGTGATAATTTTATTCAACTGATTTAAATCAAAACATGCTGAAGAAGAAGCACCAATATAGATTTAAAAAACAAATTACTATTCATTAAAATTTTCTCAAATTATCGCTGCTTAACAACCTTCCATAATTATAAATAGTAAAATGCAAAAAATTTAAAAAATATAATTTTTTCCACCCAACTTCTAATCCTTTTAAGGATCTGTCAAAGAGAGGCCAGTCCTAGCAGAAGGGGGCAATTGGAGGCTGCCATGGCCATCTGAAGAGATTGTGCAATTGAGAATGAACTAGTCGTGGCCATCTGAACAGATTATGTGCAATTGAGAATGAACTAGTCGTGGCCATCTGAACAGATTATGTGCAATTGAGAATGAACTAGTTGTGGCCAGTTTCACATCCTTTAAGTTTTTCTTTCTTTTTTTTTTCTTTCTTTCTTTCTTTTAATACTTTCACCAATGAATCAGAACTTCCATTGTATGCTCTGTTTGACAAAAGGCAAAAAATGACATCAGGTTTTTGGAATTACTCAGAAAAAAAAAAGAGGAGTTCAGCGAATTTCATCTGAATTTAATCTACCATACGTGGAAGTGAATTTCCTAGGGGACTGTTTGTTGCTGTTTTTTAAAATTATAATAATAATAATAATAATAATAATAATAATAATAATAATAATAATAATAATAATAATAATAATAATAATAATAATAACAACAACAACAATTATTATTTTATTATTTATTTTTTAATGGATGGGTGAAGTTTGATGAAATGCGCAATCTTGTAAATCCAATAACATTGAAAACAACCACCAATAGGAAGAGACTGAATGGGATCGAAGAAAAAAATCGCAATTCCAATGCAAACTCTGAGAAAGAATTCAATCTGTCAGTGTTCTGCCTTTGCCATACAGGTAGGAGGCCACAATGTAACATATATGTAAAACGATGCAGTCTTAAAGTTCTTGCCATCCTTGAGGACAGTCTGCTCTCTGTGAGAGACCCTTTTAATGTGCATTTACATAAGGAAACTTGACAAAAATGGTGCATAATACATTTTAAGAGTACGTTACTTTTGAGTTGGATAAAACATAATTTTATTTGGCAAACAAAATTTCAAAAGCAATTTCCTCAGAATAATTTTCAACCATATGCCCTTTTACCATTCACCACCTAATTATGACAATAATTTTAATTATTTTAATTACTTTGAAAATAATTTTTCCAAGGAAATAAAAAAATTCCGTGACTTTACCTGTGAATAACAAATTTCCCCGACAATTCTTGGTTTTCCCTGTTTTCCACATTTGTCGCCACCTTGAATTGTACATGAAAACTTTTCATGTAATATACATTTTTTTAATATTTGTTGTAAAATTTGTTCAGTGGATAAACTAAATAAATCTTCACTAATAAAGTACTGTCAACAAGAATGAAAGACTCAAAATGGCAGAATGTGATCATTAATAGGTGACATATTAAGAGAAAATGAAGCTGAGAGTAGTTGCCTTTCATATTGAAATAAATTTTTCTTCAGCTGCTACCATTTGGTTAGTTCTATATATTGTGTAATGTTCGAGATTAAAACAAACAACAAAATTTGAGATTACCATTAGAGTCATTGCTTGCAAGTTTATGGTTGAATCTGGAGACATGGGCAGAGGTGACACCTTTTGGCTTGTTCATCTGTCGTCTCAAATAATTCATACAGCTTTGATGTGTACTGTCCATACATTTTTCTCATAAAATTATTAACATGTCAAAGAAGACTACATCTGAAGAATGAAACTCATGTCACCTGAACTGCATAACATATAGAAAATATGAATGGTAAAATTTAAGTAATATTAAAACATGAAACAATTATTATGAATCAAAATGAAACCAACAAAATAAACAACACTGAGAGGTTTGAATCTAGCCTATGTAGCAGCTACACACCTGCATCTACTGTCTGTGGAGGTATGTACATAGCACAACACCAAGTGCTGAGTGATGTGATTTGATACAAATAACACCGGTATAAAGCCATGAATACGATTAAAAAGGAAGAACATGTCTGAATACAAAAAGGAGAAAGGTAATGCAATGCACGACAGATACAAAGATGTACAGTGACCTCTGGTGAAGAGTGACAGTGAATGAGTGAGTGCATTCAAAACATCTGACAATGATAGGAAACAGAAAAAGTAAAAGGGAACAGTAATGTGTAACATAAGAAATGAATCATAGAACCGGAAGAAAGAACACAATAAGAGACGACAGATGAAACACTGATTGAACCATCTGGTGAATAACGAGCCACTGATCTGCAGCCAACAGGCATGGCAGGCAACCAACCAATCACAGACAAGCGTGCGACCCAGGCAGCCCCCGCATGGGGCATAGAGGGAACAGCAATGGGTCATCGCACCCTGCTTCCACGCACGCTTTTGTGCCTGCCAACACGAAAGACCTAATTCCTTATTAGAAGAAACTTATGTTTCTGAGATAGTATTACAGGTGGTTTGACAACTCTTGAAATTTGTTAAAACAATAATTGTCTGTTCATACCCACCCTCAAACACAAAATTCTTACAAATTTTCCTCTGTAAGTTCTTTAAGATGTACAACAATGACTTGATTTAGTGAAGTAAGTGATGTAAGTGCCCACTACACATTGAACTACCAGCTCTACGCCTCTGTGCACATGGTGACTACATCATGATGAGTATGTATAGCAACTAGTGTCTACGATATTAACTACATTATGCATTTTGTGGTAATTCCACATTCTACTGCTGTGAAACTGAACTTATAAGTATCTACAAATCTTTTGAACTATTTATAATTTATACAACATAATTTACAGGCTGGTGGAAACAAGGTACGTTGGATATGACAGCTGAGTTTTATATTAGGTAATAAAAATTCATAGTGAGAAATAACACTCACCTTGCATGTAACAGCTACTTCCCATTTAACACCAAGTACATCAAGTAACATTCTCAAGAATAACACTTTCATGATATCCCAATCTGTGTTGAATATTGCTATAATATCTAATATGCAGATTTTTAAAAGAAAATAATTTTCTTATTCAAACACTGAAGGGAGATCATGATTTGTAATTAGCTTGAGGCAAGCAGGGAAGATATGGACATTCACATGTAGAAGGTTTCAGACAGCGCTCGTCAAG
This sequence comes from Teleogryllus occipitalis, assembly GCA_011170035.1. Taxonomy (NCBI): domain Eukaryota; kingdom Metazoa; phylum Arthropoda; class Insecta; order Orthoptera; family Gryllidae; genus Teleogryllus; species Teleogryllus occipitalis. Next base: position 274,170 of record BLKR01001055.1, on the reverse strand, counting down.
GAATGACCCTACGCTTTGCCACTGGTACCTTAATGCGAGAAACAGCCTCCTCTGCTTGATTCATGCGAGTTGTCTTGGTTGGCTGTCCTTCACACACAAGCTGTGTAGAACCAAGGTAGTTTGCTCGGAACAGCACACCCTCTATCAGCACTGCCGGTTCGTGGATCATCACTGCAACAGTACCATACCCTCCCCTGGCGAACTGACACACACAGTGTAAAAAGTTTCAAAGGAGTACCATCAATGTACTCTTATAGACAATTACCAACATTAAATATTATTCAGTAGGCAAAAATACACTGACAAAGCCAATAAAATTTATTTGGAAATATTAGGGAGCTTTTTATTTATTTAGAGCCAACACAATTTTACTTCTCTGTGAAAAAATTCAGCTAGAATATTTATGAAAAACAAATATTTTAATGTCTCCAGAATGAGCTTCTTCAGCAAAGAGAAAGAATTAGTTTGAAAGGCTATTCATTTGAATGAGACCTTAATTTTAGAAAGTTTCATGGAAACAAAGAATTAAACAAAAAGCGTAACATTTCAGTTCACTGATTGAGTTATTGAACCAATTTTTTCGAAAGCTGTACTTCGAAGTGGCCAAGATAAGGTTGTACATTGTTTTGTTTCAAAATAGTATGCATACTTTCTTAATGAATTTTTGTGTACTGAGAAGATACCTATATATAATAGTATAAGAAATAAAAGTGATTAAAACTATGTTCAAAAGTCATAACAAGAAGAGGGTAAAGAAATTTCACGGGGATTTTGTTCAGCAAACCTCAAAATCTTAACTTTAGTTGCTTCATACGGCAATTTGACTATTAAATGTTTTGTTTCCTGAAAAATAGTTTCCCTCCGATCCCAAAAGAGTCATATTCATTCCACAACTGTATAATCCAGACTATCGTAGAGAGTAATTTTAAGAGTATTTTTCTAAATAATTTTTCAAGGATTAGCATCCAACATTTACATTTTACAAATTAATTTTGAAAAAAATTCACTTACAAAAGAAATGGAGAAAGAGACTGAATGGATTTCTGTTAGTCTTTCTTGACAATGAATGTTTGTTTCTGTTTTGATGACAAGTTTCTGCAATGGAGTAGTGTTGTTCTCAACAAGTATAAAGACTGACTTAATAACATTCATAAATTATTGGCAAAACCCATTCCCTACAATTAAATGATTTTTTTAAAACATGTATTAAGCTATTTTGTTTATTTCAGTATTTAATTGACAATATTTAGACACTTAAGTAACCCATTTACAACTTTCAAATTAGAAATCAATAAAAACAAACAAAAAAGTATGGTATAATAATGCACAGTATCTAAGGGCTTTTTTTCTTTTGGAAATATTAAACCTGAAGCTTTTTTTTTTCTTCCTTTTTTTTTTAAATCAAGGCTTTAGTTTTTAAGAAAGGGCAAAAATTCAGTATCAGGTTAATATTTCAAGAGAATGAATTTAATTTGACTTTCTTCCAGTGACGCCTTCTCTTTTTTTATAGCTGGGTTACACATTCTTACAACAGAGCAACACAGTTACAGATCAGACACTTTCTTCTCTCTCTCTGTGTATATTTGTTAAGAGTAACTTTCAGAATCTGATATGTGTTATTTTCTATGTATACACAATCAAATAGGAATCAATTTTTCTTTCTTCCTGATATTGACATTATGTCAGGCAATTACAAAACTCAACCAGGCAAAAGGAGAGAACAATACTAAAGTGATACAATTGGCATCAATCTTGTTCTTAACATTCACATTTACCAAGTGTTTCTAGTTCATAATTTAAAACTGAATTTAAAAAAATGTCTGTGTTTTTTAAGAGAGTGCAAACCTTTTATAGTATCTTACTTCTTCCAGTTGACCTTGCAATATTCTGTTCTATTTACTGGGATAGAAATCTTCTAGATGCACAATTGATATGCACACATGTTCATTGTAAACAGAATATTAGACATAACTTCAACACAATTAATGTTGCAAAAGTTTGCTATTTAATTAATAAACCAAAATACACTCCAATATTCTTTATTCTTTTCACATTCTATTTGTAAGCATAAATTAAATATTGGAAATTTTGTGACACTTTATGCCAAAGAAGTAGTATGACAAGTTTTGATTTGAAGAAATCTTTCTGATTTGAAGAATTCTTTCTTATTGATGGTCATATATTAAAAATGTTTATAACGAAAACTTTAGAACTAATAACAATTCACTACTAGCATGTAATACTGATTTCAAACACCGGGAAAAGTACTATCCTGCTTCTTGCATTTAATTTCCTGCAATATGTGTTTTGCCAATAAAAAATATTCACGTAATACTACACTGGGCTACTTCAATCATAAGTATAGGGAAGACAAATTGGAGATCACTACAGAGGAAATATATACGTTCTTTGCATTAGACAAAATATAGAATCAGGAATATATTCTGAAAATAATGGGAAGTACAAAAATTGAAAACAAGTATCATTCTTAAAATCAAAGAATCTTACAAAACTTTCAAAATTATTTAACTAATAACTTCACAGGGGGTAATACGATTTAAACTGTTGTAGGTACTTTTTAAATCTACAGGCAAAAACTTTTGGTTATTTACCTCGATATTTGAGGAAAAGGTACTATGCCTAATTATTATGAAATGAACTACTGTCTTAAAGGAGGAGGATACTATTTGTCAAACAACACTTACAAATTTTAAAGTCTTCTACAATGAAATATTTTTATAGAAGCAGGAAGGGAACATTCACATTTGAAATAAGAAGAAACAAGATCTAATCTAGTCCCCGTGATCATGCATTTGTGTTATGACATAAGAGCATGAGATTTCTTCAATATTGTGGCCTGCCATTCTGACTTAGACTATCAGCCAAACAATCTATTTGATAACTACACATTCCAAGCACAACGAGTGAATAAAGAGGTTGCCAGGCCCACTTACCGAACAGAGATAGAGCCGGCAGGCAGGCACCACGGCAGTGGGGGTGGAGTGAAGTGAGTGCAATAAACCAACAAACAAACATCAGTTTAGCAAAACTTTAAGTGAATGTACACACAGCGCACTATGACATTTCCGGAATCAGAATTCTGTAGTTTATTGTATAATATTTTCACAATAAACATCACTACGTTTAATAGCTTTACTGAAAGATAAGTCACAAAGTAAACAAAACAACTTGTACTTGTGAATAAATACTTCACATTCTTAGGAACAATTATAATTTTTTAGTGCAAATGAACAGTTGAACTCTACTCTAAAATAATAAAGCTGCAATAACAATAATTAATGCTCTTTTGCAAGTTTATTTACAGACACGTGACATACATTACAGCATACATATATTTTGACGCAAAAAATGAGAATAACAATAAACTGTTCATTTCATTATAAATAAATAACCTCGTGATTGAAAGAAGTGGCTGATATACATTTCAGAAAGTTCTTTTCTTGTGCTCCACCCCCTTACAAATCCTCATATACTGCTTCTAATTGCTACGCAAAATAATATCATCTGATCTAAGCAGCATAGAATTCATAGGGATAGGGTATAAAGTTCTCTTACTTTCACTTTCTATGAGAATATGTTATTAACATACTATACTGTAATTTGTACATTTTGAAATGGGCAAACTACAACAACAAAGGTTACGCACATTCCTCAATAAGTGCCTCATTTCTATGCTGAAATTCAGCAAACTTAAAGCAAGGTTTCCTTGAAGCAAATGTCTACTGCATTAGGCCCCTCTGCGATTTCTATTGATTCACTAGTGCATGAGAGGCAACTATAATAGTCTTCTGTATCTACAGAGAAAAAATACAGAGAGAAAAAAAAAAGAAAATTTATTTCCTGTATATATACACATCTAACTGTGATGTGACCATATTTGGCACCTACAAATATATACAACTTTTATGATGTCTAAACGAATAAAGAAAAATATTCCACTTATTGTGAGGAAATAAGGAGTAAATAAAAAAGAAAACTAACACAGCAAAACCAACTATTCAACTAAAGTTATTAAGCTATTGGAAAAAAATTAATACGCAAATTTTGAAGATACCTTATTTTCTTAAACATTTTCGATAACTAAATTTTATAGATATAAAAACATGTTCATTTTAAATAAAAAGGTTGATGTTTTCACAAAATTCAATTGTGTCATTATGAAATTCAATGTATTTTTGCCTAAACAATAAGCAATTCATCACAGCATTTCCATTGGAAAAATATTGACTTTCAGGAAATTCATACAAAGATGAGATTCTACAACAAAGAATTTATGAATGAAATAAACTTATTATGAAGACAAAATGAATAGACTTAAAAATTGAACAGAGTAGACATCATAAATAGTTGTTTAAAATATTGTTGATTTTATGCTAATTGTAAGAAACTGTGCCTATGAAGGCTTGTACCATTTGTACATGGCAAGTGGAGATCACCCGAAGCAGTCTTACCTTCTTTGTTTCTGCTCTTTTTCTTACTGCCGTCCTTCTCCTGCAAGCAAAACAAACAAAATGTACAAGAAATACACAAACGAATATCCCCCCCTTTCCATGCAACTAACTCTCTCCAATTCTTTCATTACTCTATTTGTACCAACCAACTACAGCATTCTCAACATTCACTTCATCAATTATTACGGAGCTCTTCACAAGTATAAAAAATGCACGTTATGCTAAAATATAAGGAGCATTCTGAATTATTTATAATCAAAACAACAGACTTTCAAGACGTCATGAAGTCCAAGCAGCATCTATAAAATTAGTTATCGAAGGCAGGTGTCTGCAGTGTTCTGAATTTGTACATGCTACAATACACTGTTATTCCAGGCATAAAACAGGATATACCTCCCAAAATGTCTCTAGAATTTATATTTTAGAACAGACAACATGTTAACATGCCAAAGCTCATCATTTTCAGGACAAAATAAATCTCAGTAAAGCTTAGTCATCCAGTTCTTATGATAAAAATTCAAACGCTGCACTTCCAGTATAAAAAAAAAAACAACAACAAAATTTAAAAAATAACTCAAGGAACCAGGCAAGTCCACAAGGCATCAAGAGCGAAAAGGCAAGAACAATAAAATATCCGTTTTTGATTATTTTTTTTAATAAAAAAAAAACAAACAGAAAGAAGCAAACCGAGAGTGTGAAGTGCAATAAAAGGTGCAAGGGAGGGCACATGCTTTGCGAAACAAATAAAAGGCAAGATGCATCAGGCTCTAAGGCGGCAGGCGACGCGGCAGCAGCTGCAGCGGCGGCGACGGCGGCGTCGACGACGTCAGAGTCGCTTTCCGTCGCCGTCGCGTCGCGTGGTGACGCGACGTCCCGTGCGGCGTTCGCACCTTCTTGCTCTTGCCGGGGGCGGCGGCGTCCTTCTGCGGGGAGGGCGGCCTGTCGCCGGGGACCTCTTCGCCGTTGGCAGCGGGGCCGGCGGTGGCCGCCGCCGCCGCGCCACCTCCAGCGGCCGCCCCCGCGGCCCCGCTACTGCCGGCGCCCGCGCCGCCCCCGCCGCCGGCACCGCTCCCGCTGGCCCCTGCAGTCGTCGAGGCCGCGTCGCCCGCCGCACCGCCGCCGCCCAGGGGCGGCGAGCTGCTGTCGGAGGGCGACGGCGACGCCAGCGCCTTGCTGCTGCCGCCGCTGCTGCTCCCGCCGCCGCCGCCGCCGCCCGCCCCGCCCCCGCCGCTACTGCCCGCCACGGGCGTCGACGTCTTGGCGCCCCCACCCCCGCCCGACGACGACGCGGGGGGCATCACCGTCCGGGTCTTGGGCCTACGCCAGCCCTGCGGGAACGGGGCGCGGTGAAGCGGCGCGGGGGTGGCAGCGGAGGTGGAAGGAGGGGCGTGAGCGCCAGGTGCATCGCCCATCGACGCGGGTGGGTGCTCACTCGAGACGCTCCGTGCTGGGGCGAGGGCCAGGAAGAGCGGGACGAGAAGGAAAACGAAAGTACAAGCCTCCACCGAAGCTCAGCTTGGCGGAGAGGGCAATAAAAGCAGAAGCAGCTGCCGCTCTCCACAATACGAATCCAACGCGCGAAGCTTCAAGTGCTCGAGTGAAATCCACCGAGCGTGCCGTACAGTCCACCTTAATCCAGAGAAGGAAACCCCAATACCAACCTTCGAAAAGCCTCCCTCGACATACACTGCTGCAGCGACGGTACACATGAGCGGAGGCGACCCGTCAGACCGTAAACAACTCACACACGCGCGCGCGCGCTCGCGAGGGCCGACCCGACGGCGCCGGGCGGGGAGGCGCTATCGCCGTGAATTTCGCGCGGCCCACGTGGCAGCAGTGCGACGTGCGCGTCGACAGTCGCGCCCAGGCAGCCGGATGGACGCTGCGGTTTCCGCGGCGGAGGCTACTGCCGGTCAACGCCAACGCTGCCGCCGGAAAGAAACCGCGGGCAGGTTGCTGCCATCGTGACCGGGGGCGGGGAGGGGCAACAATGAAACGGAGAAGAGCCACGCGAAATCTCTCACCGGCCGGGAGAACGCGCCTGCGGCATGGGCGTGGGTGAGCGCGAGCGTGCGCAGGCGCGCGGATGGGCCGGCGCGGCGGTCAGTTCCGGGCGCGAACTGGAGCGTTTCGGCGGCGAAGCCGGCGCCGGAGGCGACCAGTGAAAGCGCACGAGCGGGCGAACGAGCGAGCGAACGGGCTGGCCCGCGGAGGTGAGAGGGGGCAGGCCGGCGCTGGCTGCGATCGCCCGGAACCGTACCGATGCGCCGCCGCCGCCGCCGCCGCCGCCTCTGCCTCCCCCGCGATGGCGACGGCCGCGGCCGAGGTTCCCTCGCGGTCGCTTATCGCTGGCCGACGCTCTCCAGTTGAGACCTGGCAGCGATAACACGCCTCGTGGCCCCTGGACGGTCACGATCGCCACCCGCCTAATACTTGGGCGCCCTCCAAACCGCGGCGGCGGGCGGCTGCTGCTGCAACGCGTTCGCTATTTGTGTCATTTGCGCGGGGAGACAAGACGGAAGTAGTTCGTCGACCCTGAGCGCGAGCCTCTTTATTTTTGTGACACGGCCATTGTTCGCAGCTACAGGAAGTGGTGTTTTACGGGTAAGGCGAAACGTATAACGTGATACAACGAATATTTATTTCACAGAAGTCAAATATGTGGACAGCAATTGTTAACTGCTGTTTTTTTTCTTTAGCCACGTGTAGAACAGTTTTCGTGATATTACACTCGATTTCCTGTTGCGCCAATCCCATCGTTTGTGGCGACATACGGAGCAGCGGTTGACCGTTCGTCTTTCACCGCTGGAACAGAAGGTCAATTCCCGGTCGAACTATACGGAATTTATTGTAGATAAACTGTTCGCGGCACATTTTCTCGAGATTCTTACGTTTCTTCATCCTTTCATTTCACGCTCAAATTCATTCCTTTTATTACTAGGGCTCGGATTTTTTGTGACTTAAAAATCAGCGAAATATGCAAGCATTTACGCACCTATAAAAATATAACCTTAAAAAAATAAAATATGACGTTATACAAGTTTATTTTTTAAACATTTCTGTTGATATTTTAGGTATAACATAAATACAAAATTCATTCAAGAACAGATTGTGAGTATGGTACATACGGTTTGCAGTCTTTGGAACTAACTAGCATTAAAAAAAAGCTTGTGTCTGTAAAACAAATAATCCGTTTTCAAATAATTCTTTGGTATAATTGTTAAGTTTATTTGTGACAATATCACCTGATACATTGTCATGCGAGACACATTTCACGCTTTTTACTATCGTGTCCTTAAAAATATAACATATGTATGCATATTGGGTAAAATTTGACGAAAATATGACCTTTTAACGGTCCTTAAAAATATGACAAATATATGCATTCATGGCAAAATTTGGCCAAAATATGACCTTTTACTAAAAACCGTGTAAATATGACTTTATATGCACAATAAAAATACGTTTTCCTAAGCGACAATACCTGGATTCGTGTACAAATTGTTATAAAATTCACCCGAAGTTTCAGAAAAAATATATGACTTGTCATTTAAATCCAGGCCTTGCTCATTACACAACAGCTCCCGCAAAATTTATACCATTTTCATTATTCACCGAACCATTCTTATCACGTATTGTCGTAAGGCTTAGGCGGTAGCTTAGTAAAAGTGAATAGAAGGTCCTATTGCATTTCATTTCACATTGCTTCATTTTATCGCGAATAGAATCTACGTACTGCTCCGAAAGAGATCTAATTGTATTGACTCTTCCATTGCTGAATGAACATTCCATTGCTGTTCAGTAGAATACTAGAAACTTTTAGTGTATTCTATTGATTGCATCGACTCCTGAAATAAGCACCGGACATGGACTGGTAACACCAAATATTCCCAAATAGCACACACGAACATTAACATGTAAGGTCAAGACACATGCAGCAATACGGATATTTTTGAACATAACGAGAGCTACTTAATTGAGCAACATGTTAAAAACGAAAGATCAATCTAAATTATTAAGTTTTTCTTTTAATTTAGGAATACTAAACTGAGTACTGAAATTCGTTTCAGAATCCAATATAGCACCAACATCAGTGGCGATGGAGAGAGGAAAAGGAGACCCAAGGATTATATCCCCCCAAGCTAACTTTTTTTTGTTATATAACTCCGTTTATTCGAAACGATTACCACATATTGATAGCTTCATATTCTTAGGAGTATTGCCATTACGCGTACAGTCTTTAAGAATTTCGTACTGGCTATTTTTTTCTTCATTTTTTTTTTCGAAAATATTAATGGGTCTGGCGAGGAGGCCGAACTTATATACTTACTAGGTCCCCCCCCCCACGACTAAATTTTATTTTTATTCGACAATTCGACACATCTGTGTACAGGTCACTGACAGATTAGCTTGTGCTTTCGGTATTAAACTAATACCCATTGGCTTTCCGTTTAATCCGGCGTCAACAACGTCAAAATTCCAATAGAACAGTGACATCTCATTCGTATCCAAAGTAAATCATCTTCAATTTTCCTGAACGCGCCCAAACGGGTGGAGTACCTCATCGACAAGCGGCATCCCTCTGCCCACGAGCAGGGCAGACGCTAGCGGCATTCCGACAGCCAGCGCGTGGGTGGCGGAGGGCGGGGCGGGGTGGCGCCGCGGCGCCGCGCGGCGCCTGCCACCTGAATCAACACGCGCAGCGGCTCGCGACGACGACGACGGCGGCGCCGCCGCCGCGGCAGCACCAGCACCAGCAGCAGCGAAACGAACTGCACTCGCGTGCGTGCGCGCGCGCGCGAGAACACGGGCCAACGCCGCGCCGCTTACGTCGGCGCCGACTCCTCGATAAGGAGGATATCGTCACTCCACGCCGACGCGCGGGCCCGATAAAGCCACCACCGCCGCCGCACAAGGAGGAGGAGAAAGCAAACCTAACCCCTGCCCAGCAAAGAACAGCGTTAAGGCTCATGTCCCATAGCGTGGTTGAGAAAATCGGGAGTCGACGCTAGGCACGATATAATACATTTATTAATTATTGTTCGTTTGTTGAGTAAAGACGCCTCCACACATTCGTTATTCGGCGAACACCGAGCAACCGCTCGCCGAATCCCGAGTACAGTGGTCGAGTTGCTCGCTATTTGCCGAGTGACGAACATTCGGGGTTCGTCCTACCCACCGCGTGTCGGTCTTTTGGACACATCAAAGTGAGCGAACATTCGCCGAACACGTCAGCTGCTCGGGATTGGGCGAGCGCTAGCTCGCTGCTCGGCGAATGCCGCATGTGTAGAGCTGTCTTTACTCAACAAACGAACAATAATTAATAAATGCATTACATCGTGCCTAGCGTCAACTCCCGATTTTCTCAACCATGCTATGGGGCATGAGGACCGAAGATGAAACCTTCCCCCATCACAGAAAATGAAGCACTTTTTCTATACGTTATCAAATTTCATACATCAAAAATGGTATACTAATAGTAATCATTTTAAGTTCGTTAGATCCCAATATTTTGCGATCTATAAAATTATCAGTAATCCGGTATTCATCTGGTGTCAATAAAATTGTAAAGAATGGATGGAAATGATTGCAAAAAAATAATTTTCCACTAAATTTGTCTGGATACATTGTAACCTGCAATATTTTTACCGTTTACACCAGCCCAGCGAAGCCCCTGGTTGCAAATGTTAAATTCATTTTTCATTCACAATCTAAACCTTATCGGAAATAAAATATTTCAAGGTGTTTTTCGATTCATCGAAAGGAATTACTATTTTGTAAAATATTCTTTGAAATATTACCTTAAGCCTCTGACAGTTCAGTCTTCAATGTTCTGCGACAACTACTCACTAGTCGACCTCATCCTAAAATAAAATTCTGGCTAAACAGAAAGCGTAGTCAGAAATTGCAAATTGAACTGTTACCATTTCATCGATCCTTCTAGAGACTTGCCTCTGAGAGAAATTTCGTTTCTTCACTACACTACTACCACTCGTAACTTTCACAACAAAGTGAAAAGTTCGATGTTTACATTGTAACAGCTTTATTGAAGTTAAATAATAGGAAAAAAACAAGTATTATAAATACGAAGTAACATTAGACGAGAAAGAATTTACCTATTATGGGAAACTTATTTGTCGACTTCCAGCGGGCAGATAACAACAAAGGCATCAGAATCGGCGAAGAACGAAGTAAAAACAAATGCAACGTGAATTAACTATCAAGATGTTCACGAATACACAGAAATAAAAGTCTCAGATAACATTATATTGAATTCCGCGCTTTCGAGAACTGCTGGTTGTTGGTCTGGAGATGGCACTTTCAGATAGAATAGAGGAAAGTCAGAACTCATGACTTTACCAGATCTATACAAAACAGCGCTAGCGTCACTGCCCAGGACAGCCACGCGCAATACATCCAACCCAGATCAAGTCTTGTCTTGTTTTCGTACTACAAATTACCGAATAATGAACGCGAAGGTATTCAGTACACTCTGTTTCAGCTTGTTTTTGTTTTTTATACAAAGCGAACACTCCTCGAATCGAGACAGAAATCGCGATTTCAGTCCGGCACGGCGGGTATTCTAGTTGAGAGTAATTTCCAGTTGAGTATTCTTGTTTAGAGTAATGTTATTTAGAACTTTCTTAACCGAACAACGATATCCAGGACTACGGTCTCCAGTACTGTAATTGGATTCCAGCGCAAAAGCAGGAACTACAATAACTTTGATGAATAATGGAAGATATGACACCAAACTTGGGTTAACCGCCGCTCATAATTCCAATGACATACCACGACATTTTTCACTTTGGGCAAAAACTGTTTGATTGATATGTAAATATATTTCTTCAGTAAGGACTTCATGTCTTTTAAACAAAACCTTTTTACGAGAGGATAAGATATCTGGATTACTTTAAAACCACGGTTCGTGTGTTGGAATATTTTCACGTAAAGACAAAAGGACTTTCACAAATTTACTGAACTACCGACATTTGTGATCGTAACATGAAATAAGAAGAAACAAAAAATATTATTCATTTACTTAATACGATTCCAAATTTGAACAACAATTTGTTACATCTAATGTAAGAAATATCAACTACAATAATAAATAATAATAATCTTGTTTTTAATAAAAGTGAATAAGAAGCACGTTACTGGCATGTTTCCTCCTAATCAAGATACATACCTACACTTTAAATATTACAACAAAGATTGGACAGAAATGTACTTATTGTTATAATAATAAAAAATTATTGCTATAATGATAAATTGTTATAATACATTGTTATTATTAACAAAACATAACAAAATATCTGCAAAATTTTCTAAAGAAGTTTCAAAACGCGTCTCTAAGAATTGGTAAAACGTCAAATGTTCTCTGAATTTTGAAATTCAGTTCAAGCAAATTTTCAAAGGATGTGCTTTGCCGATCTACGTAGCTTCTAAAATCTAACTAAATACTAATACTACTACTACTACTAATAATAATAATAATAACAATAATAACAATAATAATAATAATAAATAAAAAACGAAACTTGTTACGACAGAATGAAACTCAAAAGATCACCAAAGTAACACAAACACAGTTGAAATTGATTCTTTGAACATTTAATAGCGTCAACATAATTCTTCGTTTGTACTACATGAATTCAGAATATCCTGTAGCACTTAGAAATTGAAGCACAAAACAAACTAAAGATACTAAAAATATTTCCCAACTTGCTCAGGGCCCACCGAACACATTAGCTTTGGTTTGGCGGTGCAGATGAATCACCCGAGGCAGTGCCTGAAGCCCGAGGCAGTGCAAAGTAAACAACTACGGCTCGAAGTTCGCTTCAAGTGATAGGATAAATGGAGATTTTCTCAACTTCGAATGATTCATACAGGTAAACAACCTCGGGGAGATATCACTCACCACCACCATTTTACCATCCAATCTCTTACCGAAATGAAATGTTCCATCAAAGAACACCTTGTTGGCAAACTAGACCTAGTTAAGAATGCGATGTTCGCAAACGCTTTTGCAAAATTTCTCAAGTTTTTTTTACGTTACTCCATTTTAAGAGGAACCGTTTTTGGAAGCAATGGAAACGCAAAATGGGTTCCCAATAATATTGATAATGAGGGGATAACATGAAAAGACCTTAAAATATTATTTGCAGAAGTGACTTTCAATTACGCTACATAAGCTATGAAAGAAAAAAATCTTCGCCCCTGAATTGAAAGCACGAAAAACCGAATAAGCACGAGAGAAAGTTCTATTCCCTTCATTTTGCGGCTACAATTTTACAGCCCGCCGGCCTGGATAACCGAGGCCGCTAAGGCTGAAGGGCCATAGCTGCCTCGGCTCGAAAGGTCGTGGGTTAATATCACGCCTCGGCCATGGATGTTTGTTTTGCCCGTACGTGATCTCCCTACCTTTCCCCTACAGTTAAAAATCACAAGTGGTTGCTACATGACCGAATTGTTGAAACGCGACCTTAAAAAATTTTACATATCTCTTTTTGTTTTTCGCTATCGCGCGGTCAGTCAGTCATGGCGTTTTCAATGGATTATGGAAATCCATTTAAGTCTTCCACTGAACTGTCCTTCCCAGTATCACGATTGCCGTTCACATTCACCGTGTAATAAAATTAGCAAAAAGAAAATAGCATTGATACCACGCAATACCAGAAGAAATTAGGGCATTGCAATACAGAGGGAGGAGGAGAAAAAAAAAACACCATTAAAAATCTGCTTTTACTTTCAAAATATAAATCGGAATCTATGAGTAAAAGATTCATGTAGACATATATTAAAAAATAAATGAAAAATAATGTTTCGTATTCATAATTACTTTGGTTTAAAATTATTCTTGAACTAATGAACTAAAATTTCGAATGAGAATGTATTTATATGACTATAGGTAAAAAACGAAATTATATTCTGTACTAATTTTATCGAGTTGTGCTTGTACTCATCCTAGATTCCCACAGAAATTTGCCAAAGACGAAATGTAATTTATTTTCAATATGGCTTACAAAAACAACTAAGAAAATAATTAATAAAAAACCGTAAAGAAGCCCATTCTGTACGGCAGAATTGCTGAGATGGCCCCTTGTTTTGCTTCTGGACATAAATGTAACTTCATTTTCTGTGCACGTCTTCTAGAATTCAGTGGGAAATACAATTATTCAAATTATCGTTTCCATGTTGTCGCGGCAGGAAGTAATAAGAGCCAAAATTTATTGCTTATTTATCCTTGAAAATAGATTTTATTACATGGGAGTTTTTTTTGTTTGTTTTTTTTCTCCCTTTCAAAATTTATTGCTAATTTATCCTTGAAAACAGATTATTACATGGGAGGTTTTCTTTTTTTGTTTTTTGTTTTTCTCCCTTTCAAAATTTAAGTACTATATGACTTATTGTAGGGATCACAGAATTTTGAAAATGTGCACACAATTCACTTTTCCCCATAGCACGTCATACGCAGTTTTTAACTTTTTTTGACGTAAAATAAATAAATAAATACGGCAGAAATTGTTTTTTTTAAATCAAATATCCGTGGTCGCGTTCTCAGGAAAGGAACATCCATAGTGGCAGCGAGCGCGAGCAGTCGCTAGCGCTCGACCGGAGGCAACCCATTGCACACAGCGCTCAAGGGTACACTCGGTACACTTCTCTACTAGGCAGCAGATCGGTCGGAAGTTGTATTTTTCCACAGAACGTAGACTAATATCAATTTACTTCGCCAATGCTTTAGTCCGGGAGGTAGCAACGTGAAATTTTAAAGTGATCTACGTACGGCTCACTTATTGTTTGTTAGTTATACCAACAAAGACCAGAACAGAGTCAGCCACACTATTTTCGGATAATCTCATCTTATTTTTTATCTTTTTATTTTAACGGTCACATGCGTCTTTAACCCCTGTTAACATGCAACCCTGCAGATTTGTTAAGTGCACTTGTACCTACTTGTAAAGAAATTTAACATCCTTACCAACGCATTTTAACATACCATTTTTAACAATTTCCCACATCTGTAAAACAAATTGACTTTAAATTCCCTTCCTAAAATGGCTTCAACAGTTCTGTGTATTTATTTCAGTGTTTATTATAAATTTGTAATGAAAATTGTTCTATTGTCCAAAAAATGAATTTTCTTTTGATATAATAATGGAACCGACATTATGATTAAAACAACAGGTTTTTATAATAACAGAAAAGTGAAATTATTGTAATAACATTGAATATAACAAAATATTCAGTTGAGATAATAGGTTCGTTTTTTTTCCCAGCATACACTTGGCGTCAAACAAATATCATGCATTGGCATCAAACAAATACCGTACATTATAAAGGAAAAACGTACAATATATAATATAAACTTTCAAAAAAAAATTATTTTTTTTCTATTTCAATTTGGCGTCAGAATTGGTTGCCAAAAATACCTTAAAATTCAACTACTTTATCCTGTCTCTCCAATTCTTTTGCAGCTTGATACATGCAATAGAAGCTGAGAAAAAAATAAAATCTCATTGTATCTCTGCAACAGACTGCCCTAGGAGGCTGATTTTTTGTGAACCTATGGCATTTTTTTATTCTCTTTCGTATAAGCATCATGATTATCAATTTGGTTTGGGGGCACATTTCACCCCCTTATTCGGCTATACTCTTTAAAGATCCGCAAAATGAAATGTTTAAAAAAAAATTTGTTCCAACATTAGGGGGGGGGGAATCCCCCTCCCCTATCCTCCCTGAATCCCGCCTCTGAATAAAAATCACGAAATGACAAATCAGCTACACGTTTTGGCTATTATTCCTCATTGTGCCTTTCGTGAAGGAATCAACTTCCTTCTATGGGAACATGGAGATCGTTAATTTTAATATCTTAGAAAACGAATACATATAATGAGGTTATATTTTTGTTCAGAGGTCAAACAAGTATTTCAATATTCACTCGGAGGATCAGGGAAACTAAACAAATATGTGACCAAGATGGGGGTCATTGATCCCGAAGCTACGGCATTCTAGAACTTGTTATTGGTGTATATGGTATTTTGGAATTATAAAATACTAATACATTAAAAATCATAGTTAAAATCAATAATACTTTCCTTTTTGATACTTGGTACAGTCTCTAATTTTATTGAAATAGTAAGGCAGTATAAAATATTTTTTATTTGGCACTTACACTTGTGGACTGATTTTCATCGTTTAATGCTATTTGGCAATGTGTTGTAAAATAGTGTTCACATATTGCATGTGAAGTTTTTGTAGTGAGCTATTGATGACTATGAACCTGATAAATAAGATTACTACATCAAATGTTTTAGATTTTGCTGAAAATGTTCCCAGCTTTGAAAAGTTATTTTTTCACAAAAACCATTAATTTGTAAATCAAGAGGCACAGCAAAGGTAGAATTCCTAGCTTAATAAGGATTCTTACAAGAATCACATGGGTAGGATTTGCTTTTTATTCATACAATTCTTTTCTGTAAAATTTTTAATTTCATTTTTGTTTCCAGTTTGGAAGATCGATATAGTCTAAGTTGTTTTGAAAATATCTGGAAATGTTCCAGTGCATAAGGATGCATTAAACAGAGTTATCAGGTGTGTAATGACAAGTGCACAAACAAACTGGAAATTCATCTAAACTGGCTGAATATTTATTTTTTATTTTACAGATTATTTTGAAAATTTTTTGGGAAGCAGTTTCAGAAACAAATTTTGTGTTGAAATTTTTTTGCAGAAATGTCTTAAATTGTTGGCTTAAGGCTTATAGTGAAATCAGCTGCAATTCTCAAAAAAATATTGAAGAGACTAGCCACTTTGGTGGATCATTTACTTCTCTATTATTATCTTTTACAATAACATTCATTATCAATGAAAAGAGGGGAGGGAGTGAACATGTGAAAAGAAAAGTATTACCCTACTCACATACCACACCTTATAAGAAATTTTAAGTGTGCACTCTTTCAGAGGTTTCCGAATATTTCATAAAGGATGAAGAACCCCATTATAATCCATTACATTAGCATCATTACAGTTTGAGTAATTGCAGTTAAAAATTGTTACTGGAAGTTTGCTGGGAATATGTAATAATGCACTTCTTTACAGCTGTCCATATCAATGGAGGTGGTAGCAAAGGTGATCATAGTGAACCTGGTGGGTGAACTTAGTAATACTTTTCTTTTCACAGATTCACCCCCTTTTGATAAAGATTATTCCCGGAGATAGAGTGTCTGTCTTAGCCTTAATTGGCATTTAAACTCAATAAAAAACAATAAATTAGCCATCCATAGATCACTTCAAATTTTATATCACTGTCTCCTGGACAATAATTTTAATGGTGTGATAATTTTATGTGCACAATTCCCCCCTTTTTTTATTTCAAATTTTCTTATTACATTGTTTCACAGAAAAAGGGAACAAACATAGACCTACTTTCAAAACAATGATGTATATTACTATTGATATCAAACGTGTCATTAAAAATACAACAAATAAAAATAAATATTTCAATTTGAAGATATGGTTTAAAGTACGATATTCCATAAAAAATAAATGAGTAACAAAAATGAAAACCATCAGATCTAATAGGAAAACATCCAATTTGACAATTCAATACTTGGGAGGTGTGAGCAGACGTCTTCACTGAGCCACATGGTCCACAAATGCTCTCTGTATTCCATTTCAAATTTTTGAATGTGCAATATGATTTGTAGTCAGTAAGAAAGGTAGGTGGCTCAATTTTTCAAGTCTTCAAAACATTAAGTTACAGATAGTTTTGTTCAAAACATCTGACAATTAATTGTATCTTCTTAAAAGCAATTATAGCAGAGGAAAAATTTAATTGTTCTTTTTTTTTCCTCCAAAAGTTCAATACTAGAAATAATACTTCTTTATGGGAAGTCCATTGAACACAAGTTATAAAGAATTTAATATTCATTGTGCATTGTTTATGTTAATTGAATACAAAACACACTAGCAATGTTTTAATATCTTGTACAAAACTACACTGGATTGAGCATTAGAGAAATATTTCCTTTTGAGCTTTTACTTTTCATATTTATAAGATATTGATATCATATTTTTATTTTTTTTAATGGAAATTGCCAATCTTCTGATCAAAGACAAAAAGATTGTTAAAAACAAATGCAATGTAGTGAGTTGCCCACTTTTGAGATTCTTTTTTTTTGACGTGAAAAGAATCTCTTTACCGCACAGAATTGCATAATGAGCACAAGGCAGTTAAGCACCAGACCAAGAATGTGATAGAACCTCACTGTATGTTCAATGCACTAACTGGAGCACACTGGTAAGTACCACATGTGAAAAACAATGACTAAAGAATATAACTTTGTATTATATATAAATTATATGAAGTTATATTAAAAATATTAAAACTTTTAGAAGTCACAAAATTGAACAGTCTTACATAAGTACTGAATATTGTAATAGACATAAGTTAGATTGAACATTCTACCATATATTGTCAAAGTGAAAGTAAGATTAGTTTTTGTAATAACTAATTACTATGTATGTTTATACTCTTGTATAATGATAGGCATTGCTGAAGACCTAGTTGTTATAAACCGACCTTAAATAAATAAATTAAAAAAAAAAAATGTCTATACAAGTTCTCTTCCAAGATTGACACAACTAGCATCATTGAATAAATCTATTTTTCTACTGTGAGTAGCCAAGTTCATAGTCCATTAAAAAAAACAACATTTTCTTCCATCTTGATAAGTCCTTTAAATCGATTTGCTCAGGTACAAAAAACAAATAAAAGTTTCAACAAGGTTTAAATCAGGGATTTTGGAAGTTTTGATCACACAGGGCAGAGAGTTCCTTCTAAATTTTCTAAGAACAACAACACAAAACATTTTCAATTTATGCACTTCTATTATATTTATCAAAGTATAATTTTATGTCGTTATTTTAGGTTATATATGTGCAACCTCCAAGATTTCAAACTTCTACTCTACCTGTGGAAAAAATTGTTTTACGTTCAATAAATTCATGTGAATTATTTACATTTTTATACACCAGTAGATTTAAGCATGATGTAAAGATACAGAGTAAATCATGCCCAATTCATGTATATCATTTTTTAGGGAGGAAGGTTATTACATTGATAAACTTCAAGTTAACACCCCTAACTGAATTACCGACTCCCACTATCAGAAATTGCAGAATTTTGTCCATGCAATACTGTTTCCAAGATTGGATAATTAATACACGCGACTGAGAATATTAGATCAGCAATTACTAGTGACCTTGGAGAAATTATCAAATACCACCACAATTAATGCAGAGGCATGAAAAGTAATTTGATATCATTACAGATTCCTTTCTTCATCTTACATTAAATACCTGTTACTCATGATTCCATGCTGTTGGATAGTTGATACAGAGCTGATTTTTGAGAAAACAGACCTTATAATGCCTTTATTAGAGCACAATAATATCATGAGTGGTGTATGAGTGCACAAGATTACACCAGAATATTTTATCCGTTTCTGGATAAATTATTAAAAGGGAAATAATTACCTCAACATTTGTAAAATTTTTTGTGTAAATTGTATGACAAAAATTATAAAAAGCTAGTCCTGTCCTGTAATTCAAAATCTGTTTTATGCATTTAACAATTTTCCATAGCATTTTATACTTCTTTTTAATTTGCCGACAAAATAAGTAATAAGCAATTAAAAAAAAAAAAAAAAAATTCCAAATTTAAAACTAGAAAAAAATCATTGTTTAGTTAAAAAAATGTTAACTGATGCTTAACTTTTTGCCTATTTTCATAATTTATTCATAAAGATTTACTATAGGTAGCAATAATTAATGTACATATAAAAATTAACTTCCTGGAGAATACTTTCATGTTTGCATTACCTTTTTTGGATGAATATGAAAATATGCAAGTATCAGCAGTCTGAGAACCCCATTGCCAATACCCTTCTCCATCATGACTTGGCTACTTGATCATTTTTAATGAACACATTTTTCCATTCTAGAAAGCTTTGTCCTGCATATTTTGTATAGACTTCAATTATACAGGTGAAACAGGAAAGATTGTGCAATTTAACACCATTTGTGTGTGCAGTGTGCAGTGTAGAGTGGTAATCTAGTATAATGTGGCACAGAAAATTTAGAAACAAAAAATGTGCTGCTATAATCCTAAAATTTGCAGTTGACATTTTTTCATTCACTTGTTGCCTCAGCTGTTCTCTTACAAAAAAAAAAAAAAAAAAGGAATCTACACATAAGGAAATAAATGACATAAAGCTATATTTGAAATAACAGGTTGGACTTGCGTATCAGGAGGAAATATTTGAAATAACAGGTTGGACTTGCATATCACTTCATGAACTTCTACACAGAATGTTTCGAATGGTAACAAATTTGAGAATGTAAACTACATCAAAGAACTCCCAAGGAGAAGTGAAGGTTTAATTATCTCACATTTACTAATAAATTCTTTTTTTTTGATAAATATCTGTGGTGCATAAGAGGCAATTCATTACAAAGAAACATTCAAATTTTCAAATCTGAAAAAATGATCATACAGCAATAATATAGTTGCTCATAAAGGCGGTTTGTGCCTCGACTGATGTTCATTTCCCCTTTTTATTAATTAAAATTATTCATAGCCATTTGAAACATCCTGCAGTCAACAGCAGTGCTATTTTTTTTATACAAAAATAAAAAAATCAAAATGCTGAAAGGGATTAAAATAGGTAGCCCAATAGTCCCTAAATATTCCGAATTCTTGCTAATATTAGGGCATATGTACACTGACGCACAATAAAACCTGAAAACATTAGTGAAGGTTTTTTTTACAATATCACATTTTTGCACTTCAAAATTGAACAATAATATTTTGATGTAATGAAACAAACAAAACAGAAGATAAATATTTCTGAAAATCAATAAGTTTGATAATAGCTTGTGAATGATATATGAAGGTTTCTCAAAAATACTTACAACTTTTTCATCAAAGAATCCATGATCATCTGTGCGTTGTTGTCCCAAAAGACGATCAGTTTCTAAGTCAGTGTCAGCTTCCTCTGCACAAATGGAAACAATAATTCACAGGTAAAGTTTCTGCACTAGTGGCAAAAAAAGTTTAATTCTTTAACAAATATATTATGGACTGATTAATTTCACAATTACACAAGATAACATTCAGGACTTGAAAATGGAAAGAATGTTTAATGTACTGAAATTGCAAACACATTTAACTTTTAGAATCATTTTTTTATACAAATATTGTTGATTGAATATATTCACAATAAAAGTAATACAAAAGGAATGTAGCTTTAATTTATCCTCAGTTAATTAACTAAATTCTTAAATAAATAAATCAACTAAGACAGAGTAATACTGGAGATTTTTCATTTTATAGAAGATTAATGCAAGACCACCATTTACTAAAGATTACTGGAAGTTTCTTGAACTTCTGAATAGTCTTTAGTAAGATTTCATTACTATCTCTCCAACTTGCAGCTTAATGATAATTTTATACAATTGACATTTTTGTTCATCTGCCTTCACTGATAATAATTCCATAAATAATTAACAGATACATGTGCCTATCCTCTTGATTTCTGTATTTTGTGTATATTTATGTATGCAGATGTACTAGAATACATATTATGAAAATTAATTTAATATACAAGTACAGAAATATTTGACATCTCTCATGTTCTGCCCATAAATGTTCAGAGTTCAATGAAAACCTTTTCTTGAAAAACTATCTTCCTTTTGATAATGTTTCTTCACGAGCAAAACAACAATTAACAACGAAAATTCTTTCACTGGGTTTGTTGAGGATGAATAAAATATTGTTTGGCTTTCACCATAGAAATTATATTAAATCTATTTCTTAAAACAAATTACAATGCTTAAATAAGTGTTTTATAGGCATTAAAAACAATAAAAGTACAAAATAAATTTATGATTGTTGATAAAAAAATGAACACACATTTGTTACAAGCACTCAGTTTCAATTTTGTAAATATTACAAGAAATCTTTATACCTGTCACTGCTACTCATGAACATCTCTAACTGCCTTCTTCCATTTCCAGATTAAAAATTCAATTACATTAACAAAATGCAAAGGATAACTTCTCTTGTGAAAATGTTTCACTTAAATAATTTTAGTTCTGGAGAGAGGAGTAACAACCCACCTTCTTCACCACCCTCTTCTCCGCTGTGGGCCCTACGAGGCTCACCGTCGCTTCCTGTGCCTGTGGTACCGCGCCTCCTGCAAGCAGAGCAGCGGCGATGACGTTTCCGCTGGCCCCGCCTGTCACAGAACTCTCACGTGAGAAAATCTCCCAAGAGGGAGAGAACCACAGAGAAGCCAGAGTGAACTGTGCAGCTGGAAAGCACTTGAAAGTGCAAGAGTGTCATGGAGGACAAGGGGACGCAAGGAGACAATGCAAATAGGCAGTAGGAGAAAGAAACACATTCCAGAAATACTCTGGAAAAATAGCAACTTGCAGGACAGCAACAATTACTCCAATTCGTTAAGCTGCTTATGATGCGATCAGCTACTTATTCTTACAAATAATTTTAATACCATCTTTCCATCAAGTATTTTAAAATGGAGATGCCTAGTCTTAAAAAATTTGGTGACTTTTTTGAACATGTATTTAATATTAATATTAGGATGAACATCTAAAAGAGACAGTTATTTTTAGAGTGTGTAATGTGTTCTCACCAAATGTTCTTTTAAGGCCACACGACATATTAAATTGCGTTAACGAGTAAAATGGAGATGCCTAGTCTTAAAAAATTTGGTGACTTTTTTGAACGTGTATTTAATATTAATATTAGGATGAACATCTAAAAGAGAGAGTTATTTTTAGAGTGTGTAATGTGTTCTCACCAAATGTTCTTTTAAGGCCACACGACGTATTAAATTGCGTTAACGAGTAAAATGGAGATGCCTAGTCTTAAAAAATTTGGTGACTTTTTTGAACATGTATTTAATATTAATATTAGGATGAACATCTAAAAGAGACAGTTATTTTGAGTGTGTAATGTGTTCTCACCAAATGCTCTTTTAAGGCCACACGACGTATTAAATTGCGTTAACGAGTAAAATGGAGATGCCTAGTCTTAAAAAATTTGGTGACTTTTTTGAACATGTATTTAATATTAATATTAGGATGAACATCTAAAAGAGACAGTTATTTTTAGAGTGTGTAATGTGTTCTCACCAAATGTTCTTTTAAAAATAAATTAAAATCCATTTTTCTGATAATACCATGAAACAGATCACAACTGATAACTCTAAGAAAGGCTGAGAAATGGCTCTAAGAAATTTGGAATGGAGAAATTGTAAACTGTGAGCATTCAGTCACAAAAGCTGTAGCAAGAGGAATGTCTGTATAGAACACTGCCCACCTTGGGACCCAAATAGGGCTGTCAGCAGGTTCGAGTGTTTCTTCTGATGGAGGGCTCTTCAGGGGTAGAGTCTTCGTACGCTGAAGAGCCAAGCGGATATCTTTGATAGCTGCCTCCACTGCATCATTGCCAGTACCAGAACCTGCCTCCAGACTGAGGCTGCGATGTGGCTGAGGGGCAGGTGGGGGCGGTGTGAGTTGTGTACCTCCAGATGCTGGAAAAGGAAAATTCTTTTAACATCCACTTTAACTGTATGAAGCAGTATATTTGTAAAGTAACTGATCAATTTATTAACTCCTTTACTCAGTCAAATTATGAAAAAGTACTCCATTTTAAAGCTTCAGAATGTACAACATACTGTAACAAATTAGTTAAAAGTGCCTGAAACATCACAGAAAATTGAAATTTTAATGATTTTACCTCTTTTAAAGTCAATTTTTCAGATATTTGATTTGATGCACATTGAGTTTTAATAATTACAAATCTGATCCACACTTATGCAACTGCAACTAATAAACTAGAAACTTTCATTGTACATAAAAATAATCAGATGAACGAGTTTGACAAATTAGTTGGGCTTAAGAACTATAGCACCATTCTATATTGATCTTCAATAAACTGACACTGTCCTTTTTATTCATATTATGAAAATTCATAGTGAATTTATAAATTTGTGAACTGAGAAGCAATACAAAAAGAATTTTTAATTTTATTGAAATGGAAATCTGAAAAGGAAATTAGGAACCTGATATTGACCAGGATATAATGAAATGCCATGCAAATAATAAATTCAGTCTTTTAATTATAAAGTCATTGTACATAACAAGATATAAAATATAACAAATCCTGCAACTAGTTCAGTCTAATTGTTCCTGAAGGATGAGATTTGACATGCATCTACACAAGATTGGAGATATACAACAGGAAAATAATATGTTTACATTAGCAGTTCAACAACAACCCTTTTGCTTATCTTGCTCATTATTATTACTACTAGTCAAGTCCACTTCCTTTTTCTTTTCTGGTGAAGAAGCATCAATGCGCCTTTTTATACTCGCAGCTAAGTCCATGAACAAATGGTCTATGTTTGAACCAGATTTAGCAGACGTTTCATAAAAAGAGACACCCAAGTTTTCTGCGAAGAATTTGCCCGTGGCAGTGTCCACAGAACGACACGCCAATGGCGCATCGGATTTGTTGCCCACAATGACCCGATCTGCGTCTTCGTTTGCGTAACGATCAACTTCGCGTAACCAGTCCAGCAAATGATCGAAAGTGCGACGGTCTGTGCAGTCATACACCAAAATCACACCCTGCGAGGAGCGGTAGTAGTTTGGCACAATAGTACGGAAGCGCTCTTGGCCAGCAGTGTCCCAGATCTGAAGTTTCACTTTCTTTCCGTCTAAATCCAAAATTTTCACGTAGAAGTCTACACCAATTGTTGTATCGTGGGCGTGAAGGAAATTGTTAGACACGAAGCGATTTGTAATGCAAGATTTTCCAGTACCACTGTCACCCACCAACACTACTTTAAACAAATAATCAAACAAGGGTACCGAAGTCATCCCCGCTCACAATAATTCACTGCGCGTGTTGACACTACAATTACACGACACTTGTCACTGCCGCTAACTGCGCATCACTGGTTGTGCAACCGCAACAATACGTTTTCACACCGAACACTTAATAAGCCAACTTTAATATCTATTCAGTTCGTATCAACAGTCCCGCTGCTCATCACACACTAGATGCGTCGTACATGCCGCCACATCCTCCGGCGAAGAGATAACGCTGTCGATAAAGCAAAGCGGCGTAGAGCAGCGATGCCGCGGGGGGAAGAAGCGATACAAGCCGAGCTAGCGCGCTGTCCGGGCAACTGCCCAAGACTGGCCGTGCGCGAGCCAACTTTCCGGTAGCGCCGCCGCCGACCTTGGGAGCATCTGTTTGTGCGAGTCTACACCGCCAGTTCTCAAGCGTTGCGTAACGCTACAGCTCCTTCCATTAGCGAGCTCTTGCACTATTTGTTAATGAATGGCAGCGCCGATGAACTAGCAATGACCTCTTTTCTGGTAGTTCCATTTACTACTACGAGAATATTATATCCTGAAGCCGCTTTCGCGATGCGTTAGAATGTCAGTTTTAATATCAGTATTATGAAGAACTACACTGCAGGAAATCTACACGTTAATTGAGTTACATCAACTCTAATAAAAACTTAATAAGCATGTTCACAACATAAAAAAAACACCTACCACAAAACTAAACAATCACTAACACCAATCGCGCGATGTATTTTACACGAGAGCCGCGCACTGCGCATGAAGGGGGCCGTGAAACCCGCTGTGCTCCAGGGGGCAGCAGGAGGCGCGGGCGGCGGAACACGTGACAAACGACGGGCGGGGACCGCGCGTGGGCGGCCCGCGCCCGAGGGAAGTCAGCTGTTAACAAGGCGGGGGCCCCTACTGCCCCAGCGACCGGCGCGCGCGCGCGGAGCCGCGACGCGACGCGGTTTTCCGCGCCGCCACCGCCACCGCTACCGCGACGAGGCGCTGGCGGTCGCCCAAGGCCGCGCCAGCAGCTGCTGATTCACCGCCTCCGCCGCCGCCGGGCCCCACGGGAGATCCCGCCGCGCGAGCGGTCGACGCCCTTGCTCTTCCTCCCCCTCCCTTCTCTTTGCTGCTCTTTTACTAGTCGGCTCCACTCTGCATGGGGCTGCCGCAACTCCGAAAACTAATGTTTAGAACATACAGATTGAAGAAAGTTTCGGCGACTCGGCACAGCACAACAATGAAGATTAATCTACGGAGAGCATCAGCGCTTTACGAATTGAAAAAACTTAAAGCCAGGAGTGGGCCTAATTCAGTAGGTTTATGCACCATACGTTGAATAAATTCGGCAATTTTAACCTCGTCTAATTTAGAAGCGACGTCATCGCTCTGTCATTTTAGTAAAAAAAATACAGTTACTGTACAGTTTCAGGCAACGGCGAGTGAGCAAATAACCACACTGAATTCTACATTTTTCAAATGTCCAAATTTCCATAAGAGGGCCGACTTCAAGGTATTCTATGCAAGCCCGGCAGCAACGGAACTTGTGCGTCCGACTCCACCATCCCGTCCCCCGGAGCCATCGCGGCAGTTTCTTGTATTTCAACGCCGACGGATCGCGTCCTTCCCGGAGGCGACAGGTCTTCCAGCTCGAACCAGACGCCCGCGGACGCGGGGGAGTCCGTCGGCGGGGCGACCGTCCGGGCGGGCGGAGGGGGCAGGGAGAGCGGCAGGGCGCGGCGCGACCGCGCGCGCCGGGCGGCGGCGGCGTCGAGCCCCGGACCCTGCGCCGCGCAGGCGACGTCCGGGGCGACGCGGCCTCAGCAGCAGCCGCGCAGCGAGGGCGACCCGGCGCCGGTGCCCTGCAGCACCATCGACCCGCGCGGGTCGCCCACGTCGAAGTGCTTCGCCAGCGCCGCCACCACGCTGCCGAACGCCTCCTCCACGCCGTCCCCGGTCAGCGCGGACGTCTCGAACGCCGCCATGTTCGACGCCTTGGCGAAGTCCTTCGCCATCTTGGGCGACACGGCGCGGCTCGTTTCCAGGTCGCACTTGGTGCCCACGATGAACTTCAACGCGTTGGGCTCCCCGAAGCTCTCCAACACCGTCAGCCAGTCCGGGAGCTTGAGGAAGGACACCATGTCCGTGCTGTCGTACACCAGAATGATCGCCTCCGCGAAGCGAAAGTAGTTGGGCACGATGCTGCGCATGGCTTCCTGGCCGGAGGTGTCCCACAGCTGAATCTTTATGCGCTTGTTGCCAGATATGACCACTCGGACGGAGAAGTCCACGCCGATGGTGGGGGGTGATTTGGCGGCGTATGAGTCTCTAGAGAATCGCTGCGCCAGGGACGTTTTGCCTATGCCGCTCTCTCCCACCAGCACCACCTTGAACACGTGGTCGTAACGATGACCCGTCACGGGCTCCATCTCTTCCATCATGAAGGGCTGGCTGCGGGGCTCCATGATTTCAGGGCGCTCGTTGGAGTTGTCGCTGGTGTAGAGTGAATGAAGGGGATTCTGCCGACGGCAACGGCTGTGGATCATGGATAGCCTCGCTTGCGGTACAATTCCAGAACACGTTCCACAACAGTTCAAAGCCCACGATACGGTTTGTCAGCTAAACAAGTGCCTTATCGACCAGAACACAATAGCACTGGCTTCTGTCAATAGAATAAAATTGTCGTACCGCACCACGCAGAGAGCAAAGTTGCAGTTGATCTTCGGCGCGTCAGCACAATGAGCGATGTCGAGGACTCTCCCGTCTACTTCTTGAAGTGGTTGACGACTGAAGACTCGCTGCGAACTTGCTGGGTTGCTTTAAACCGACAGCCGCGACTACTACTAGCAGCAGACTCCTCCGAGCTGGCTCTCCGGCGCGTAGATAAGGGCGTTTCATTCGTGGGGCGGTGAACGGGCGGGAGGGGGGAGGCGGGGAGGGGGAGGGGGAGGGGAAGGGGAGGGGAGGGGTCAGCGCGACCGAACTCGACGCCAGCCGGGCGTGACAAGCCTCCGCGATCTTTATGCACGTGCATTGACTCTTATAGCAAGTCATCTGTCCGAATATATATTATCTATATATTACTTTTCTATTCAGAGAACATTTCCCAATTGTTGCCACCGCTCTAACTTTCTATTTCTATTTTCAATGCTTCACAGTTAACACACGAAAACGGCGGGCTTTTTCGTCTAATCAAAATCAAGTGGAACGTGACTAGCTAAAACGGTTTCTGCAACGTTGGGTGTGGAAGGGGTGAAGCACAGTTGCCGAAGCGCAGGCCGGTGCCAAAGGTAGGAAGGAAAAATCAACGATAATATGGATTTCCTAGAAAAGTTAAGCGGGAAGCAAGTAAGATTGTGATGCGGCGGAGACGAAAGAGAGATGGGGAACGTAAATATAAGCGGGAGAGAACATTGGAGGGGAACTCGTACGGAGGGGCATCGTGGTAGGAAAACTGAGGAGACAGAGTGAGAACGTATATTAGTTAAGATTTAGATCGCGGCGTATTTGCTTTCGATTAACGTAACTGGTCTCTAAAATAATTGTTATTTATTCGTAGCGTGTTTATTATTCGTAGCGTTTTCCTTCTGAACAAAACTTTGAATTCTGTAGTTATTTTTCGATCGGCAATTTCTTTTTCGATCAGTCGTGCAATTAGTATTTTTGTGTTCACAGCGCACTTCTTTACCAGAGTTTGTAGATATTTTAATTAGGTTGGTATAATCGAAACCATTTTCTTTTATCTAGGAATAACATGAATCAAATTACCGTTTCATTAGTTTCACTGATTTAACTATTTCATTAGGAGCGTTTTCAGACGGCAGAAGTCTTCGTAAAATTTTGTAAAGTTTACATTGTTTGCAGAATTTATTAAAACGGAAATGTTAAATAAATATCCTGATGTTGGAAGAAGTAATGCGATAAAAGAAAGATTAGATTTGATTCGAGCTGGTAAACATATACCGCGAACTAGGCAAAATCCGGCATATACTATAATGCGGTACGTGATAATAAATTTTAGTATTAACACTGTCACAGAATTATTTGCAATCCACAAGTTCTAGTGTTGAGGTTTAGAACACCAATTTGAACTCGGAACATCGTTGGAGAATGTTCGTCTGTTGAAAACTTTTAAAAAAATTTTTTTTTAAGGAAAGTTCAATGTTAGGCTTGGACACAGGATAATCCGCACACCAGGCGGCGACGGGATCAACAGCACGGGCGCACGGCGTCGGCGAAAAACTTCACTTCATCCGCATTCTCAGCGAAGGGACGCAGCTCGTTCTCGATGAGGTCAGCGCGGTGCTTGATGGCGGCGATGAGGTCGATGAAGGCGCACGACACGTTGGTGCCCTCCTTGGCCGACGTCTCGTAGAAGGGCAGGCCCGCGGATTGGGCCAGTCTCTCGCCCTCCAGGTACTTCACCTGGCGTCGGTCCGTGCAGTCGCACTTGTTGCCCAGCACCACCAGCTCCACGCCCTCCTGCGAGTGGCGGTAGCTGTCCTTCACCCACTCGCGCACGTTGTTGAAGGTGCGAGCGTCGGTGGTGTCGTACACCACCACCACGCCGTTGGCCATCCGGTAGTACAGCGGCACCAGCGCGCGGAACTGCTCCTGGCCGGCCGTGTCCCAGATCTGCACCTTCACCACTTTGCCCTCGATCTCGAGGATCCGCGAGGAGAAGGCCGCGCCCACCGTGCTCACGTTGCCCTCGAGGTAGCCGCCGGCGGCGAAGCGGTGCGCCAGGCACGACTTGCCCACGTGGTGGTCGCCCACCATCACCACTTTGAAGACGTAGTCGCTTTGCGGGTAGTGGGCCATGGTGTCGGGTTGGCGGCTGCGCGGCGTGTCGTCTGGTCAGGGCTGCGCCAACGCGCGCGGCTTTGCTGGCGATAGCGGCTGCGCTGGTGACCTCGCGCCCTCTGCGATAGCTGCCCTCCACCGACACACGACGAGGGGGGGGGGCGGCGGCGAGGCGAGGCGCGGCGCGTGAGCGGACGGACGGGGGGCGACAACGGCGAAACGGACGAAACTGCAGGCGCGGCCGCACGCGCTGCGGTTAAATACTCGGAAGGCCAGGCAGATAGGCACCGCCGCCGCCGCTCGCCGGGGCGGAGGCTTGGGCGGGCGGGCGCACGCACTGACTCAGCCCCCGCGTCCCGGGCGGCGGGCCCTGGGAAGCCCCCCCGGGCGGACCAAGGTCCTCCGGCCCCTGGAGCCGACGGCCGCGCGAGGTCCCGTGATTCAGCTCCGTCGCCAGGGATTTGCGTTCTCAGAGATTTCGACAAAAACCGTCACAATGGTTGCAACTCTTGACGTCTCGCTTGGGCAAGGTAGGGCGTAGTAGATAAGGCGATCCGGAATACAGCCTCGCGCCCGCCGGTCCGATCAGTGTCGGGGTCCGGGATCCCAAGAGACGTTTTATCGGTTATCACGAGGCCGCGGTCTAATTCTGAAGGCAAGCAGCCTGATGCGCGGTCGCCAGTCAAAACAAAGGCATCTGCATCAACGACGCAGTGTGATGTTGAAACAGCTGCTCAATCTAGTTCGCCGTGAGACCGGCCAACCATGAGGTTTTTTGTTGTCCCAACGATAGTGTATAAAATGTTAAGACAAAAAGATTGAACAAACAATGAATACCTCGAACCTTTTGCAATTTTATCGTAGAACATTTTATTCAGTCACAATGGAAAAGTATCAAAATAAAGGGGAAAAAAGTAAAAAAACTTTCCTTGGAAATAGCAAATAAAAGGTAATTAATTTTCTCTGACATTTCTAAATATACTGTTAATAGAATAATAATAATAATAATAATAATAAATAATAGTAATAATAATTGTATAATAAATAACAGTATATAACAAATAAAAAATTGTAAAAGTTATTTACAATGTGCTCAATCTTGGGAATTTTTGTTAAATTCAGAAAAAAGAAACGAGGAAGTCCAGGGATTCACGGAATTATTCTCGATATGTTCGCGATTTCAAAAGAACGATTGTTTGCTAACCACACAACTTGTAGATACGTAGTTCCAAAGTAAATATTTAATAAAAATAGAAACTAAGAAAGCTATATGACTCAAAGATTATGTTTGGGAGACGGGCAATACACAAGGAAGTTGCCAAGATACGATGAAAAGACTTATCGAAGAACTAACGGTTCCGGGAGTACACAGTGCTCACATTTAATGAAAGGGAATGCTTAACTAAAACTAGGAATGCACAAATTCCGTTATTGGTGTTTACTGCACGCCATTATAAAAATTAGCGCTGTTAAGAGTTCGGGATGTTCGGTTCGGGATTCTTCAGACTCACTGAAATATTTAAGCCAAACAATTTTTTGTCGTACGTCCCGATGTCCAAAGGTATACCGCTTCGTTCACCGCTTCATGCACCATAGTGAAATAGTACGCCAAAGAAAAGAATTGTCCTCGACAATCCTGCAACTAGATGCGTTATCTTTCGGAGAAAACACTAATTCTGCTGCACTTTGTAATGTTAATTGTTAGACATTCTCAGCTTATTTGATTTTGATAAAATGAAAAAAAAAAAAAAAAAGCTTTTTGAAGGAATGTCAAAAAATCCCGCTGTATGTAAAGTTTTCCACGAAAGTTATAGAAGCAGGGGAAAAAGGCTCGAAAATAAGGTTTCAGAATGGGAACCCCTTTTTAAAAAAGTTAGAGAATTTTTTTAAAAAGTGCGTCTTTAACTCATGTTAAGGGAACCTTGTAAGTACTTTCGGCCAAAAATATGGATTTTCGGTTTTTGAGTAATTTGGATAGTCTGAAGCCTGCTCTTTCATAATATATCCTTTTTTTGCCAAATTCGAATTAGAAGGGGTTTAAATGCCCATTTAAATATCATGTGCGCTTGGTTGACACTGATGGGCACGCCCACTTTAGTGAGTACCGAAAATTCGTTACAGTTTTTGAGGAAAACTTTTTTTAAATGCTATGATGGCAACACAGTTTATTTTGTTGACGTTGGCAGACCTCTATAAACTCCAGATATTCGCTTTCATTTGTTCTTAGATCTTTAGCAGATCCCTCACTATAGAAAAGGTGTTTTTTGTATACCAGCATTATAAACGTCATTTTCTGGGGCAAGAAATCGTTCATAAAAGGGTCTTTTACGGCACAAATGACGACGTATTAGATTTTACTGCACGAATGATTGCGCCATCACACATTCAGCCAATAGTAGCGAGAGAATCGTGGGGAGGTAGAAGAAGACGGAACAGCCGACCACCGTTTTCTCGCACGGATGTCAACAATGCCATCTTGAATTTGATTTCCAGAGGGCGTTGGATGTCAAGCACCGGAGACGTCAGAAGAAAGTTGTTTCGCGAAATTAAGTTTGATTCTCTTGTAAATTTATAATGCTGTTATACAAAAAAATAGCGTATGCAACTCGTTTATAATGATGCTTTATTGCATTCGTACAAATTTGAAAACTCGCTCCTAACGTCGCTCGTTTTCAAAACATGTACTCATGCAATAAAGCTTAACATTATAAACTAATTGCATAAACTACTATTACATGGTGAAACCAAATTGTGAAAGAATTATTCTATAATGTTATTTGGTCAAGGGGTCCCAAGTCAGTGTTTGTAGAAACAGAAGTACTCACTCTTGCTGTATATGACAGTGTTTCAATGTTTAATGATGGAAATATTGGTAAAGTTAAGGCTCTACAAAAGTTGGGAATTAAACCAGGAAAAAATACGATCAAGCAATTGATGATCAAAGAATTAAATTAAGTGACAGACTATCAATCATTGTCTAAAATTGCTTCTGAAGACAAAAATTAAAAAGAAAGCGTCAGAAACTTGAAGACAGTGATGATCCAGAATATGGAGCTGGAAATAATTGAGGTACTACCAAATACTTTACTAGCTGTTTTCCGTAACTTAAGTTTTTTAAACTTAATGTTCCCTTTTCTCAGAAACTATTGATGATAAATTAATGAAATTTGTACCAGTTAATTAATAGATGGACATTTTTTCATAGATGTAGTCTTATTATTAGCGAAGTTCTTAATAGATATATGTTGAAGAATGTGTTCACGTTTATTTAAATATTTAAAAAATTTAAATAAAATAATTCCATTACGTTACGAAAGTTACAAAAAAGTCCAGATATGTAAAAATGTGCAAACAACAACAGTGCAAACTTTCATTCTTGTATCATTAATAGTTCTTTAGAAAAAGGAACATTAATTTATAATGGTGGAGATAGGCCTTTCAAGGTGCCCTTAACATGCAACTCTGCAGGTTGTTAAGTGCACTTGTATCTCACTATATGTTAAGAAATTTAACATCCTTAGCAACGCGTCTTAACATCCTTAGCAACGTAAACAACAATATATTCATCGCATGTCAAATGTTTGTTAAGGAAAGAACATGGCGATGTACAAAACAAATCAGATTCAGACAATTCAGAAGTAATTCACATTGGTTTGGGGAATAATTATTCTTAGTCGTACAATTAGAAAAATGTTTATTAGGTAAATATCATTTTCCTCACATTCCACCAAATGAAATTACTCCGTTAATCGTATTTACTGACGATGTAAAGGTGTCGCCACTGGAAGTCAACGCGCCAATTTCGTAAACGAACGTCGTTTCTTTAGGTTCAGGAGAATTATTTGCATCCATCTTTCTCGAACCACGGTATACGAACATTGTTTATAGATATATCGCAAGCAACACCCCACAATATCGTACTAACGTGCCGCAGCAACAGAATTCATGTGTTTACTATCGCTGTAATGTACATTTTTGCATAATTCGTCTGATTTTATGGTGACAGATAAAATGCTGAACATACCACGAAATGTTAGTGTTATTACTGCCTCGTCTAAACTAAAAATCTCGGCTCCGCCTGGATTTTTAACTTTTGGCTTCGGCAGTAATGACACTCATAACATTTCTAGGTATGTTAATACCTATTACACATTACTTTCAAATTGTTTTTTTAATTAATACACTAATGGTAAACAAAACATTACGATATTTTTTATTAAGCTTTCTACTACTTTTACTTTTTCTACAAGAAAATTAAACAAAATTGTAAACATGTGAACAAAGTAAAACATTTTAACAATTCGTCAATGGGATTAAAACGAATTAACAAAATAATTTTGAAACTTGAAAAACAAGATGGCCCCATCTACAGTCGCCTTTGTTTGAAAATTAGTAAATCCACATCTCTTTAGACCTATTTTTCGTACTGCTCTATTCATCAGACTGCACTGTAGAAATAAAATTAAATAATGATAATTTCAGCTGTCTATTAATTAAAAACAAAATAAAATGTTCCATTAATTTCATGAATAATATCTTTAAAATTCCTCAAATATATTTGTCAACAAGCAAATAAATTACTTCTACAAAATAGATAAATCAAATGCTTTATCCAATACATTATTCTTTATTTTTTTTTACAAATTAAAGCAAATTCTTAATAAGTAGACGAGAAAAAGTCAAATGTATGAAGGTAAATTACAAGTACTACTTTTATGGAGAAATACAAGCTTGTAAGGCAATTATTTTCCCCTTCTTTCTTTCATTTTCCAATGAATGATCATTGCACGAACATAAACCTTCCAGATTCGAGATAATACGTAATGAATGATATTAGAAATTTCGAGTATTTTCTATGTATACATTTGTTCCGCTTTAGAAAAAAATTGTAATTTTACATGCATTTCATCTTCAAATAAGCGTATCATTATGCACTTGTCGTAATCAAAATATACATTTGAACTTTGTCCCGAGACTTAGGCCTGTGGCACACGAGCGTTGGGTTGATGCGTGTCATCTAACGCTGATGACGTCAGCTGCGTCGACGCGCGTGCGACGCACGTCGCTTGGCGGCGTCGCGCGACTAAAGCTAAAATACGCGCGTTATCTTGACCTACGTTGTAGCTTGAGCGTCTTGCTTGAGCTGTGGGGACAACGCACGTCGCCAAGAGCATTCGTGTGCCGTTTCGCATAAGATACAGAGTTAATCTACGACGCGCCTTAAGTGACTCGTGTGGGCAGGCGTCGACGCAGCGTTAAATTACGCGCGTCAACGCAACGCTCTTATGACACAGACCTTAGGTAACACCAATCACGCCAACGTCTTTGATGACAGCCAATACGAGCAATGTTAGCTGTGCAACCATGTTACTTTCATCATGGATGTATTAATAAAGTAAATTACGAACGGAAGATGTGCAAAACGTGATAGGATGTAAACTTTTGTGAAAACTAATGTAGACACTTAATCATTATCATATTTAGTGATTTTCATAATTAAACATTTGTAAATAGTCCTGTAAGTAGGTAAAGCACCAAATGTTCCTGAAGTATCTATCGATAATAGCAACGAGGAATAAATTTAGAAAGTAAGATAAACTGACAATTATTGTGATAAACTAGCAAAAATGTAATAACTAATTAAAAAATCTACATTTTCATTCTTTATAGAAAACAAAAATATATTCTGTTTTTCAATAAAAATCGAGTTACGAGTTATGTTTTCGAGTAGTTACAGTTATGAATTAATTCGCTTATATACTTATTAATGAAGATACAGGATTTTTTTTCTTCAAGAGTTCAGTGAGAAGTATAATTATTCATCGTTCTCCATGTTGTCATGGCAGAAGGTTTGTTCACTTATATTGCCATGCTAGAGAAAAAAAACAATTATAATTAATAATATTAAATGTAACAACTTATAACTGATTACTCATGTAATAACTAATCAATCAATAGTCAAAATGACTTTTTCAGTACTCGTGCATGAAAACTATGAAGTAGCACTTTGCTACATGCGTACGGCTAAATAAATAAAACTCTGAGTGTCATGAATCAACTTGGCATTGACTCAAATATTGAGAATGATCCCTAGAGGGATCAAAGGTTTCCATGAATTCGTACTAAACAAAAATGAATGCCACTCGTATAAAATGACTCTGGCATATTAATTTCAAAATTCCGGATTCCGCTCGTATTGTCGCCGTTCGTGAA
The DNA here is from genome assembly GCA_011170035.1 of Teleogryllus occipitalis. Taxonomy (NCBI): domain Eukaryota; kingdom Metazoa; phylum Arthropoda; class Insecta; order Orthoptera; family Gryllidae; genus Teleogryllus; species Teleogryllus occipitalis. The sequence goes on along the minus strand of BLKR01001055.1, from coordinate 238,723 downwards.
TCAACCTTTCATTCGTGCACCCAAGGCTAACTTTCTCTTCTAGTCGAGAAAATGTTAAATATGCGGGACTATTTAAAGAACGAAAAATTTCGCATTCTCTGGCAATGAAGGTCTCTCCTATTTCTATAATAGAATACATTAATATATTTGCTTTGATTTCATTGTTTTTTCTCTCTCGTTTTCTGTTATTTTCAAGAGAAATATCAGAGTTTATTTTTATGAGAATTTTTTTTGTTGAGAAATTTCATAATTTATTCTTTATTAGTAATAAAACTATAATAAAGTAAACCAACCACTATACCAAGTGCTTAATCGGCAATTTAAAGTATTTTTTTCCACTCGCACTTTCATTATAAATAAAACTTGGAATACTTTAACAGCTCACACTTTATCGTATTATCTGAAACGTTTACGTAATATTATAATATTGCAACTCATATCCTACGAATACTTCAGCTATCTCTTGAAAAATTCACCCAACGAAACGCGGGAGATCCGAAAATATACACATATGTAAATTTTGCAAATTCAAAAGTTTGAATGAAAATGCTATGCCTTCTTTTGAATTCAATTCATTGTGATATATCCTCATAAAACAGAAAATTAATATTTTGTCGACTGGAATTCGAACTCAAGCTGTTATGTTTCCGAAGACAAGCTACGACAGTTGTTATAGTTTAACCCCTACACTGATTTTTCAATGTTGTAGTGCTTCTAATGCCTAAGATGCAAAACTTGACATGATGTTACTAACCATTTCGCGCAACTACACATATTTTGAAAGAACTGCATTTGAAATGATTTAAAGATCTAAAATGGAGGAATATATTGCGTCAAGAAAGGCTTTTTTATTAAAGATGTAGGATAGACACGATGACGGCACATTCGTACTTTCGCTTAATCCAAATCAACCAGCGCTCATCACGATATTTGAGCTACACAATCTGTATTCATTCATTTTATTTTAAAGTAAAACAATATTCGGGGTTTGCCATAGGATAAAACTGAAATCCATTGAAAGTGCGCGAGAAACTGCAGTTCCGAATGCAGCCTCCAGGCGCATTTTCTCCTCCAAATCTCTGTACTCAACCGCACTCCCTGCCCTTCTTTCAGTTACGACAGTCCGGAAGATTATTGAATGCTCTTCAGCCTTGACTTCTGACTCTTCTGTTGGATGTAGCCACTCCTTATAGCACCGGTAGAAAAGTATCTACACACGTCTGCAATCTTTTTCGACTTCTGGACAAACTGTTATGTAGGAAGAGCTCCCCTCCTCCCTCCCCGCAAAACAACTATCAATACGGTAATTTTCAGAACCAATTTTTTTGTCTGTATAATAAACAAAGTTTTAAAATTATTTTTCATGATATTGTCCAATTTATAAATAGGCTATATCTAGTCTGTTTTAAAAAGGGTACATTGTAAAATATTTAATTGATACGTAAAATAGATGTTTACAGCAACACAACTATTTAAAATTAATGCTACCCTTAGAAATCTTTTCCGAAATTATTTCTTTGACATTATTTAAATATTGTTGATTCGATGAACACGATTGACTTTAAGTGCTCACTGGACAGTAAAATTCAATATTTAGATTTTTCATACTTCATGTTTGATAGTGTTTTTTCTAACCATTTTATTGACTCCAAAACATAAAATCTACGACGAGAAAAATTGTTCAACCTTTTTATATTGACATTAAGCAGCGTCTTCTACTGATTGAGAGATTTCCTTCAGCGAGTCTTTATACACTTCATTCGAAGAAAACTCTGATCACTTACAAGTGAAACTTGAATGGTAAATCTTCAATTTCACAACTCAATGGCTTTTGAAACAAATTGAAGGTTTCTAAAACCTTCTCACACACTGCGCCTTTAAATTACAAAAAAACTTCTAAAGCAAAAGTCGGAAATTATGTGGGAATTCTTCTTGGTATTGAGCATACGAATAAAAAATTATGAAAATTTGGTCAGAAGAAATATTTCTCGTGAATAAATTAAATCTCACCAAATAAATATTGTTTCAACGTATGAATAACGCTCAGCGACAAAACCATTATCTTCTTGAAGATTCAAATTAAGGAAATGCATTGCTGAGTTCAACAATAAAAGCTAATTTCCTTTACCAAGAATGCTATGAAAGAACAGCAAGAGTGTATATTCTTTTGGTGAATAATATATCAATTTTCCTCCGAAAATCGAAAAAAATCGGTTCAGTACTTTCACTCTACTACGTTAGCGAACCCCGCAATTATAGAAAATATTCTTGGTACTGTCAATGTCAGAAATAAAGTACCTAAATTGACGATGTGCAACAGCATCCGACCAGATGAAATTCGAAAGACTTGCAACACAATTCATAACATCAGATATTGTAAACATTGTAAACATTGACTACAGAGAGTCTATTGATAATTTATTCAGTGGATAATTACTTTTACATCCTAACTTTATGAACAGCTTTACACTTTTTCTACGACTGCCATCAGTAGAAACACCTTGAAGATTTTATAGTATCATTCATTGCATGACGTTTCTTCATCTTTTGAAAAAATCTTCCCCGTTGTATTTTACCGACTACGAACTGATCACAATACCTCGCAAATTTCTATATTATATCCATCTTCACAAATAAATGCTAACAATTCACTTGAATCGGAAAAATAGTTTTACTTGTCCACTGTAAATGAATCCCATTAAAAACCACAATGTTAGTCCCAATTATTACCAGATATTCGCAATAACTTTCAGTTCAACGAGCAAGTATTTATATTAATAAATGCTTTGAAACCGTTTTTCAGACAAACAACGTAACAAGCATCGGTCAACTAGTTCAATATATATGTATTTATTTTGAATTTATGCATAGAAAATATAAACTTTTGAATTTGTGAACTGGGTCAGTCCACATGACAGCACGTGCCGGGTCCAGCCTGCGACCCGTAGGTTGAAGAGTCCAGATATACTCATTATTTTAGTCAAAGTACTCAGATGTGCTATGTAGAATAAATAAGCTCTAGCCATCGAACAATTCAATCAAGATAAACCAGAAATGTACGCAAAGGATATGAATAAACCACTATCACTACACTTTTTCTTTCATTATGAGAAAGAATACAAAGAAAAACTAGAAAAAATATTTAGATGATAATTAATTAATTGCGTACATAAATTTGAAATATAGGATGAGAGAAAACTTAATAAATTTACGTTGCATTTTCTGAAGAAAATTCATTTTTTCAAGATTGATCATTTATTAATATATTTTTTATTTACATTTCAATTAGAGAAGTTCATTAGCAGTAAAAATACTAATACAATGCATTTTTGCACATGTATTAAAAATCTACAGAGTTGGATCTGAGTCGTTAAAAACTAAAAAAAAATTGTTCACATTCAAATCCTATTCCTTTGACTTCTACGTCGATTACATAGCAGAATCCATCAACGTGTACTCAGCACTTGCTCACAAGATTTTGTGATAAAGTAAATACATATTTCGTAGCTTCTAAACCTGTCGTAGACTCAGAAAACATTATCACGTGTCGCACGTGTCGCAAACGAAATACGCACAGAATTTTTCCTCAATCAATTGCAGCTTGGAGAATATATATTAGGAAAACATTCCAGGAAAGAGCCAGCATGACTCATTTTATATCGCTCTTTGGAATGTAAAACTAACAAGTAAAAGCAAATATGTTAATATTTAAATATTTAGAGCAGCGTGTGGAGTCAAAAGATTTCGTATGTAGAGACAGTAGAGAACACATATCGTGTGTCAATGAGATAGTACTATTGGCTGATATCGACGAGAAACTGAATTTGAGTACACACGACAAAAGGGAGTGTTAAACTGACACTTCTGCGTCCAATCAGCGATCTTAAATGAATACCAGGATGGGTCCAGGAAAAGTGTACAAAAGAATGTTTAGAGACAAAATCAACTTGTTCCTTTTATAATGACGATTACAAAAACGTATGTTTCAATCAGGTTTATTAAATATTGAAGCATTTAAAAAATTGGAATTCAACTATTAATTACATTTTATATGACAGGCAAACATGTTCGTAAGTAAGAACAACTCCACGGCGACTTCGCTCGAGCGATGCATCAACTTATCTCTGAGCGCGTGGATGGTGGGCCTCAGCAGGTGCAAGATCACCGCACCATTACGTAAGTATAGCTTCTCCGCTTGAATGAATGGAAAATATGAACAAGTGAAAATGAAATAAACATATTTAATAATGTAGATATAAACTTTAGTCGATGTTTGTTTCAGTGTATCTTTTCTCAAAACTGTGCACGAAACATCTGAATACACCGTAAACGTTAAAGTTTACGATATGCAATTTTTAATACAAGCACAGCGTCTAAGAAAACACAGTTGTGCATGACTGGGAGATGGGCGGGGGCGTTTAGCAGGCGCACGAGCGCCGCCTGGGCGTCTGGGGCTGGTCCGCTCGCAGGCGTAGGGGGGCGTCGGGTTGGCGCGCGGGCTCGCCGGCGGCGGCGGTGGCCGCGGCGTTGGCGTCGTTGGCAGCCAGCACGGCGTCCACCAGCGCGAGGAAGGCCGCCTCCACGTTGGCGCCGTCGACGGCCGACGTCTCGTAGAAACGGGCGGCGCCCAGGTCGCGCGCCAGCGCCGCGCCCTCCTCCGTCGCCACCTGGCGCTCGTCCTCCGCGTCCGTCTTGTTGCCCACCAGCACGCGTGGCACGGGCGAGCGCGTCATGGAGAGCAGCGTCTCGGCCCACAGCGGCACGTGGGCGAACGAGGCGGCGCGCGTGCAGTCGTACACCAGCATGCAGCCGTGCACGCCGCGGAAGAGCACGGGCGCCAGCGCGCGGTGGCGCTCCTGGCCCGCCGTGTCCCAGATGCGCACCTGCACGTGCTGGCCGTCGCGCGCCGCCACCGTGCGCACGTGGAAGTCGTAGCCCACCGTGTTCTGCACCTGCAGGAACGTGCCGCTGCAGAAGCGCACCGACAGCGTCGTCTTGCCGCACCCCATGTCGCCCACCACCACCAGCGACACCTGGCGGCGGCAGCGGTCGGGCGCGCTGGGCAGGCCCGCGGCCGAGCTGGCCCCGGGGGGCCGCCACGTCCGCGCAGACGACTGGTACATGCGGCTGGACATCCTCCGGAAACGACAGCGCTTTTCCAATTCTTCTCCGGAGGCACTGACTTTCACCGCTCTAGTACACTTCACTAGCTTCCAAACGTGAAAGAAACTCCCGTTCGTAGACTTCTACTTCTCAAGGACGACAGAATTTTATGAACGTTTCTTTGAAACACGTTTTTCAGAAGGATTTCGTCACCTTCTACTCTCACTATCCATAATGTTGTGGCGATGTACGGTTATTTCGTCTTCGTGGATGCTAACGACTTCTATTCTCTTCACAGGCTCATGATTCTCACAGTCAAGTACGGGTACTACGTACAGCGTGTATTCAGAACTGTAAGTGCTCTTTCAACAGTTCCAGTTTGTAACGAAGTTAAAATGAATGTTCAAATATTTTAAGTCCTTTGTTCTTAACTTGCTCTATGCCTTGACACTTTCAGTTCTTCCTCTGCTTTCAAGAAAGTTCTATGCTTCTAGAAAGCATTTCATAAGCTTTTAGAGGTTAGTCATGCGACTATCGAAAGATAAATACTGTATTGTTCAAATTTCAGTCCTGAAATCTTTCTGGTATTTGTACCCTTTGCCGCTGTACTTTCTCTTTTTTTGTTACGTATAAATAAATGTCGGTGAACGAGGAAACTACCCAGTCATTATGATAAACAATTAAATAGATATTACACGTTCACTATTTATATGATAGCACTATTATTCGGAAATTAAAAAAAAAAAAAAAACTCTGCGTTGGTGGACAGCAGCTTCAACAGAACATGAAGCAACGCATGGCGCGTGGTACTGGAGGCAGTGACCTTTGCCTCCCGCTTCTTGCTGCACCCGCGTATTCCCTATCGCCAGCTGCTTGCTTCACTTCCTCTGGCTTCCGTCCTTCACCCACGCTTTGATAACAAATTGCTTCGGCGCGGGCGCATATCCATCTCTTGCAATTCTTCTCACGTCCCTTTACAGTTCAAAACTTCGGAGTTGAACCCTCTCCAAACACGCAGTTGACGAGGTCTTTCAGCGTTTTTTTTCGAACAACACACGTACACTTTCTTCGAGAAACCGAACGCACCGCGGAAAACCTATTAATTCCCGTACAATTGCGAGGCGAATCCGCCAGCCAGAAAATCGAGCGCGCTTTCAACTTCGAAGCCGCCAAGAGACGAATCTGCCTTCGTTAGTTCAGTCTCTCGAAGAGATAAAACTTCTACACAAAGCGTTACTCACAACTAACAGCAACTCTATTCACACTCACAAGAATATCACAGCAACCTATCTCTTTATCTCGGAAACACGACCTTTTTTCCAAATCCCCCTATCGTCGGTCTGGCCACTGCTGCAGCGACTGGCGTCGGCAAGCGAGGGCATTCGCAACGCGGGAACAACGCGGAAAAAACGCTCTTCCGCGGAAAGCGGGCGCGCCTTAGGCTGTGCACGCGGAAAAGATGCGGCGGCGACGGCGAATCGGCGGCCAAAAATAGCGCATCGCTCGCGCGCTTCCTGCGGACGCGCCTCTGCGGGCAGACGGGCGAGCGACTCCTCGGCGGGCAGGACTTCCCCCATCTGCTCTCCCGTGACGCGCGCTGGCGGATTGGCTTGCACACGAGCGATAAGGCACCGCCCTTATCGCTGTCCATCGCGGTGGGTGAGGGCCCTTGTTCCGGGCCCGGGGCGATTAGGGAGGGAAGGCTTGAATTGGACGTTGGACCCCCTGGGGGTTTCAATACGCCTCCGGCCATTCTTTTTGAATTGAATTGAATTGAATGTGCCTTATTTTACGTGGCGAGACTCAGGCTCCTTTCACCAACCATGGCAGAAAGAAGGTATTACTTGGGTGACGAAAGAGGCGATTTTGAATTTAGCTCAGAGGCATCATTTAGGCTTGAGGATCTTTCACATGCAGTAAATCTATTAACATGGGACAGCCGGCTTTACTTCCCCTCCGAAGGAAGGCGTACGAAGGATTTTTTCGCCCTTACAAATTCACGGCTTCGATCGGGTTCGAACCCGCTTGGGTATAACAGTCCAATACGCTAACCGTTACACCATCGCCGCATCGCATTCTTTGGTTATTCCTTGGTTCCGCCGTTATCGCTGTCGATCGCGGTGGGTGAGGGCCCTTGTTCCGGATCCGGGGTGATTGGGAGGGAAGGCTTGAATTGGACGTTGGACCCCCTGGGGGTTTCAATACGACGCTGGCCGTTCCTTGGTTAAAAGAAGAAGGTAATAGTCCACGGCCTCGCACCTGAGAAAAACCTGGCTGCGCCTGAGCCTCAACCACGCCTCCCAAGGTCTATGGGAGATCGTACGCACGCGTCGTCGGGTTGCGTCACGCTCCGGCAACCCCCGCCCCACCCCCTTCTTCCCTGCTGCTCAAAACTCATCACTCACTCACTTTGTAATGATGATGGTGATAATGATAATGATGATGATAATGATAATAATAATAATTGAATCAACTCGGTTTAGAAAGTAAAAAAAAGAACAATGATGAATTAACGCGGTTGAAAAATTTATCAACCAGCCAGATATCAATAGTATGCGAAGCATTACCTACTATTTATTATTATTATTATTATTATTATTATTATTATTATTATTATTATTATTATTATTATTACTAGACATCGGATGTTTAGGGAAATGCCTATTTTTTTCTAGAGAACTTATTCAATGGCTGATAATATATGGCCACGAATCATGACAAATGATGATATATGACAAAGTTTTATAATGCTTATTTTTGCTTATTTGAGCATAAATGCCTATTTTTTGCATAAATACCTTTTTTAGGACTTTTTTTGCCTTTATTTATTATATTTATATACAATGCAAAGATATCTGAAAATCGGCGATGGTCCAACGAGACCAATCATTACGAAATCTTCAATTCACGTCATGAAATTTAAAATTACGAATGAATTCCTGAAAGTATACCAACTGATTTTTCTCAATTTCCCTAATAAATACCAGCCATGATCTGAGAACATGGACGATACACCGAGGGAACCGAAATTTTAAGTGGAAATAAATATAAATTCCCAGAAGGTTTCAGTGGTGCTAGTGTTGGATTGCTAAAATATATGCCAGTCACATCGTTCAGATATCCTTCTCCGCATTCAAACTGATTTTGTCTCCCAGTAGTCGCAAAGTTGAAATTGTGATCCTTGAAAAGTTACTGGTAATATGTAAATATTACTGGTTAATGGAAACTATTAAGAATAAAATGTAGAAGAGTTGTAAATGTGTAAATCTAGTTTTACATTAAAATATACGAATTGTTTTTGTGTATTTAAGTTTACAAAATAATATAGACAAAAAATATACAATTTTTCCATTTTATTGTGTACGACTCTTATGACGGTGCCTTTTTTCTCCTTATTCTTGACTTTTTCAGCGCCTTTTTAGGCGCCTAAAAGACGATTTTTCAGTGCCTAAAACATCCGATGTCTACTCATCACTCACTCAGTTTGTAATGATGATGATGATAATAATAATAATAATAATAATAATAATAATAATAATAATTATTATTATTGAACCAGCTCGGTTTAGAAAGTAAAAAAAAAGAACAATAATGAATTAACGAGGTTTAAAATTTATCAACCAGCCAGACATCAATAGTATGCGGAGCATTGACTACTATTTATTACTATTATTATTATTATTATTATTATTATTACTACTACTATTACTAGCAGTAGAAGCTTAGTAGAAGTTTCAGCAACCTGCTGAATGGCACTGGACAACGCAGTTGGTAATGCCGAAGAATTCGGACTTTCTGTTTGGTATCTATTGTCAAATTCGTCATCATCTGGTTGTCTTGGTTCTAGAAAGCTCTTCATATTTATATTCTATAATACTGAAATAGAACCACCATGTCATGACACCAGTTACTCATTTGCAACTACGTATCTTCATTCTTGAAACTCCCTGTTTCTAAGTTCTTGGATTCATCGGTAATTTCCAAAATATACGTAGCACAGTGACAAATCCAGCAAATGGACGAATGAATAATATTTTTAAATTAATATTTGCTCTAGTAGATCAACAAGCTGAATTTCATTTAGTTTTTTTTATTACCGCTTCAATATTCCTCCTAGATTTTTCTTGTAATTGAAAGACTTGTGGAAATGAAAATGAAATCAGGCAGCCAGCTTTTGATTATCGAGAATTAAAAGAACCTGAGATGCAGTCTACCTCTGAAGGGAAAACTAAACTTTAGAATACAATACTTCATAAGAAATACATCCTGTATCATTTCCTGTTGAGTCATGTTTATTACAGTCGTCAAAACATTTCATGGAATTACCGACATTTCACTCTTCAGTAGTGAATTTCGTGATTGAATCCAAAATGTAATAAACTTAATTTAAAAATAATGTAATAAACAGTAACTAAATCTAATTTTGAATCAGATCGAATAAAAACACAGGAGTTCAAAGAAGAAATAGAAGTGCTATTACAATACAAAGTAAAAAAAAATAACAATGTCCAAGCTTTCGTTAAAGTTCCCGTGGTACATAGGTTACTTCTTACGCGAGGCTGGAACGTTGGAAAAAAGCTGAACATATTTCATTGGCGGAGTGCGCGTCACGACATGTTTCACAGTGACAGCAAACACCGAAGCGACAGGCGCGCATATCGACGGGTGCCAATCACGAGAACTAGACACAAATGCCATCGCCTAGTGAAAAATGCCGCTGCTATCGCTAATGCCCGAATTTCGCAGCGGCGGCGTGCTTGGTTCTGCGGAGAGCAAATAGCATGCATCCAAACGCTTTCATTTCACAACGTGCGTTTCCGTGTTAAATCTCTATACAACGCAGATATTAAAATACTATACATGCAATCAAATAAATATTCTGCGACAGTCGATAGAGTTTTCATCCGTGTTATTTTAAACCAATCCAAGGAAACATACACAAATATACTTTTTATAATATAATGCTGTTCTACAATTCTCATTTAGTATGCGAATTAAATTACCCCCAGTTCTAAACGAAACTCATTTAATGTACGGAGGAAACATGAAGACCGCCAGCAGCAGGCATACAAATGACATTACTTGCTTGCACCAGCCTCCAAACATTTTGGGTGACCTGCTACTAATGCAAATACTAAAATAAAACCTTAAACGCCTAAATTACGAAAAGTACAGGTGACACGCATGGCGATCTGACTGGGGGAGAGATTTGATGGGATTTGACAATTTACAATGTTCAATAAAGCTAATACAAATGTCTCTTTTGGATCAGAAAAACTGAGCTCCCAGGTTAGTAAATAAATCCATATTGTAAGGTACACTCTCAGAAATTTCGGCATTACTTTTAATGTGAAGTACATGAAAGTAATTATCATGTACGTAAATTAAATTTAATGTACACGAACAGTGACTTTAATGTACATGTACATTAAATTTAGTGTACGTGTACAATTAAATTTAATGTACACAAGTATGTTAAGTCAACAGTCGTACATTAAATCTACATTAAATTTAATGCGTAAATTAAAATCAATGTACTAGCACATTAATCTCCCTTTAATGTATAACGTACATTAAAATTCATGTACTGTCGTACATTAAATCTACATGAAATTTCTGACAGTGTGATTTTGACAATAGGAGAGCATACTTATATAACAGAAGACACTTCCATATTCGTACTGTATTAACATGTTATACATTTAACCCACATTTCGGGTAGGTTTTAATACGCCACTCATTCCTTTGTTTAAAGCAGAAGACAATAGCCCTGGCTCGCATCGTCTGAAGCTGCGCCTGAGAAAAACATTCAGGCCCAACCAGGGCTCCCAAGGTCTCGGAGTTCGTACGCACGCACCGTCGAGTTGCGTCACGCTCCGGCAACCCTGTCCCACCCGCTTCTTTCCTTCCCGAACCTCATCACTCACGCGATGTGCAATAACTATCATAATGCAAATAATATTAATAATAATAATTGTTTATCTGTCCCTGAAAATATTGGTTGTTCTTTGAAACATCAACAAATATTTTAATTCCGAGAGAATGAATCAATGTTAACTTTTGATGAGAATTTTATTTTACTGGTATGATACCTTACTTACATTCCAATGAGTCAATTTGTTTACGTTTTATAGAAAAAATCTCATTAAAATAATGAAATATTTGTCGTTTGAGTAAACGTGCAATATTCTGATATTTCATTTAAGCTTTTCCGCTTTCATTTACATAGTGGTAATGGTAGTAATAATACGTAAGTCACTCAAGAATAAAAATACTTTTTTCACACGAAAGAATTAGATCTTGTCATTTCACAGATTTAAATTTGTCTCTCCAGAACATACATTAATTTTACTCCCTTGCACTATAAGTTACTAGGAGAGGCTTATGCCACAGTACGCTGCCTTCTAACATTAACGGAAGTATATTAAATCAATCTTTAAATAAAGAGGAAAAATCCTTCGCGCAATAATATATCATTGATATATTATTTTGCATATTTTACAACCTGTTAATGGAATAAATAAATTTAGAAATCCAAACTAAACTTTATATGAATAGAATAGCGGCAAAATAACATCCTAACGGGATCGCAAACAAATACAGGTTTTTCCGTGTTCGCGTGTTCTCATATGACTTGCAATATGAATTGTTCGCAGATGCTTCCTAGTTAGGTGAAAAACACACAATTATGACGAACATTTGCGTCATATCGTTGGTTTAACCTCTGAAAACAGGTGAAAACGCCTGCAAGTACTCAATTTATCTTGCTCTTGATTTATAAATACAATCATTATTTCCCTGCAATTAAGAAGCCAAAGTTGGCAATATTTTTATTCCAATATCCCGGTATCATTCCTCCGAAGGTCTTCTGATGTAATTCTGAAAATTTGAACATGCTTAATTGCGACATTCTTTGGAATTCTGATAATGGTGAACACGATCGACAAAAGAAGAAAATATATTTTGATAGCGTCTCAATTTACCATCTTACAAGCATAAGGTAGCATCTTTGCACCGTTTATTATATAATAGTATATAATTATTTAAATATTAGCTTAGCGAGTGCTTGCGACGGGTACTTTCAGGTTTAATAATCTGATTTGGCCTTTGCAAGTTCATCATAAAAATAAATTTTGAACATATTAGAGCCAGGCTCGTCAATTTTCGGATACAAGTATATCATGAAAAAGTATCGATTAAAATATTTGTTTACATTTTTGTTTCATTACAAACTTGGTTTTAATTATCGTCAATCTGAAGAATCAAATGTTAACGATTCATATAAATGACGGAAGGAAAGTAACTTACAGTGTTTCATCAATGTACTCGTAGGTGCAGTGAAACGATAAAAAACTGGTGCTCTTTTAGAATTATTCCAGAATATTCTGCATGGAACATGTTTTTTTCAAGAGATTTCTTATAATACTTTGAATTGATCCAGGTGAAATGGTCACTTACCCTCCAGGAAATCAAGACGCGTCGAATGATACCGTCATATGACGTCATAAAGCACGCCACAAATGGAAGAAAGAGAAACTTTTTTTTTTGTGCTTGGCCAAAATGACACTAATAAGAAATTTCAAAAACTTATAATCTCAGAAAAATGAGAAATCGAAATCCTGAATCAGGGTCTATTTCCTTAGAACGCACATAATCTCAAAAGGCAGGAATGCAGTTTCCCAGACATTTCTGGAGTCAGCAAAATCGTGGAAATGTTTATGGAGGATGCTGGACCTTTATCACAGTTCGAAACGGGAAACTTGTATCAAAAATCGAAAGGATTAAAGGCAAAGGAGATAAGATAAGCGCGGATATATTCGAGGGCACAATGAGCAGGAGCAAGAGAGAAAGTATTATTATTGCTCTCGAATTTTCTTTCCTCAGAGAAACTTCCTCGTTGCAGGAATATTATATTGCTAGTAGAAGGTATACCACAAAAGGAGTATGAAAAGGGCTTTATACTGCACTCGGAAAGTTACCAAAACCTTACAAACTGAGTTCAAAAAAACACAAACGAAGACAATTGTAAAGGGTATATGCACCGAAATATTGATGAATATAATTCAAAATAAAAAATAATTTTACAGCAGCAGAAAGCGAATTCAGTGAATTTTCTCAGATACTTGAAACTTTCCTCATGTCATTGCAAATTCCCTGTTTAATAGAATAAGGAATTTTAAATTTTCCCCAGCAAAGTAATGCAATTTATTACACACATGTGACCTGGAAACTTATCTTGCCATGCCACGAACGTCACGTTTAGATGTAGTCATGTGCGATATTTTTTAAACGTTCAAACGGATATTTATCAAAATGAGGAGGTGCAACATATTTTCTTCGCCGACCACTAGGGCGCTTGCGTTCTCCTTGTTGATTGATTGATTGATTTTTTCGTGTTTTCGGGCGCGTCATTAGTCCCGTTAGTGTAGTGCATGTTCTTTTCTCGGGAGATGGCAGTGATATTTCCCCGGTGAATGGCGAGATCCGGCGTCGACCTACCGTCGGCTAGCGGGGTTTCCCCCTAACCAGGAGTCTCCCACTAGCGGGGCACCGCCCCAGCCGTGACAAGTTCCCGACCAGTCTCCCGCAATATGTGGTAGTGTACTGCATGTTAGTGTAAGTGTGTGTGCAATGGGAGAGGATCGGACAAGGTCCTTGGCGGTCCGTGACCCGGCTGGTAAGGTACTGCTCCGGCATTCGCCTGGTGTTGATCGAAAAAAACACGGACAACTACCGATCAGAGCAGCCGTCCGCTAAAATTCTCCTCCAGACAGCGACTGGATTCGACCTAGCTGAAAAGCTAGTGTCGAAAATCCTGCCGCCGTGGGGAGTGTGACCTAGGACCTCCCGGTGAGAGGCGCTGCAGTTGATGCACTGAGCTACCGCTCCCGGTGCGTTCTCCTTGTGATCGTCCCCACACTTCACTGCACGCCATCCCATCAGACCCAAACTGCACACCTCATCGACCTCACTTGCGAGCGGCGCAACCTCCCCCCTTCAGCACTTCGACGCCGCCACCGTAAAACTGCGTCCATCGCCATTCAGTGCCTGTCAGTAACGGGGTGCGGCCATCTTTATCGGCACACATTCACACACACACACACTCGCGAAACGGCGGAGCGAACGATACGTGTTCCACAATCCACACAAAGAGCTCTTCCATAAACAAGAGCAATAAGCGAGCAAAACTTTCACTCTGCATCCATAAAGGGTTATGGAACGCTGCTACCTTTAGCGCATCTGAACGATACACAAGTGATTTCGCAGGACTTTGTGCCATTAGAAGAGCGCGTACTGCGGTAATCACAGAAGCGCATTTTTCCCGAATAAAACTTTACGGCAGAGAACCAACAACTTTTTCGTTTAACCCTTCAACCGCTTCAATACCCAAAGCACAGACATACGGGCGGGATATGCCCAAAGACTCAAATCATGTGGTAATAGAGCACGGAATACCATAAAAAATTATATACGTTTAATGTTGAAGGGTAACTGTATAAGTTTTTATGATGGAGATTCAAATAACGACGAGAAATTTAATTTGGTTACATAGGGGCAGAATAGATATTTTCGAATTTACCACATTCTATTCTGATGTGCTAATAGCTGCAGTAGTAATATTTGTCAATTTTGCGTAATAACTACTGAATGATCACGTGTAACGTGCTCATATATTTTTTCCTAATGTAATAAAAAACTGTCTCCATAACTAAAAAATGTGTTAAATTGGTCAGCATGAAAGGTTACATAGAGAGGTCTCGGATTCATCACCTTTCTTAAAGAGCAAATCGGCCACCGTATGCATTTCGATATTTCCGAAAGGTCTCTTCAAAGCAAATAAAATAAAAAAAAATATAGCATAATATTTTACGGAAACAGGAATAAACATTCACAGCTTGTTTAGAAAACATTTCTCTAAAATGCATCGCGCAATGCTACCAAACAGGAAGGTGAACTTCTGTATTTTCGACTGCACACGAAAAAGAACTTTTAGAACGCATATTACCACAATGCCGATTAAAATATCAACGTTCATTATCCAGGAACTGCAAGTACAAATGCCAAGGTCTTGAGTCATTTGAAGAATGTCGTGGGAAAATTCTGTTGCTATTGTGGGAGTACAAGACTAATGCTTTATACTGTACGATACAAACGAAGTTTCAGAAATTTTCATTCTGAGAAGACGCGTAAACATGTTCAGAATTGCAAACTGTTTAGATGAGGACAAAGAAATTACCATAACATTTCAATAATGTAATCAACACAATCTACATAAACATATCAGGCAAACAACGATATGAAAACGACAGATTTTACAAACATTGAAACAATGGAAACGGTTAATGGATCGATTATTCCACAATTCTTGTCTGTTTTGGTTTCTCGTTTACTGTGGATTATGTGGTTGAGATTGAAATACTTGAATTCTCAAACGTAGTTTAAAAGTACTTCTTGCACTGCACTTCCTTTCAGTAAATTTAACTACATTATATTACTTAATCACCAAGATTTATTGTATTTCATGTAATTCAATAACATACTTGTTCTTCCAATTTGTTTTATTATTCAGGCATTTCCTTTGCGGTCCAACATAGGAGACAATGAATACCAACATGGGAGACAATTAGGGAGAGGCGCGCAGGCCTTGGCAGAGTAAGACATGGCTGACAGGGAAGGGCAGGGAAAGGCAGGACTCGATTAACTACGCTAGAAAATTTCATTTTCTGTCCATTAGACGATTGTAGTGTTTATATATCCGTGCATTGCGGGTTACTTCAGCTACTATCTACGATTAATATAAATACGTAAAATTGTAACGTTACCTGTGATACTTCGTATTTCAATGCGCAATTCAATAGTTTGTCTCAGTCTAATATAACTCTGCCATTAATATTTCAAGGACTACAAATGTACAGCATGATATCAATTGATCAGTGAAATTCACTGTTTCTCAATCTGATATCACTATCACATTTCATGTTATAAGCAAGTAATACTATGCAGTGTTAGAAAGTTTAAGCACGACATAGCGTAGCAATCGCATTATCGATCTTCTGCGTATGCTCAAAAGTGATAAGCAATTAGGACTGCGCAGATCAATATTGCTGTCGATTGCTGGAAAGCTTAAACGACGTTCTTAAACTCCGTATTGCCTATGACAGTATTAATTGCAGAATGTGATTCAATGTTGTCAGTCTGATATCAGTAACTTTCATATCACATACCACAAAAAATCTGCGAAGCGCAAATTACTTCGGCTTTTGCTGCGATAACGCTGTTGGACCTTGGCCCGAACTGAGCTCTAGCGTCATCGGAAAGAACGAATAGAATTGTTAAATTGACATTTTTAATGCGGCTGTGAGCAGGTTTTGCTGCTTCCAATCACTGGTACGAAACATACAGCTTGGCGTTAATTTACGTAGCGATGCATTAAATGCTCGGTCCCCACCCAAAGGTAAACCCGAGCGCAGACCACCCCGGCGCAGACCAGCCCTGAAGAAGATCTCGAAAAAGATGATCGAAACGTCAGTAATACCGGCTTCAACGGGATTGATTGATTGATTGATTTTTTCGTGTTTCCGGGCGCGTCAACTGCTTTGGTCATTAGTCCAGTAGTGTAGTGCATGTTTTTTCTCGGGAGATGGCGGTCGGCTTCAACGGGCGTCACCCGGACAGCCAAGATATTCTGCATTAAATGCAGTTGATTTCTACCGTCTCCAACAAAACAGCATCACAATAGTCCTAACGCTGAACGCTGAACGTTGACTGAACGCTGAACTACCGCTAACGCTGAACTCGATATTTGGTTTAAGAGCACGTCCTTGAGGGACACCGCGTTTTTTGTCCACATTTATTTATTTTGGGAGATTTACATCGTCCAGTACAATTACTTTACAGATGTATTTTCAGACTTATTCTAGTTAAAATATCTAAGCTAACTTAATCTATACAGGATTGGAGAGGATACTCTAGGGGAGAACCTGGGTGTTAAGAATCGTGGTTGGCTAAAATTTTGAGGAACGCTTCAAAAAGAAATCTATTTTTTATTCGAGTGTGGGTAGGATTTTTCGGTAGTTTGTAATGGGATGCTGCTGGTATGTCTGTTAGGTTTTGGTAGAAGTTGTGTGATATTTGTGCTATTTGGTTTGTTATTGTATTGATGTTTAATTCTGAATGAAGTTATTTATTACTTACGAACCAGGGGGCATTTGAGATTAATATTAAAAATTTATTTTGCATTACTTGAATTTTATTGACATTTGTGGGGGCTGCATTGGTCCATATGGGGCATGCATAAAGCAGTAGTGATCTGATTATTGTTTTGTATTGAATTGAATTGAATTGCCTTATTTTACGTGGCGAGACTCAGGCCATGAGGCCTGCTCTTCCATCTGACCACGCGAATTTCATTAGGCTCCTTTCACCTACTAGAGATGAAAGAAATGTATTACTTGGGTGAAGAAACAGGCGATTTGAATTTAGCTCAGCGGCATCATTTAGGCTTGAGGATCTTTTACATGCAGTAAATCTACTAACATGGGACAGCCGACTTTACTTCCCCTCCGAAGGAAGGCGCACGAAGGATTTTTTCGCCCTTAAACATCAACGGCTTCGATCGGTTTGGAACCCGCAAACTTGGGTATAACACATACGCTAACCGCCACACCACCGCCGCCGCAAATTGTATAGTGTTGTACTGTTTGTGTATGACAGAGAGAGAGAGAGAGAGAGAGAGAGAGAGAAAGAGAGTGGGAGGGAGAGAGAGAGAAAGAGAGAGAAAGAGAGAGGGAGAGAGAGAGAAAGAGAGAGAAAGAGAGAGGGAGAGAGAGAGAAAGAGAGATGAAGAGAGAGATGAAGAGAGAGAGATGAAGAGAGAGAGATGAAGAGAGAGAGATGAAGAGAGAGAGATGAAGAGAGAGAGATGAAGAGAGAGAGAGAGAGAGAGAGAGAGAGAGAGAGAGAGAGAGAGAGAGAGACCCTGCGTGGGCCTACAATTCCCCCAACTGTTTGTGTATGCCAGAGATTTATGTTTGTTGATGAGTGTGGGACACCGCGTCACTTACCCAAGGGGTCGAGCGCCTCCAGCTCGGGGTCGGCTGTGGGGTCGTAGGCGGCGAACGAGTCCTCTTTGGCGCCGCCGCCGCCGGCCGGGGAGATGCTGCCGGCGCCTGCCTTGCCGCCCCCGCCGCGCCCGCCGCCGCCTCCCGACGAGCTGGTGCGCTGCACGATCTCGCGCTCGATCTCCGTGATCTGCCGCTTCATCAGCAGCACCTGCGCCACCGGCTCTTGTCAGGCGCATTGCGGCGAGGGGGGTTTCAAATAAAGTGAAATAAAAAAAAAAAAATTGAAGAAAAGTAGTATGTTATTAAAACAGAAGAGTCAGAGACGGTTTTTTTACACGTAATCGTAATTAAACGGACGTATGAAACAGTACTTGTAAGCTACGTCATTGAGTACTAAGCATAAATTGACTAGAGACGGGATTTTTATGTAAATACATATTTTTTGTCTTTCTACTTTCCGGTCTCAAAATTATAATCTTGGTGAATTGTCGTCGTCTAAGCACATTATCTCATTTTTTCTTTACATATATAGTACTATATTACATATTTTGCTATTATCACAAAATTTTTCTATTATTCTATCAATTGACTTCAATTTTATTACGGATCTTTTTATGAAAATATTTTTTTAATTAGCATTTTTCCCTACATTATCAATGCATGCTGTCTACTTGAGTTATATTACGTGAAGACGCGGTAGATATCGGTCCGGCGCACCTGCTTTTATTGCGCCCAATCGGACTGCCAAACTACGGTTCTGCATGAAAAATAGATGAAGCTCTTACTACTGATTGATTGACTAAATGATTTTTAAAATGTTTGCATTCTTTTTTAAAAAAAATAAGGAATTCTTTTATAAATGTAATTTCGTAATATGAAAATGTGTATTATAATTTGTGAATTTTAATATTACATATTATATCTGATTTAAAATATTTTTTACATATTCTTATTGTTTTCATTACATATTTATGTACATATTTTGATGTTTCATACTACATATTTTTCCTGTCTCTATTAATGACATTAATAAAAGTTCGCAGAATCACTCAGAGTAATATCCTATCATACACTTTTTTAAATCACATTATACATGCGTAAGTATTATTTTGGTGCACAAATTAATTATTTCTTAGTATAACAATAGTTCAGTCTTCACGCAAGTCGTATCAGTCAGACGATAGTTGGTAAGAAAGACACCCAAATACACTGACACCACATCACGAAAAACAAAATCCTCCCCTTCGCTTGGTGCGGTCGAGTGTAAAGGCCCATTCACAATGCAAACATAAGCATAAGCATTAAATTAACATAACATAAAACTTAGGACTACGTCTACAAGTGGACTCATTCACAATGCGTTCGCGTAATCATAACAAGTAAGACGTTAACTTCAGAGCTTGCAAGCTTCAAGCTTCTGTGCTTATGCTTATGTCAGACATAAGGAATGAGCCAATCACAGTTCGTTAACTCAAAATCGAGTATCGAAGTCGACAGGCGAACTATTCGTGTCGATTCGTGTGCTGCGTCTCATAGCCAATAGAAACTCTTATTTTGCCTATGTTTATGTTCGACATTGTGAATACGCCAACTCTTCGCTTGTGTTAATGTCTATGTCTATGCGTGATGCTTATGTTTGTGATTGCATCGCGAAGGGTTTGGCAGCGAGCACTCACCGTGGGGTTGTTGTTGTCGGTGTCGGAGGCGTGGCCCGAGGAGAGGCCGTCCTCCAGCACGGGCATGCTGGAGTAGAGGCGCGACGCGTCGGGCGGGCCGAGGTCTGCGCCCAGCGTGGCGCCCACGCCGCCGGGCCCGCCCGCGCCGCCGCCGCCCGCGCCGCCGCCCACGCCCACGCCCACCCCCGCGCCGGGCTCCGCGTCCAGCAGCAGCAGCGACGCCTCCGAGTCCAGGTCGCCGCAGTTGGAGTCGCAGTCCGTCGTCTCGGGCGACAGCGTGAAGTTGCGCGAGTGGCCCACCTGCAGCCCCACCTCCGTGTCGCCCAGGTCCTCCGTGGAGCCCGTGTCGGCCGACAGGTCCAGCAGGGCCGCCTCGCCGTCCTGCGCGCGCCACGCGCCGCCGTCACCCATGGGTCCGCACCGCCCCGACCACGCCCACCCCGTCGTCACACGTGCCGCAACGACGAAAGGCATTTGCATATACGCGGCGACTTTCCTTGTCGTTTACAGAAACTAATAATCAATGCATCTAGCATAATAAATCAATATTTCTTCTTGATTGTCATTATATGTTTACAAATAAAAGTATCCAAAGTTTTTTATGACAATCATTTATTTCAACAATTACACGTTTCGTGACTCGTTTTGTTACATCATCAGGTGCTGAATATAGTGAAGGGAATAGTGAAGGGGTTGAACGGGATAGCGTTCCCTTCACTATGTTCAGCACCTGATGATGTAACAAAACGAGTTACGAAACGTTGTGTAATTGTTGAAATAAATGATTGTCATAAAAAACTTTGGATACTTTTATTTATAAGCATCTAGCATAAGTTTTACAGGAACACACGATAATATGAAATGGATTAAATTTATAAAATTAAATATTACATTTTAGCTAATCAAACTAGATTGCATGTTTCAAAAGTGAATTATTAAATGTATTAAGCTAATGCACACACTTTGTCTTTAAAGATAACAATCATAGGCATTGATCACAGGTTGTTAACTAACCAAGATTCTCCTGATATCCCGATGAAAAAGAAAACACTCAACATAAGTAGAATGGAGTATTTTGAAGACTCATATGCGTCGCGAGATAGTTCACGGAGTAATTCGCCAATAGCAGCATTGAACACATCGGTATTTTATTTACATACTGTTTGACGTGACGTTCATCACGTTCTACCCGCGCCGCGAATGTAGGTCGCACTCACAGCTTCCTATCGACTTTCAACGCCTCGCGACGTACATGAGCACATTCTAACAATTCAACTGCTGTCTCCGGCCTTCTAGTCTTCGTGCCTGATACCTTGTAAGCGAGAGCCGGTACTTGGTACTCTCAGCGTCCCTCCGCGTCAAGCAGCCACGCCTAGGTCCATGTGATCCGCTGCGCACGGCACATGCGGATCACATGGGCGCAGAGCAGTGCAGAGCAGAGCAGCCCGGAGGCTGTGGTTTCTGTCTATATCGCGCCTATCTTGCGCCGCAGCTCCCTCGCGGAGCTGGGAGGGTGGCCCATTGCGGCAGATGGACGCCTCTGACGTATCATGGGTCCAAGGTGGATTCGGAGAAGCAGCTTGGTGGGGAGGGGCATGTTTGGATTTGTTGTTATAAGCTTTAGCAAGCAGGTGCCTATTAAAATCATCCACGTTTGTCCAGTTTAATGGATTGATGTAATTTAAACCGTGTAACTCGTAAAGCGTGTTGAATTAATCCGAGTCCAGGTCCAACATTTATTTATAAGAATATGTAATCATTTCTGGAAAATTGCATTCCTTTGGAGTATTTCTCCATATCCTCACTGAGTGGACCCATCCCTGTACGATTTAACAATAAAGTTTTATTTTAAAATCTCACATTTTAAAGTTTCAGTCTACTAAATAGCAACACTGTAAAGTTTTAATCAGCAAAAGTGATATCAAGAGATATTCAATCTTCATACATAGAAAATATTAAAGAGGAATCGAAATAACAATTTAGTTTTTTTTTGATAAATTGGAATATTTTATCAAGATTGAATTATTTCTGCAAATAAATGTAGCAAATCAACGCTACTCGACTTACAGAAAAAAAGATGAATGTGTATGTCCGCAAGCTTCCTGATTACAGCCACGGTCTCGTTTGCTGGATAGTGACAACCACTGAGTGAGAACATGTTTTGACATGTTATCATGCATTATCCGTTCCCTGAGACCTCCCTTGCAAAGTTCATCATAAGCAATATATTTCACAAATGACTTCAAGAGAACGGCGCCTTTCGTGCAGCAAGTTCACAGAGGCAGATATAGAAAAGTATAAAATGTCCTCCATCTAGAGAGCTTTCTTTGTGACCTAGCACTGTATTTAATGTTTATTTCACAGGGAATAAAAGAAAGCCAAACTAAGCATGTCCGGTACCTATTTAGGTTTTGTAACGCACAGTCGATCTGGCTCCTCCATGTCCTGGGCCGCCTTTTTGATTATCCGAGAATGCAGAATAGCTTGTTTCACAGTCTTACTATATACCTTTCTATTCTTTTCGTATGCATAAGAATTTCTAGATTTGGTGAAGTATTCACTAGGTTGTGGGTGAAGTGAAAAATTTTAGTAAGATTGCTATTTTTTTGGTTGTGAAAAATATACAACAAATGTTCACACACAAAAAAGTACTTTCGCAGAGTTCCGGATCATGGGATTTTAAGATGGTCGTGAATGTTTCTACGATCATAATACTACTTTCACACTCAGAAAGGAAATTCGTTTTATTTCCCTCAGACACTTTACTCCGTTTCTTTAGATAATAATAATAATAATAATAATAATAATAATAATAATAATATTAATAATTTATAAGTGTAATAAGGTAGACTGACTATATCTTATTACTACCTATCCTTCTGGAATTATATTTTCTGTTAGTTTGATGAAAAGTTATTCGGGGGCGAATGTAAAGGAAATACCTTTCAGAGAACCATGATTTTCCTTCTAAGAAAGAAGCTTTTGTGGATATTGCTGGTTCCAGACTATTTCAATTAAATTGAGTGCACAAAATCATATAAATGGATTTTCATAAAGGAAGTCACTATAGTGTATTACTTTAAATTTTTTTTAAATTCCTAGCATTGGGGATACGTTCTTGCTAATTTTGATCTACGCAAAATGTTATGAAAACAAAAAACTAAACTAGTTTAACATATTGTTAAACAACTTGTAATTTTCGATGAATACCGTAAAAATGTCATGCAATACTTCGCGAATGAATTAATGAAGCATTTCTAAATTAATTTCAGTGCATTAGCGGATAAGGCTCGTAAGCCGTCCTCTTTAAAACGAAGAGGCATGAAAACAGCGGCCCACAAAGTAACCAGAATGTTCACTACTCAATTTACAAGGAGACAAAAATTGAGATCAAAATATATAACTTTGTAAAGATATACCAATCAAGAGTTTATTATATATAGAAAAGAAAACCCGAATGTCTCTAAAAGCATGTTTGGAGATTTTTGCACAATTTGCACAATTGTCTTTAAGGCGTAAAATAGAGGTCAATAATTAACAAAAAAGTATTTAGGCAGTATTTATTTAGTTTTATTATAGTGGTTATTATTTAGTACTAATAAACATGTGGGTTTATGAAAGGAATATTCGTTTGGCATTAACGCTTGATTACGTCGAAAACCAGGAAGAATTAGTGGTGCTATAGAAAGGCACAGACTTTCTCGTAGTAAACTTTTCTTATTTCCTTGGTGAGGGCTAGCTTTACGATCTTGCCCTCATCCTTTTGGAGGCTTCCATCTATCGCCGCCCTAAATGTATTTTTTTTATATTCTCAATTTTTCGGTTCCCTAATGGTAGATTCCAAATATTATTTTTAAAATATTAAAAAAGAGTAAAACCTCGTCCTATCTGGAAATATTCGTTGAAAAATTTAGAGTGTTTTTTAAGAAAAAATCGTTTAAGTTCTAGTGTAAATACGAAGGGAACCCTAAAACTTGTACTTCCTTTGAAATCTCGAAATAGATTTTCGGCAACATTTCATAACTTTCTCTATACTACGTATATTACTTTGTGTGTACGAGAAAGTGAAAATGAAAAAATGCAAGTGAAAACTTTTAATAGAGGTCTCAGACATCGCAAACTTTAACGTGATTTTGCAACATCTACCCGCAGCTTCGTCCCAGCTCAGGCCTCGATCCCCGGGCTATCCATCATGTACGTAAGAGCCTCCTCGTGAAGCCGCCCGCTGACGTGCGTGCCTCTCCGTCGTGACGAGCTCCCGGTGCGTCACAGGAAGTGTCCCCAGGGCGAACAGAGCCCCAGCGACCCGCGCGCACGTGCTGCGCTCGCGAGCGATCGGAGAGGCACCCCGGGAGCAGCAGGGCGGGATTGGAGCGGGCGGCGAGGGGGCGGGGCGGTGCAGGGCAACGAGGGGCAGAGCGAGGAGGGACGTGGCGGGCCGAAGGGCGTCGAGACTGGGCGCGATGGGCCGGGAAGCGACGAGACGGAGACCGGGAAGAAGCAAGCGTGCCGGACCGGGCCGGGCCGGGGCGGGTCGGGTGGGTCCCGGGCCGGGCCGGGTCGGGTCGGGTTGGGTCGGGCCGTCTCGGGCCGCGTCGGGCCGGGCCACGAGGAGAGCAGAGCGAGGAGGGGCGTGGCAGGGCGGGGGAGGTCGGGGAGCGCCGGGGCCGAGCGCAAAGGGGCGGGCCAGGCCACATTGGGCAAGTCGAACGCTGAGTGAATGAAGATCGTGGGTGTCCCAGTAGGCAGCTCCGCGAGCAGGCGGCCCCGGCGTGCATCCCCTGCCCAGCCGCGTGCGTCCCCAAGCCCGGCGAGCGGGGGCGGCGGTGGGCGAGGGCTGGGGGAAGAGGCCGCAGAGGGGCAGCCTATGGAGGTGTGGGTGAGAGGATGTGGCAACTGGGAGGGATCACACTCGAATGCGGCTCTGGCAGGGAGGAGGGAAGGAAAAGGAGGAAAACGAGGCTAAATAGAGTGAAGAGCAGGAGCGGAAGAGCGGAACTGACGCCGTGGAGAGGCATCTAGGCCTGGGCAGGAAGTGTGGGTGGACCGCCAAGAGGCGCCACATGGCCCGAGCAGCCTCGCGATAGCGGCGATTTCCAATATATCGACCCCTCTCGAGTTACGAAACAGCGGCCCGCAGCAGGCGGGCGAGCCTCCTTCCCCGCGCGCACCCGCCCGCGCAGTTTACATTCAGGCAGGAAAACATGGCTCAGCGGCGAGACGCAGTGTTTTGTTTCTATGGTACTAGAACAGTGAGGAAAAGGGAGTTTACTTAAGAAGGAAGCAGGACGACTTAGCTGAAGATCAAAAGGAGAGGCAAAAGAAAAAAAAAATCTCTGTATTATGAATCAAAATATTGGGGAAGCGCGGTATAACGGCGTAAACGCCTTAAAGGATCTTCGCTCAAGCTGCAAAGTGTTCGGGGCTTCACTAACCTCTTCGGCGGATCGATTCCAGAGTCCGACCAGCTGCAAGTCAGGGATATACAAAGAGTAGCACCGGGCCAAGCGTGGCGCGCTTTGGTGCAGCCGACGTGGCGGCGGCGGTGGCGGCGGCGGCGGCAGCGTGATTTTTTTCCTTTATACCTTTCTTTCTCTCTTTCTTTTCCATTTTCTTTGCGAACCTACGAATTTCCTTTCGGTCCTACTCGGGACATCACTTTAATGAAAGCAACTTGAAGATAGCCCAGTCATATATCGAGTAAGCTGTTTGTGAAGAGGCAGTATCACCGATGCTATTATTTGATTGAAATTCAATTTGAGACTTCTTACGTGTTCATACGAAAAGGTTAAAAAGATACTAGCTGTTGAAACTGTAGGTTTTGGGAATACGCATAAATATACTTCAACATTGAAAATAGTAAATCTAACATAACGCACTCACATTACAAGATATGTTGATGTATAATAATAATAATAATAATAATAATAATAATAATAATAATAATAATACAAGCAAGAGTGAATTCAATGTTCCATTTACTTACACTTGAATTCTCTGTTCGTAAATGTGACATAATGAGCGTTTTCTTTATTTTGTGAATTACCGACATACAAATTACTAAAAATTCCATTATTCCTTGTTCATATAATCTCTTGATAAATATTGATTTGTGACATGGTCGTCGAATTATAATTCTTGGAAGTATTTCTACGAAGGAAATCTGCAGAAAAAAAGGGAATGCCCAATTATCCAAAACTAATTTTCCAGGCCTATTCTCGACAGTGACTAGCTAACCGGTAAGCAGGTGGTCCGCCCACAGGGGCAGCTGTTGTCTTGGCGGTAAAGAAAAGGTCAAATCACCTCTTGTCCTCATACATATTGGGCATCCAAATTCACGTATTTCGTATTTTCGGGACATTCACCAAATCCTATTATTTTGGAACACCGTTTTCTTTATTAAACCTTGGGAAGGGTCAGTGCTATTGATATTCGAGTTACAAGAAGACAGCTGATGTCAAAATTTACAAACTACCTTAGAGTTTAGTTTGTTGGAACTAACTGAGCCCACCTATTACCACGAACAACCACGACCATCTTCAGAAAACCAAAGAAAAAAAAAAGTTCCTTATTTATAATGTTTATTGATTTTTTTTTACAAATGATTGTTTCAAGCCACAGATAAACAGGAACAAGAGATACACTGGGCCGCGACCACATATTGAATATCCCTCATTTAAGAGAAAGACGCACGGAGTAAATACATAGATGGCGGGCTCACTTCGTTATGCAGTCACCATCAATGAGATCATTCACCAATTTTGGAAATTTCGTATATTAATAAAAGTTATCGGAAATACCCAAAATGTATATACCTAATTTTAAGTTCAGATATACATGTTGAATTTTAATCTCGTCAACCGAACGTTCATTTAACACTACCTAACTTGGGCCTAACTGACTGACGCCTTTCTCCTCTCCTCAGCCTACCTGCTCCGAGCGTTACCTAGTTATTTACACCACGACAGGACGTCAGACTCAAAGTCCGACTCCGTGCGTCCCGAAGCAAGGCACGAGTATTGGATCGGGGTCGAACATTGCTTTCGCCGTCGCCGCCGCCGCCGCCGCCGCCGCCGCCGCCGCCGCCACCGCTGCCGCAACGCCGCGCCGCGTCGGGAACGCGCGGCGTCGCGACGCTGTCGCCAACGTCCCCACGCCGCGTGGCGTCCCGGAGACGAGAGCCATTTGCATGCGACTCACGTCCCGGCGCGCGCGCGCGCGCGCGCGTGCGTGCGTGCGACTCGGAAATGTCGACGCATTCGGGTCCTTGTAATACATTCAAAGACGCATTCCTTCCGTCAATTACGGAATGTTTTTTCAGCGGGCAGCTCTGCTGGCGTTGTGTGACAGGGCCGTGGCGGGAGTAATTGCTAGCTATTGCCGTATCCAAACGACACGTAATGTGTTTGAAAATACAGGCGTTTAAAAAGAGGTTTTCAAAATTATTCATTTACGCAAAATACATTTAGTTTTGAAATAACTCAGGGCTCACACAAAGTCAGTGACCCTTCTAATAGCTAGATCTCAAGTACAATCGTTAGATGATAGCCAATTATGATTCTTAAAGGTTGGGGAATTATCGCGTAAATGCCCATTACATTACATGTAAATAATAAATTGCAGTTTAGCCTCAAAGAAAGACAGTAATATAAAAATCCATGGATTCATTGAATGTCAAAATCCGACATACAGAATATAAAGTAAGCCCCAATCTAGAGCCAAACTTAGCTGACACCAGAGTGGTCGAAAGAGACTGAGATTCTTATCCAATGTAATTTGAAAGAATTAATTACAATATTATTAAAATGTACCTATTTATTAAATCGATTAAAGAATTGTTTGCATTTTAATATAATATTTTGGCGGTTGCTGCCAGCCAGCATCATCCACGTCATGACCCTGTTAATTGAAAACATGCCCAGCTTATTTCTTCATTTCACGACTCTGAATTCGAGTTTTATAAGACATGTAGATAACTCTCGCGCGCAGACACGTCAAAGACGTGAACTCGCAAGTTGAAGGAGAAGGGACTTATATTATTCAGGATACCTATGCAGTTAAAAATTCCTATCAAAATCCACACAGTTCTTTCTGCGTGATCTCTTGCGAGTTTCCGCCACAGCTGGTCTCCGTGAAAAACAAACAAATGAAATTTACGCGCAATAAAAGAATCTCGTTCGGTGAAATCAATATTCGTTCCGTTGCCAGAGGGTAATTTCATTCCCGAGCCATATGAGTGTGATATATTCCTCTGACGTTTTTCTACCTTCAAAATTTGAAGGCCAACTTGACGCAGCCGCGGAGACGTGATAATTTTTTTTATCAAAGATCACGGATGCCTTGAAAACCACCGATAAAACCACAAGTCGTGGAGCGGCAGGTGGAATTTTCTGGGATGCTCAAAGCATGAGTGCCGTAAATGTTATTTATTACAAATACTGTACGAGTAAGAATAATTAATAATTGAAATCTGTGTGTAGTACTTAATTCAGTCACCAAAGAAATATAAAAATGTTAAACATCATTAGAGCAGATCCACACGTTACATTTATCAACAATTAGGTACTTTACTTGTAATTGACTAACAGAAAATTTCCCTTTTGGTTTATATTACTCCTCTGGAATACGAAGCAAATTAAATTATTTCCCTTTAAGACTCAATTCTTAAAAATCAATATAATAGAGCAATTTTCTGACATATTTCACTGATATGGCTTTTGACTGTCAACAAGAAAATTGTTAACTTTAATTATCACACTACGGTAATGCATTATCGACTTAACCCAATTTTTAAAAAAATATAATGTATGTTTATAAAAATACAGAATACATATATCGGTATATTTAAAAACATTTCTTTAATTTGCTGCATAGATATTCTGAATGTATTTCGCGAAATAATTCACACAGTACCTTGCAATATTTATGGCAGTGCGTTGCTTAAGCGAATGAAGCAGTGAGGTGCATTGACGAACTTACAGATATTCATTCAAATATGACTCTTAAGGGTGACTGAAGGATGTATCAGCAGACAAAAAAGCGAAAGAGAACGCGAATGTTGCACGATTTAGGCTTTAAAACACAGTAATGAATGTGAGAGGAGAAAAAAATGAACAAAGTCTGGGAGTGAAATGACGTGAGAGTTGAAATCAGAATGGAAGGCCATCAAAGAGAAATTAATTGTGAAGCGATTTTCATTAGGAAGCGGTAAGGAAGAAGACACAAATAATTAAAGCACTGAGAGACGCCTATTAAGAAATTTTAGGAGATGCTCAAGAGAAGGTAAACGAAAATAGTTCATTTCGTGTTAAATATATTTGTGAAAGTGCATGAGAAGCAAGACGTGAACCTGCATAAAAAGTCACCTCATTCCCTATTTTACAAACATTTTATATTAAAGACGCATTGAAATATTTTTTTGGTTCAACGACGCCTTTGATCTTGAAGGTCAGCGAAGGGAAGGGAAGAATAGACATCGCCAGGCTATCGTACCGGATGCCGAGAAGGCGTCGAAGGGTGCGGTGCCACACATTGGTGTCAAATGCAAACCACGCCTCACACATTCTAAGACGCATGTACAACAAGAATAACAAGAGGCCTCGGCTTGTCGGGTAAGATCCCCTGGCGAGGTGAAAGCGTATTGAATTTTGAAATTGATAAAGCGCACAAAGAAAACTTGAAACGTTATCATAGTAAAAATATTTTCAAGTACCAAGAACCAAAGCCAGAGGCGAGGTAGGTTCGCTTGGCTGTCTAGGAGACGCCTTTGTTCAAGGTATTGAGGCTCACATTTTAACCGTCAGACTGCAGCCTTCACGGCGTAATGCGGAATTACGCCGTAATGAAGCGCCGAAAAAATGGACTGAAACATTGGCACCGCTGCACAAAGAACTAGGCGGTCTCGGATTGCCAAGTTAAAATAGGCACCACCGTCGCCGTCAGTGCCTTTGTACCTTGACGGAAAATTTTGCAACATGGTCGTAAATAGGATGAGCAAATAAGAAGTTCAAAAAATGAGATAAACATACAAAATGCGACCAAGGAAAAATATACAATTTACATTATATTTTTATTCAAAATCTTGGACATATACGTTTTTACCTTATAAAGAAATGCTTCTGCTCATCCTATTTATGACCATGTTGCAAAATTTTCCGTCAAGGAACAAAGGCACTGACGGCGACGGTGGTGCCTATTTTAACTTAGCAATCCGATTCTGAACACTTATTTCATTTGGAAAAAATTGTGTTCTGTAGCAAAAACCTTCTCCTACCGCAGCCCAAATCCTATCCGCTTTCACGCCCACCCACACCATCCTTTCCCTCGGAGCTGAGGCGGCTTCTTAGGCAGGGGGGCCAAGCCGGAGTGTGCGCAACAGCAAGCGAAGCCCAAGCGCCGCCGGCCAGCGCTGGCGCGCCAACGCACCTGCAGGTCCAGGTCGGTGCTGTTGTTCATCTTGCGCGGGGACTCCTCCAGGTCCAGCCCGTCTCGGTCGCGGTCCACGACCAGTCCGCCGCCACCGCCGCCAGCACCGCCGCCGCCTCCTCCCGGAGCGCCCTTGGCCAAGCGCTGCCCCACGTAGGCGGAGCCGGCGCCCGCGCCAGCGCCCGCGCTCGCGCCCGCGCCCGCGCCCGCCCCGGCGCTGCGCACGTCAGTCCGGGGTCATGGGGGAATACACTCGGCACTACAAAGCGGGTGGGGTCATTGCTGTTACGAAGATTACACAGACAACAAGGTTGACACGGAGGTAGGCTACACTGTCAGAAATGTCATTAAATTGAATGTGGATTAATGTATCATACACAAAACTTAATGTAACCTCGTACACTAAACACAGCTTAATGAAACCTTGTACACTAAAAAGATCTTAATGTAACCTTGTCCTCTAAAAAGAGCTTAATGTAACCTTGTACACTAAAAGGAGCTTAATGTAACCTTGTACACTAAAAAGAGCTTCATGTAACCTTGTACACTAAAAGGAGCTTAATGTAACCTTGTCCTCTAAAAAGAGCTTCATGTAACCTTGTACACTAAAAGGAGCTTAATGTAACCTTGTCCTCTAAAAAGAGCTTAATGTAAACTTGTCCACTAAAAAGAGCTTAATGTAACCATTTACACTATAAAGAGCTTAATGTAACCTCGTACACTAAAAAGGGCTTAATATATTTGTACATTAAATTTAATGCATAAGTTAAAATAAGTGTAGATTTATTGAAGAGATTCACCCGTTTTCCCTGCCTCTCATCATTCATATCGTATATTGATAATCACCCACCCATCAAGATCATTCATTCATTCCTTACAGATATGATCATAAAGCTTTGTGTCTTGTATCCTAATGTACATATGTACATTAAATTTAATGCGTAATGATAATTACTTTAATGTACATTTCATTAAAGCAATGCGGAAATTTCTGACAGTGTACGTTAGGAGTGGCTAACATCAACTTTTCCAACACGGAGGACAGGGTAATAAATTCGGTACTGACATTTTAATCAAACACGCTATTCGTTAACAGGCTGTAAATTTACACTATTTAAGAGTAAAATAAATATTTTAAACTAAATTTCAGATTACAGATTTTGTCCACTGCTCCATGCATTAAAAGGACTTCTGTAAAATGAGTGGACGAGGGTGTATCTTTATGCTGAATGCAATACTTAAGCCTTTGCCCATATCTAGAATGGTTGAGCGCTTGGGTCAGACCAGCGCTATCAAGAAAAAATTTTAAAATGTTTCCCTCTAAATATATTATGGAAAGTGAAAAAATAATGACAGTACTAAGCTATAAAAACTGCAATAAAATCATGTTAATTATGTATATACTCATTACAATTAAATCGTATGAATTATTTTCTCGTTCTAAATCATAATTATATATTGGATCAGCTGTTATTGACAATCATGTTTGTCTGGGTTCCT
Source organism: Teleogryllus occipitalis (assembly GCA_011170035.1). Lineage (NCBI taxonomy): Eukaryota > Metazoa > Arthropoda > Insecta > Orthoptera > Gryllidae > Teleogryllus > Teleogryllus occipitalis. The sequence continues at coordinate 206,955 of BLKR01001055.1, read as the reverse complement.
GGATGAATAACAATGACAACAAATACTCGACGTATAGAAAAGTTTCAAGAAATGTTTTGATAAAAGATCGACTAATAAATTCAGTTGAAAAATAAAATAAATAAATAAAATGCAATAAGTTCATCTGAAAAATGAATAGTAAATTAAAATCGCAGTTCCATTTCATTCCAAATCCACCGCTGACGCGTTTACGAGCACACGCACCCTGCGCCGGCGCCCGCCGCCCCCGCCGCCGCCGCAGCCGCCGCCGCCGCGGCCGCCGCCGCCGCGCCCAGCGCCTGCCGCCGCAGCTCGTACTCCAGCTCGCGGAAGTCGGCGGCGCCCAGGGAGGCCGGTCCGGCCCCTGGCGACTTCTCTCCGCCGCCGTTCAGGGTGGGGCCGCCGCCGCCACCCACGCTGCCGTTGCCGCTAGACGGACACTTGAAGAACTCCTCCAGCACCTTCCACACACACGCACACACGTGGAGACGTAACATTTCCACTACTCATCTACCGAAAGCTATTACAGCCATCAGTGAAATTTCGATCATCGATTCTACACAAGAATTCTTGGAGATAATTATTGCAACTATTTATTGTTTAATCATTAACAATTTAATAATGTTTAATAATATAATAACTATATTGTTTCATTATTACTGTTGTAACGGTCATGTAATACAAATGTAGAACGTATTATAATATAGCACATTGAGCCATTACAGAGCCTAATTACTATTGTTCTATAAAACGATTTTCCTAAGGATGAGCCAAAGTGACAGTTCGCCAAAACAAGTGAACATCACATGTATTTTAGGGAAGTATCCCTCCACCGCGACAGCTGTTTAGCTACGCCCCATCGTAAAGTGCTAATGGCTCCTGTGAAAACATCCCTATGCAGAAGTCTAAGAGTTTCGCTGAGGTTTATGCACGTACGCGAGTCCAGGAAATATTTAAATTTAATAAAGTATGTGGAAAATTTCTTAACATGATCTCACAATCAATAAAAGAAAACTGCCACGGATGTAATAGCACAAAGGCCGGAACCACGTGCATCGGTACGCATCTCGCATTCAAGTCTCGGTTTTAAAATAAACATAATATTTATCACACAAAAATTCAAACATTCAATGTCATTCGTAAAGAAAAAAAGAATTTTTACAGAAGAACACATAACACTGCACTTCCTAATTTCAATTATTTCTCGTGGCGCACTATATTTTTGTCGGACGATGACATCACAGAAGGAAGAGTCGAAGCCATTTACAAGTTAGCCAACTGCAAACGAACGAATGCGGGAAGGGAGTCTAATGGGCTGAAGAGCACGACGACTACAGAACATTCAGTTATGTTGCCAGCACTAGCTGTCACTTTGGCTCATCCTTAGGAAAATCGCTCTATAGCCAATGGACTCAGGGCTTTCACCCCGGATGTTCTCTCTACCGCTTGAAAGAAACCATACGGTACGTCCGAAAAAAAAAAAAAAAAAAAAGGAAGGAAGGAAGAAAGGACGCCTACTGCCAGAAGGCGATAGAAACGAAGAACGTGTGGTTACCTTGCGCGTCTCCGAGAACTCGTAGAGGTAGTCGAAGGCGGAGCCGGCGCCGCTGCCCGGGGACGGGCTGGTGGAGGTCGGCGCCAGGGGCCCGGCGTCGGGCGGCGTCGGCAGCACGCGCTGCAAGACGCGCGCGGAGGGGGCGTGGTCAGAGGGGCACTTGCGCGGGGCGCGCGCGGCCACGCCCCCGCTGCGGCGGAGGCGCGCCGTTGCTCGCGACCCGGCCGCGCGGCACGCGTACCCCCGCCCCACCCCCCACCCACCCCTTCACGACAGGAATGGCATTGTTCCATCTTCAGAGCGACTGATTGATTTTTTCGTGTTTCCGGGCGCGTCAGCGGCTTTGGTCATTAGTCCCGTAAGTGTAGAGCATGTTTTTTTTCTCGGGAGGTGGCGGTGATCTTCCCCCGCTGGATGGCGAGATCCGGCGCCGACCTACCGTCGGCTAGTGGGGTTTCCCCCTAACCAGGACTCTCCCACCAGCGGGGCACCGCCCCAGCCGGGACAAGCTCTAAGCTCCCGACCGGTCTCCCGGAATATGTGGTAGTGTAGTGCATGTTAGTGTAAGTGTGTGTGTAAGGGGAGAGGATAGGACAAGGAAGAGGAAGGACAGATCGCGCGCGGTCCGTGGCCCGTTTGTTAGGGTACTGCTCCGGCATTCGCCTGGTGTTGATCGGAGAAACCACGGAAAACTACCGATCAGAGCAGCCGGCCTCTAGAATTCTCCTCCAGATAGCGACTGAATTCGATCTAGCTGAAAAGCTAGTGTCGAAAATCCTGCTGCCATCAGGACTCGAACCTAGGACCTCCCGGTCAGAGGCACTGCAGTGACATTCGGCGCGACAGGAAATACAATGTGAAACAACCGTAAGATATCATCTTGAAACCAGTAAGGAGTGTTGTACACGACGGAAATATGTTCTGCTCAGTAATTGGTATGTGTGCGCTTCGCCCATGCTGCTCTGTAACCAATTTTAAATTGTTCAAAGAATGAATCATTCCGGCCGAGAATATTACACACACGGCCAGAGCCATCAGAACGACTCGGACTCAGAATATAATCAGAACGACTCGGAGTGTTTTAATCAAAGCAATTCAACATACACTAGGAGACGTGGGTGCGATTGCCGGTCGGGCTAATACTTTGAAAAATATATTAATTTGAAATAACATTCCTATCCATTACGAAATTCGCAATTTCGGAACAGGGGGTGTTGTAGATCAGCAATAGTCTACTGGGAGTTAGAAAGTTCATTATTCGAATTAATAAAAAAGTAATTTCAATACGCTGATAATAAATGATAAACTACATTAAAGTTGGTCATAACGACGTTTGTAAAACAATATATGTATTTGTAACTGGGAAGTTTTATACAGGAACATTCATAGTGTGCTTTGAAGTATTACAGGGTGCATTTCTCTGACGACGAATACTCCGTCCATTCATTGAAAACGTTTGGGAAAATAAGTGAACTGAGAGTGATTAAGTGAAGATGTGGGAAGTATGTGTATCTCAGATCTGTTCATGTGAGTAAAAGTAAGTGGTTTAGTGACAAAACATTTTTGGCAAGTTACTGCAAAGGCATCAAAGACATTTCAAGTTGAGTTAGTAATAAGTGTAAGTATTAAAATGAGATAGTATTAAACCAAACTAAAACATGTAATGCAGCAATATAAAATGGCAAAGATTTCTTATCGATCAAAATGTGTTGAAATGCGAGTGATTGTAAATGTGGAATAATTTCAGTTCCAGAACACTCATTCTTGTTGTTATTCCCATTAACCCCGATTCTTCATGCTGCTACAGACAGGACTGAGAAAGAGCCAGAGGCAGACATCCACCCTCGTGAATCCTGTCTAATTGCCACATTCCCGCGTCCCCACCGGCATCTGTCATTGCTCCCTGGGGACTCGGCCACTGCACCATTCGTCGATCCGTGTTCCATCCATTATTAATGCGATGCATTATTAATTTATCTGTTTCACGACTAGGTTCGAATACCCTTTCCATTGATCGTTTCTTGATTATTATTATTCCTGTATTTCTCGCACATTTTTCTAAAAAAAAAAAAAACGAACGAAATTCCGTTAGAATTATTAGCTCTCCGAGGAAAATGTGTTGTAATATGGTACAAAGGGAATTAGATGGTCAAGAATTTAAAATAATCGCGAGAATAAGCATTGATGGCATTCTTGGTTACTCTATAAATCAAATGTCTAGAAAGAATTGCGTAGACAATTGTTTCATTCGGAGGCCCGGATAGCCGAGGTCGCTAAGGCTCAAGAGCCGTAGCTGCCTCGTGCATGAAGGATCGCGGTTTCGAATCCCGCCCGGGGCATGGATCTTTGTGTGTCCATATACCGTTACCGTTATCATGTTACTTACAGTGGTCGCTATATTACCTTAGTACTTAAAAAGCGACCTTAAGTTAAAAAAATATTTGATTTATTTCCAACCTGAAAAAATACTTTACAAGATTGAAATAATCCATAAGCACAGTAAGAACGTTTAACGTTATCAAATATCTTCAATATTTTAATAACATTTTCCACTTTCAGAAATTGAAAAATATCAGCAACAAAATGTTACATCTGATAATATACTATTTTACACTTTCAAGTGCAATTACCTCCAAAAGTAAACAAGGCCTAAAAATATTAGTAATAATCAGGAAATTATGGGCAAATGTTGCTCTTTTTGTGGATGAACAAATCCCTCAATACAAACTGACCCATGTTACTTATAGTTTCTGTTTCTTCCAGTATCTTCAGAAGATTTCATGACACGTCAGTTCTAGGTAAATAACAATGTTATACTCGCAAGTTGGTTGTACTGCGTGCTAGAGAACTATTCAAGACAATGAAGCTTGTAATAACCATACAAATGAAAACGTTGTTTTGACAACATTGCAGTTTGTCGAACTTCTTTACCCTCACGTAAGCGCCAGCCAGACCGCGAAGTAACTGCTGCGTTGAAATACATAAGGAAAACAATTTTTGTCAAATTTTAAAACAACGAGCATTTGTTTTATTGCATTCAGAAATAGAGTTGCTTCTGCCATTCAACATCCAGAAACAGAGTAATGCACAAAGAGCAATAAGTAAACTTTCTAATGTAAAACATAAAATATAGAGAAAAATTAGGGAATGTAAGAGAATGAGTAAAAAATACATAAAAGTAGACAGAAATATATAAAATATAGAGAAAAGCGTTGCAAAAACATGCAATTTAAGGGAGAATGCAAAAATATATTTCAAGTTCTTCACCCAAATACTGGGCGAAATGTTCACACCATTCAATACACTATTCGAAAACGTCACTGATTTCAGAGATCCTCTATGCGGCATGTTTGAAAACACTTAACCTTTTGCCAATTTGTGCGAGGAGTACAATCCAAATTAAATACTATGTAATTAGCAAGTGTTTTCACAAATCTTTCTTTCGTAAGAGTGTGCTGGAATTATTAATCCTAATCAGCTGAAAACTAGATCATTAGTCCGGCTGGCGCTTCGTTTAACCGACCTAATCTGAAGTTCTTGCATATCAAAGGCATATATTATGACAATTCTGTAATTCTCTATATTGACTGCGGCATTGAGTTATTTTTGAAGTACTAGGAAGTTAGCGAACCTCCACAAAGATTCGCGCTAAAGACTTTTGAAGAATTAATCACTGAGGAACTCGTCAATAATTGTCAATATACTAGGAGCATTAAAATCATAGCTGTAGTAGGCAATCTTGAAATCAAGAGAATTACCTAGAGTTTCAAATAAGAGCACATTCAGTTTTTGACATTTTTTTGCGATCACTTACAGAGGTAAAAGCTTTGTCTACCTATAAACATTAACGATATGTTAACTTACGTTTTCTGGCATCATGGCAACTTACATGTGTTACCTAACGTGCCTTGAACCTCCTATTAAATGTCTTACCTCCAACTTTCGGTAACACTTTGCAAACCCAAGATGTTACATTCATTACAATAACGTCACATACACTTACATCGATCAATTCTTTTGATATGTTCGGTATGTTATTAGCACTTTATTTACGTAAACTGTATTCAAAGGGCCCATTATTGACGAAAGGGTAGCCGGAGATTCTCTTCACCTAGTTTGATGTTCCCTACTGTAGAAATAAAAATATAGCCCAGCCAACAATACAAGCCTATGTACTTTATTTACAGTTTTCTTCCCTTTAAATATTGGGATCCAAATAAAAAAAATGAGGAGAAAAAACCCTTCTCCAAAGCTTTCATATAATTCGTTCAGAATGTGGAGCGTAAACGAAGAAGAGGGTATCACCGCGCAAATTTTCTTGACTGATGGCCTTGCTTCCCCCTCTCTGGCACAATAAACAGTTGAAGGCAAAAGCTCGCAGTGAGCACTGTTGGCAACATTCCAAACACATCTTCACTGGCGCGAAATATAAACTATTTTCTGTTACAGTCAAGCACTTCTGTCTGTGATTTTCTCAAAAGAAATCTAAAGAAATGAACAAAGCAGGTGAAGATCATTACAGGAGATACCACAAACTCCTGAGAAACTTCGAACGCAAATTATCGAGCAAGTTAGTTAGTTAATTCCTTATTTTACGCGGCGAGACTCGCGCCATGAGGCCCGCTCTTCCGTCTGACCACACAACTTTCGCTACGCTCCTTTCATCACCTAGCGGAGAAAGGAGGTATTATCTTGGGCGACGAAACAGGCGGATCTCAATTTTGCTCAAGGGCTTCTTTTAGGTTTGAGGATCTTTTACACGCAGTAAATCTACTACATGGGACAGCCGGATTTACTCCCACTTCGAAGGATTTTTTCGCCCTTAAAAACCCACGGCAAAATTGCGAAGGCATGGCTGATTCTCTAGAGACTGGCATTGCTTCATAAAATGTAGTGGCCGATTTCGTACCTAATCCCCCCACTCCACCCGTATTTTTCTTGAATCCATCGGCGAAGAAAAGTTGCACCCCCCCTCCCGCTTGGCAACGCGCCCCAGCTGCAGCCGCGCGGGCGGGTCGTCCCGCGGGCGCGCCGCGCCGTGCCGCGCCGCCGGAGCCGTCCGTGGCCGGGGGCCGGAGACGCACCTGCGGGAAGCCCGGCCGCGGCGGGTAGGTGGAGGGCGAGCTGAGCAGGCTGTGCGCCGACGGCAGCACCGGGTGCGCGGGCGCGTCGGCCGGCCGCGGCCCGTAGCGCCGCGGGGAGCCCTCGTACTCGGCGATGGGCACCGTGCCGATCACGCGCGCCACGCGCCCGCCCAGCTCCGGAGACAGCGAGTCGCGGTCCAGGTCGGACGCCGACGTCACCGCCTGCGGCACGCGCCGCCACGCGACACAACGCGGGGTCAGCGGGCGCGGGGACGGGAGCGCGGGGACGGGAGCGCGGGGACGGGAGCGCGGGGACGGGAGCGGGGGGACGGGAGCGCGGGGACGGGAAGCAGGGTGGCGGGGAGATCGAAACGGGAGCAGCGCGACCGGTGCGGCGGGAAGGCGGTACGACTGAAACCCACCAGTCGTACGCGGTGGAAATTTCAAGCTCTTTGACAAAATGATCCGATGTGAAAATCCAAGGACGAAGAATGTTTTTGGTGCTACTATGTCTACAACAGGAAGATCACGAAACGAGCAATTGATTCTCGATATGAAACAAGTCTTCGAGAGAAATATTTAACCTGGTCGGCAGCAACCCAATTGGCAAGATGAGGAAACCACGACTTGACTCCTATGAAAGAGTGGATCTTTCTTGGGAGCACATAAAGTGGGAGTATGTAGAAGCTTCAAAGCGAATGAGAGAAGAATCGTAAGAGTAACGTATTGTTCCAAAGAAAAGGCGAATTCGAAACCTTTTTTTTTTTCTACGCGATGGATGGATTTTTATAAGCAGAATTAAAGTGTGATACAAGAACGTGAGGGGGACAAGGATATGCACTTCCTAGATAATAGCATGAGAGTCTGCCTATGCCTCCGATAAAAGCAGGAAAAACGCGTGAAGAAAGGAGTTCAACAGAATGTGAACACAATCAGAGGAGGATGTTGAAAAGGAAGTATGCGACGTGACTCATTGCTAAAGAGACTGACATTCCATGAATGTGCGACAGAAGCTCGACACGAGATTGGTAAGAACATATGTAAATCCCAGCGGTCATCATGAAAAAACGGCAGGAATACTTAAGCTCCTTTGAGAGTGGTGAAAATCCTGCGGAATGAGTTCAAAGAGAATGGAAACAGTATTAAAAGACTAGTGTTAGGAGTTAAAAAGGAGTGGGGAGAGAGAAGGGTACCAGTGCGTCGATGAGTAGGAAAAAAAAATGATGAGTGCGTCCAGCAAAGTCTGCGAGAAAACGATGAATTAACGAAAATGTTTCGAAAGGGATTTGTGGAGAATCCACGAACCACTCAGAATGGTTGGAATCAGAGGGGAAATAGCAAAGACTTAATCACAAACATGAGACGTTCGGCACACAGAAAAAACACCAGTTGCCCTAGGCGTGCACAGCCTAAAACAAGAGGGGAGAGGCAACTATATTTCTGAGGAGCCCTTATCCATTCAATCTTTTTATCTGCGTATGACATTTATTGGAACAATAATTTTCAATCTATTTTTTATTTTTTTTTTTAAATTTCGAATATTTTTGAACGATTGTAGAAGGAATCAATTCCAACTTGGCCGCATTTCTCTGGGGTAGATTCGTACATTTTTGAACATTTTAAGTAGATTTAGGCAGAGCTGGCATTTTTTATCTATTTTTAGGAGATTTATATGAAGGGATCAATATGCCCCATTTCAGGGTTAGATTTCGAAGTTTCTTCGCGTTTTTGCCTCGAATTTATCCGTATCCATCGGTTTGTGATCTTTGTAAATTTTAAAATGTAATAAAATAAATTTTATATATCATTTATCAGGGCTTTAACATATTTATTGAAATGAAATGTTAGTTAATATGCAAGGCTGCGGGGTTCCTATCAAAATGTTCAGGGTTGCCACGGCCTCCCTAAGCCACACTGGTGTTACGTACGATAATATTATTGAACTGTGCAATATAAGACTAACGAGAAGGCTCGAAGGCAAATGAATATATAACAAGCATAGTGGTCGTATTACAGCCGTGACGTTGCAGGACAAAGAGCAACGGCGTGGACCCAGAGGGACGTGCTACGAGGGGGCGTTTGTCAACCTTATCGCCGTCACTAAGAAACCTTATCAGAACATACATGTTGCCCACCAAGCTTTACGGCTATGGTCTGAAAATAATTGCCTACGGAGTTTTCGCTGGCGTAATAGCTTCATTTTTTATCAGGAACATTCTCGCATTAACAGCAAGCGTGTTCTCACACACGATCACCAACCACGGTGAATTCTGATAAAGGCAATAATTACATGAACGAAGATATGATCCTGATAATCCTATGCTCTTATTTTTAAACGTAAAAGCTCCATTCACATGACGTGAAGCATGTTAGCGAAAAAAAAACAAAAAACAATTTGCTCCAAAGTAATCGTAAATATTAAGGAAAATTGTGCTTTTTTCAAATGAAAATATAAGATGTAGTAATCAACTTTATATGTATATTCTTAATAACGCTACATTTTTCCTAGATCAATATACCTCAAAATTACAATTCATTACAGCACATTCACTTTTAGCACATTTTTGAAATGATACAAATTATCTAGTTTTGAATTGTCATTAATGCGAATAAATTTATTTCACTTTCAGGGAATTATATCCCGTATACAGAGCTGAAATGTATGGTGAAAACTCTCAAACTAATTTCTCCAGATATTCAGAAGCCTAAAACGTCACCTGCCTATCCATATTTTGCAATGGAGACAGGTATGAACATCAGACATAGCCGATACTACACATTACTCCTGAAAATATGAAATCAATCCGAAGAACAACATTGTTTAAAGTACGCTCCATAACAATACATGATTTGGTTGCGTTAGTTCAGTAGAATATTTTTTTAATGTACTTAAATCCGTCTAAACTCGTAGGATTTAAGATAACTAACAATATAACTTGACTATTAATGTTGCATTTTTACAAACCGAGTTTTCACTCATTGCAGTCGGACTGGCAGGTCCAAAACATTAAACTCATTGTTGATTAGACCTCTTCATCAGGCTATTCAGTCAAACTCGTGAAGAAAACTGTTTACTTTGCCATTTTCAAAGAAATATCAGAAACTCTGAAGCAAGCGAAACAACAGAAGCGTTTGGAAACAGTCCATACGTAATACGAGCGAAGCAAGATTTTTACAACTTCGCATAGTGGGCGTAGCGACATTCATGAGCAAAGCGGCAGCAAGTGGAAAAGGCTAGGCAGCGGAATGAAAAGAAAACGCCTTCTTCTTAGGCTTTGTTTGGTTACGGCGATCATGCAAAGCGACTGATACGCAGAAAAAAGTTTTAAAATTGGATGAAACAGGCAAAAGAGTGCAAAGGAAGCGTGCAGAAGAAAGAATAAGAAAGAACTCTCCTCACATTGAAGCGGACGAAAATGAGGGACGTGAAGGGGAAGTTGCGACACGGCGGGTTCAACGGGCACGACGAAAGTTCAGTGGGTTGAACAGAGTCGGGAAAGTGGAAATCCGGGGAGGAAACTTATGAAAGGAAAAATATTCGAAGTTTGAGTTTTCGGGTAAAGTTACACTGAAAGAGTGAAAGGATTAATACAATGCAAAATTCTTAACAAATATCTGCGAGCTTTACTGCCTTGGTAAATAAACTAACACTTGTAGCAAATGCTCACCAGCATGAAGGATTCACACTCAACATATGGTAGTATCTAATTTAGAATGTGTATGTTGTGCACATCATAAATAAGATATACCTTTTAAATTGTGATACATGTAAGTAAAGAACACATTTTCTTCTTCGTTTATCTCTATGCATTTGTGATGGGAAAAACATGTCAGGTAAACATATTCTTCAGAAAGGAACAAAATGCGTTAGGAGTGAGAAAAATACCGTAACATTTAGTGGTGAATGTATATACTCCTCCCAAAAAAGTTTTAATTTTAAAGTTATTCAGAAAATGTTTTCGAGAATCTGCAGTAATTTTTCTTTTTTCTATTCATTTTTTCTCAACTGGTGAACCATATCACTTCCGGCGAATCCAATTTTTCAGGGTAAAAGCCTTGGAAAGAATATTTGTAGACATAGATACTACTAAATGTAAATTGGGCCAATGAGTAGTTAAAAAACAGATTTAAGTAAACCAACATTGAAAACTGTCAGAAAGGTGGTAATATACTTTCACCAGCAATGTGACGAATGAGGTTGTTATTGTTTTTTCAAGGAAAATAACTGTGTGGTTCAGGGTTTCCCAAAGCGTTCTCTGCAAAATTCTTCTACCCTAAAAATGCCACTGTCTTAAATATTGTATATAGAATGTTCCAGGTGGACACGAAATATTGTTTCCAGGTTTTTGTGAGGTTTAACATACTTCCGTTCTTGCTTGTAAAATTACATTAGAATGTCTTAAGAACTCTATCTGAATAGTTGATTTCAAAGAAACATTTTTATAGTTCACTTCTTTTTTTTTTTTTTTTCTTTTTTTTTTTTTTTTTTCATTTTCTTCACTTATTTCGCTATAGGCAGCTATCTTCTAATGAGCTTCCTGATAAAAGGAAAGTAAACAAACGGTATCACTTCTGAAGTCAAGGACGTGCAGGCACACTCACCCCGAACGGTGTTTCATGTTAGGCCGTCAGTCACGCTCATGGCAGCTCACTGATAGTTCTGACAGTTCGCCCATACGATACTTGTTGCTGCGCTGTTAACTCGACACTAGCTTAAGACCCATCAAAATTCATGCAGTCACTGATTGGCCATTTTAAAAATAATATACTGACTTCACACTCGAACGATTTAATAATTACGAAATAATGAATTTCATTAATTAACAAAGTAATTTAATTTGAACTGAAAAAGGACACAAAATTATTTTTGAAATTCTTTACAAAACGAAGACCCCGTTTTTAATTTCTTATGCGTTATGATTGTTACGACAAATGACGAATTCGTACGGGAGTGAACTATTTTTAATACTGTATTTACATTAATAATAATAATAATAATAATAATAACACAAAACCATAAGTATAAGTATTTCTTCACCCACCTAACACAAAATCATAAGTATAAGTATTTCTTCACCGAAGCTCCATGACTTCGTACTGACAAATTGTGTCTTGAGATTGTCCTTCGACACTTTTTGTAGTGAAAAGAAAACAAATAATCGTGATAATAATAATAATAATAATAATAATGTCTTTGTGGCGAGGCTTCAGCGATAAGGCTGCTTGCGTGCCTGACCCCTTTAATGACTTTCCATTTCCCAAAACGACAGTAAGAGTGCCGAGGTGTTTGAATGCAATCGCTGTCCCGTCAGCAGAGAACGCTTGGGCAGCGCGGAGGGAGGAGCGGGCAGAGCATGCGAGGCGTGCGGGGGCGGGGGCGGGGGCGGGGGCGTACCTTGAAGAAGTCGGCGGCGGTGCGGTGGTAGGTGGGCGGGCTGGGCGACGCCGACGAGGAGGCGGCGCCGGGCGCGTCGTGCGCCGACGCCGCGCCGGCCACCGCCGCCGCCAGGTCGAGGCGCAGCCCGCGCCAGTCGGCGTCGCCGATGTCGTCGAACACCACCACCTCGCCGCCGGCCACCAGCGCCACGTTGAGCGGGGGCGTCGGCGACACGCCGGCCCCGCCCCCGCCCCCGCCGCCGCCGCCGCCGCCCCGTGCGTGCCGCACCGAGCGCACCTCCGTCGAGAACACCGTCTCCGTCACCTCACGCGCGCCGCGCCCCTTGCGCGACTCCGCCCCGCTCCTGCGGACACACCATATTTATTCATTATTTATTTATTCATTTATTTATTCATTTATTCGTTCATTCGTTTATTTATTCATTCATTTATTCATTCATTCGTTTATTTATTCATTCATTTATTCTTTCATTCATTCATTTATTTATTCACTCATTCATTCATTCAATCATTCATTTAACGTCAAAAAACAGTTAGTACTGTGTATGACGTGCTATGGGGAGAAGTGAATTCTGTGCACGTTTTCAAAATTCTGTGATCCCTACACTAAGTCCTATACTACTTGAATTTTGAGTTAATTAAAACCAAACACGCTCCCATGTAATAAAATCTATTTTTCAAGAATAAATCAGCAATAAATTTTGGGCTCTTATCCATCATGTTCTTCGTCAAGGACTAATACTTCCTGCCGCGACAACATGGAAACGATAATTTGAATAACTATATTTCCCGCTGAATTCTAGAAGACGTGCACAGATAATGAAGTTACATTTATGTCATTTGCTCAACGGATCAGGGAAACTGGACGAAAAACCTGATCGACTTGGGGGTCATTGACCCATAAGCTGCGATACAATACTTGTTACATATTGTTTAGAATTATACAGTCCAAATGGTAAATAAATACATTAAATATCACAGTTAAAATTAATGTTACTTTCCTTGTGATGCTCAGTATAGTCTCTAATTGTGTAGAAACAGTTATGCAGCAGAAACGATTTCACTTTGGATTTAAACTTTTCTATCGAATTTAATCATTCAATGTCATCTGGCAAAGTGTCGTAAAATAATGTACATGTATTGTATGTGAATTTTTTGTAATGAGCTGTTGAGCAAAACACACGCACGCGCCGGTCAGCCACGCCGGGCGCACGCCGCACAAACTTGCTACTACCTACAGCGGAAGGTATCGTGGAGATGATGATGCTAAATATCATCTATAAGGGACGACCCATGATACGAACAAACAGAAAAACTTATCTACGCGACAAGTACTGACATGGATGATGATCGCACGAGACAAAACACACTAATTTTCCGATTTAAATAGAGTGATTTTTGACGTACAATCAGCTGGGAGGCGGTTATCCAATCGGGAGCTTGAATACCAGACGTTAAGTCGAAACGAAGCTTCCGGTTGGATAAAAGCGTCCAGCAGATCGTACGTCAGAAGTCACCCTACTTAAATCGAAGTGTAGCATCTAAGCACTATACACTTATAATGATGATCTCAACCTGAAGCATCGACAAACCAGAAAACAGGCAAGGAAAAACTTTTTCACATGCCTTACGCTGGACACAAACTCTTTTTAGTTTTTCATTAATAATAGAATATATAATAATACATTTATTTAATGGGAGAAAATAAAAATATCCATTTAATAGAGAGTCGATGTTACACTATCGCACACTCTATAGATTTGAATAAGGTAACTTACTGAAAATATTAAATTAAAGGTCTTACAAATTTAAGAAGAGAATATGTATTAATAATAATGAAAAAAATTGCACCAAATTGTTTCTAAACTGAAAATAACTATAAAACATTTAATTAATTTCACAATTTTCAATAACGATACTTATGTTTGTTTTTGCTTTTCAAATAAGAAAAGTCTTTCTTTTATGTCAATATATATATATATATATATATATATATATATATATATATATATATATATATAAATATATATAATACGATTCACTATATCAACACTCCCAAATATTCTAGTCCATTTAATTTTTTCGTAATACTGTCCTCAATCAAATACACTGCCAATATGACATTGCATTTCCGCTGTCAAATTATCCACTGAATTACATCACTCTGACTGAAATGTTCCATTAAACTTTTCGTCCTCACTCCAAAATGTATGTTTTCTTTTAAGTTGTTGATTTCCGACTGTATTCTCAAGTCAGCAGTCTCCATGACGTCAAAACATTGCCAACCTGTGATTTTATTCCGTATATAACACCTAAATTCGATTCGTTACAGTACTTAGATACAAAATGCGAAAATTTAAATATATTACAATTACAGTGCTGATTTCTTCCTCTCCTCATCATAATCATCTGTTCTATACTATTGCGTAATCAACGAGGTAGGATTGGAGATAATGACGTACCGTCCCCCCAAACAAAAGATTGTTACTATGTCGTATTAACCGTAAGTGGACTACGTTGATGGTGGGAGTGAACGATTACACAGAAGTTATTGAATGGTTCTTTTTTTGGGGGGGGAGGACTCCAAACCTTCCTGTCACTTATGTATTCCAACAAATTCACAACATGCTAGTTGTTGTGTGTTGTTAAACAATGGATATCTGAAGAAAATATTTTTTTTCTCACTAATAATGAACATTGTTCTACTTTCATTTTAACTTTTCAAACAAGCGTAAACCTGAATATGACTTTTAAAAAAATATAGTTAAGGCTTTCCTGAAGTAATAGAGAACGCATCTATTAATTTGTTCAAAGGGCATAATAATCTTATACACGCAGATTTTGTTGTGAAGTCAAGATATGACGAAAAAGATAATCATATTTGATTGAATTAAGAAGACATTAAATGGCCACATTTCGTACTTTACTGATTTCCACAAAGATCGTATTTTACTGATTTGAATACTGATCAGATTCTTGGGATTGAGTTTTCATTTTATTGCGTAAGGTCTCTATTATCTGTAAAATATACGAGGCACACCGCCTTAAAAACGTCGGGGAGATATATGGCACTGTTGTTAATCACTGCGCGTAGATTCGTTACTGTATTTACGCATTGATAAGCTAGGCCAGCAGTGGAGTAGAACAAAAATAATCCATTACGAAGATGTATATTTTCCGGGTCTCGCCATTAATTCATTTGATGCAGTAAAGTTAATGAACATTCATACAACTTGCACAATAACAGACGGATTAACTCCAGTAGAAGCTCAACGTAGCATGAAGTATCCTGCTTTACACATCGGAAGGCGGAGAAAGAGGAGAAATAGTAAGCAGATGACGGGCATAAATAAAATTTACAGTAATTCTTAATACACTTCAGCAACATCAACACCAACAGGTAAATGATGAGTTATGGAACACACAGCAATGCCTCTAATTTTGTCGTCAGAGAATTATTGCAAAACGCATAAATTTTATTCCCATTAACTTCAAAAGCTCAATGATGAGAAGCGCATACAACGCGTTTTCTGCGGACCCATTTAATGGTTTTCCATTGTCACTGCCACCTGTCTATGCCGGATTTCTCCTAAAACAAGGGAGTAAAATAGAAGCTTTGATCCTCATCAAAATAACATTACTGCGAATGAAAGCGCTGGGAATTTTATTACCAGTCTGTCCTCCCATGAATCATAATATTGCTCTAGACAGGGTTTTGCTTCACGCTGCAAAACGGCCCTCGGCAAAATTTCGACACAGCGGCGGCCGAGGCGAAAGGCACACAGCAAACACGCCAGGCAGAGATGGGTGTGGCCGAAACAGAGGGCGGACAAAGAGCGCATTCGCGTGCGCGGATAAACGCACGCCTCAAAATGATGAGCACGCATCGCTCACGCACGCGCCGACAGTGGATTTGGCCTGCGCGCACGCGAAGCACGAGAGCAAGCAAAACGGCATGAGAGATCATGAATCTGACAGTTACTGCCATTTCTTTAAATCCTGAACGCTTTAAAACTAGAAAAATGATTTTTATTTATTCTTCCATTTACCAATCGATTGTTTGGACAGAGTGCATGCGATATTTCGATGCAAATGATAAAATGAAAGCACTTTATGGAATATTGAGGTTTTATCAATCAATTATAATCTGTCACTTTCAATCTATAAACAAACAATAATTACTCGATGTTTTACACATTTATGAAATTAATAATATAATCTTGAGCCCTCACATCTCACAAGAAACAGGCACTTTCATTTCTGAAGATATTTTTATTTCGATATTTTCGTTTCATTTCACAACCTGTTTACAAATATAATTTTATGGAAAGAAAAGAATCAAGAGTGAGTCTATCGAGACATTTTCTACCAGTATGCATTTAATTTACTAAGATATTAAAATATATGGATATCGGATATTTCAAAATCTAAAGGTCAAGCAACGAAATATATCATTGCTTGGTTATGAGAGAAAAAAAAAAACATTGAGGAAGAACTTACTTACGTAATTAAGGACGTGAATAGGATTAATCTCCGCATGAACTCTTCAAGATTTTACTTTGGATGAAACGAAATACATCTGAAACTAAAATCGAATTCACTTACTGCAAACTTGACCAATACTGTCACGACAATCGGGCGCCAGGGCGTCGCAATTCCCCTCCCCTCTTGGCCCAGAAACTTCGTTGACTCACGGGTCACCCCAAGGCTTAGTCAGGGATCCTTTTCTTTCCAAGGGTCCGAGTTGCCCCTTCGGCTCGTCGTGTGAGTGCGGGGTGGGGTGGGGCGGGGGGGGGAGCGGGGAAGAGGTCGGGAACGGAGCAGAGGCTGAGGCGGGTGCGGGGACGCCGCTGGTGAGTCAGGGGTGAGGATGGGTGGGGAACAGGGTGAGGAGGCGGGGCGAGAGAGTGGGGTCGTGTGGCTAACGCGCTGATAGGGATGATAACGGGGGCAAAAGTGGAGACGAAGCTAGACTGGCGGTGAGGGCAGAGAAGGAGAGCAAGGTCTATTGCGAAGGAGGACAGGGCAGGGCAAGGTCTATTGCGAGCGAGGACCAATGCCATGGGGTGGGCGAGGGCGAGGGCGAGGGGAGGGCGAGGGCGAGAGGGCGAGGGCGAAGGCGGGCGAGGGCGAGGGCGAGGGCGAGGGCGAGGGCGAGGGCGAGGGCGAGGGCGAGGGCGAGGGCGAGGGCGTGGGCGAGGGAGAGGGCGAGGGCAGGGGCGAGGGCGGGGGCGAGGGTGAGGGCGAGGGCGAGGGCGAGGGCGAGGGCGAGGGCGAGGGCGAGGGCGAGGGCGAGGGCGAGGGCGAGGGCGAAGGCGAGGGCGTGGTCAAAGGCAAGGGCCTGGACAGAGACAGGGGCAAGGCATGGGCGGGGGCGGGGCAGTGGGCGACGGACGATCACGTCCTCCCCAGCGGCGACGAAGCCCCCAAGTAGCCGCGCCGCAACCTGTTTACGAGGGGCGCGCGGGGGCGAGGCGGCGGCGACGGCGGCGGCGACCGGAAAGTGAATTTTTCAGCGCTCGCCGCCGCCCCAGCGGAAAGCTGTTTACAGCGAGATTTGCATGTGTGGGCGTGCCACCCGAGCGCACCGCTGGCCCGCCTGCACTTCGTCGATCGCACGGGACGCCGGGAGGGGGGGATAAAGGGCAGCGAAGGGCTGAAGCGGCCGCAGGAGCCGCACACCGCGCCGGAAAGGGCGAGGGCAGATGATAGAGCGCACGTGCGGAGGTAGGGGAGGATAAAAAGGAGGGGTGGAAAACAATGAAAAAGTAAGCAGAGGAAAAAGAATTGGCTGGATGGGCGTTGGATAAACAAAAGAACAGTCGTGTAAACCGGAAAAAAAGAGGTGTAGGAGATCACAGAAAAAATCGAGAAAATTGGTAAAAATAATTTGAATTCAGCACAAACGACCGACATTGACAGCAAGGAAACGAGTGTGCACAAGAGGAAAGACGATTAAACAGAAATCCACACTGAACGGAATACAAAGTGCATTAGGAAATAAACAATAAAAGATAAATGTCGAGTGAAAGAACTGACTAAAGAGAAAAGGTTATGACGTATTAAAGAGAAAAAAATCCTCGAGGCAGTGATGTTTTTTAGGGGGGAGGGGGGAATGGTAGACCAAATAAAAACCAAACGCAAAGCGAGAACAAAACGCAACGGCGACCGCAGACACGAAACACGAAAGAAGAGAGAGAGGCGAGAGGTCCGAACTAGCCGAAAGCGAAAGGGATCTCCGGCGAGCAGAGCCGGGGCTGCATATGGGCGCGCGCGGGACAAAGCGGCGCAGAAGCTGCAGGTCGGAGCGGCAGCGGGGTGAATGGCATCCGAAGTGTCGGGCCGAAAAGCTTTTCGAACAGAGGCCGCGCGGCGCGCGCCGATGGCTTTTGCGCGGCCGCGCGCCGGGGGCGGGAGCGCGGCGGCAAGACGGGTGCGGAGCGGAGCGGAGCCGAGGGGGAGCCAGCGAAATTTCCCTCCATTTTCCTGCGTGAATGTGGAGCATTAGGACGGTTAAGGTACTTTGTCGGGAAAGGGCGGCGGGTAAGTGGCGCGGACACATGTCGGAGCTCCTATGTTCCACCGACTGAGCTTTGTCGAAGGGCATTGACGAACACGCACAATGCGAGAGTCACGCAAAGGGCACAGGTAGAGAGAGGCCTACGCGATGGCGAACGAAGCGAGGTTTGTCTCCGCATAGCGTATGAAGGGTCGTTAACGTACGGCGGGAATGCAAGTGAGATGCTTTGAGGATTTTTTTGACGTAGGACGCAAGGAGAAATATTTATTGAGGTCGTTAACGACTGAATGTTTTACGAAACTAGTCTACGTTGTTTTTACACCCACCTTTTCAGACACACTAAAACGTCTCCCTCTTACAATTTTACATGTAACATGAGATGGTGATTCTTCATTCTGAATACAGGTACCATTCTTTTCATTATGGGTTGGTACTGTTATTGCGTACGCTTTGACACACATGACGTTACGTCTAAGAAAATAATGAAGAAAGTGAATTTAAACATTACAATTACATATTAAAGCTCAGTTAAATATTTCGCTTCACAATTTACAAGTTGCAATAAATATAAACCAATAACTGTGTGCTTTGAATCCGGTTTCAAAAAAGTTCGATACTACCGTAAAGAGGTACTGAACAAGTACAATGAATGAAAATCAATTTCTAGTGCCATTGTCATAGATGTTCATTTGCATGAGTATTATTTTAAAACAATATTCATCAGTACATTGTTTTAATGAATAAGTGTAGTGGATGTTTCAGTGAAATGGGCTTCCAATGTCTATATTCGTATTCAAGAGAGAGGAGTCAATATGTGTATAATACAATGTCTAAATTTGTAAACAACTTCCCTGGACACTTTTGCAATAACGCATTTGTGTTTGTATTTGTAATCTTGATGTTTTCGCCAAAGTATCTGGATTCTTTTCAAAATACTCCTTCGCTCTTCTGATTTTACAGCTATCTCAATGGAACGTAGATAATATATACCAGGGTTCAAAAGATTTGTCTAAAATTTTTCCCACGATTTTGACGCTTCATTTCAGTAGGAATTTTCTCCATGTTTATACATTGACGAAATTATATTCAAAGCATGGCATAAACAACGTATTTACACAGAAAACTGCCTCGGGCGGTATCATGAGCTATATCATTTGGTAACAAAGCGGAAATATTATTTTAGTAATCACATATTTTGGTGCATATTATCATAAAAATACCAATTGCAGATAAAAGGTGAAAGTGAATGCAAATTAATGTTTTATACTTTCAGAGTAAATGCGTGTATTTTAATAGACATATATAAACCACACCGACAAAAAGGTATATTTTCAACTCATTGTGGTGACAAACCGAGACACGTTGTACCCTAGCTTGTGAGATTTCTTTTAGGTGAAGGAGAAAGTAAGAACTCACGATACCGCAAACACACGGCAGGGTCATGTTACCCGACGATGGCCCGCAAAAGCAACTGTTGGGCAGAATTGAGACGGACGACGGTCGCAGTGAGAGTGGACCTGTGTCCCGAGCTTTGTAACTTACTTCTCATCACCGCCTCCTAGCCTTCCCTGGAGTCTGTAGCCACCATGGGACGTCACCGTGCAACCGCCGAAAATTGAGATTCCACTCGCATTCTGGTGTGTGTGTGTGTGTTTTGTTTGAAGACGACGCCTTTCTTCTGCGGTCAACCTGAGAACTCGTCTTTGTTAACCTCTGCACCAGTTTTCCTTTCCTTCAATTATTTCGTCCTATATCTTTCTACTACGCGTCAGGGAGAGCCTCCAACACCTAGTCAGTCCAAGGTTTTCTCCTGACATTTTAGGAAGGTATTCAAAAAGGAAATCTAATCTTCTAGTATTTTTTAAGATTTTATTAAAAGTCCAAATCAGTTCCCTTTTTTCGAATTTTTTAAAAACAAATAGTCTTACATGAACGTACAAAGTCGACACCACTTTTCTAGAGTTTATGGACCTAAGTCAGGACATCTACTGCTAACAACCCTCAGCGACTTTGCCCTTAAACACATAATTATGGTTCATAATGTGAAGAACCCGGACAGTAGTAGCCAACTAGTTCATTCGTAATCGATCTTCGTAGGTAATATATTTTCATGGTGCACTCGGTTCCATCTAAGTACTGCTAATGGCTACCGATTCGCCTGTTGCATCCTCGTTCTTAGGCGCTGGTCCACGCGACATTAATCATCAGTCCTCGTTTGTTGTTTTACTTGTCATGTCTCGCAAACCTATGCCCTCAATGGCTGTAAAATCAACGTTTCCAGCTCTATTCCTAAATTTTTTGTACTTCACCAGAACTTGCGTTCTCACTTTGATCGAATCCTAAATTTTCCTAACAAAATGTCAGGGATAACAACTATTCTGGTCTTAAAGGAAAGAATGTGACCCGAAAAGACAATTAACACATACGCGTGTGGATTGGTTTGGTTTTTTCGTGTTTCCGGGCGCGTCAACTGCTTTGGTCATTAGTCCCGTTAGTGTAGTGCATGTTTTTCACGGGAGATGGCGGTGATCCCCCCCGCTGGATGGCGAGATCCGGCGCCGACCTACCGTCGGCTAGTGGGGTTTCCCTTTAACCAGGACTCTCCCACTAGCGAGGCACCGCCCCAGCCGGGACAAGCTCTAAGCTCCCGACCGGTCTCCCGGAATATGTGATAGTGTGGTGCATGTTAGTGTGTGTGTGTAAGAGGAGAGGATAGGACAAGGAAGAGGAAGGACAGATCGCGCGCGGTCCGTGGCCCGTTTGGTAGGGTACTGCTCCGGCATTCGCCTGGTGTTGATCGGAGAAACCACAGAAAACTACCGATCAGAGCAGCCGGCCGCTAGAATTCTCCTCCAGACGACTGAATTCGACCTAGCTGAAAAGCTAGTGTCGAAAATCCTGCCGCTGTCGGGACTCGAACCTAGGACCTCCCAGTCAGAGGCGCTGCAGTGACATCAGTTGATGCACTGAGCTACCGCTCCCGGTACGCGTGTGGAGTTACGTGGTATCTCGACAATCCAGATAATGAGGAAATCGGAGCACAGCGCACTGATCCTGTCTCACGGAGGATGTTTTCGGACGCCTCATTAGATGGGCCCTGGATTCCGCCCTCGCGCCAGGATTCCGAGAACCGCGACCCTGGGCCTCTAAGGCTCGCGCTGCTGAAGCCGAGTCGCCTGGGAGCCCCGCGTCCTCATATCCTCTCCGCCCTCGCCCTCCGATACTTCCTCGTCGCACAAAAGCCCTAGCCATCGCCGCCAACGCCGCCGCCCAGTGGGTCCAAAGTCACGGCAACTGCGCAATCCAAACGCACTCTAACTAGCACTCTGATTTCCGAGACACCATTTCCACAAATAAGAAAGTGGGCGCGGATCCGCCTACGCGCGTTAGAAATAAAATCTTCTAAGATTCACGAATAAAATATCGTAAAAGAATATTTTTTGTAGGGTACAGAATTATCTAAGCGATTCCTTTCACGATAGTTCCATTGGCAGCTTAGTTAATGAATAAGTTATTATTAATAATATCTCGCAGAAAAAATAGAACAAAAACTCCGACGTTGCATTGCATGATCCTGGCGGCTGACGCCGGAACTGAAACGTACAAAATTACTATTACATTTCTCGCCTCCTATCGGACGAACCGATTTCCGGTTTCCACAACTGCATCGGACTTGCCACGACAAATTCAAAAGGTCAAAAACGCCTTTTGTCGCGTAGTTAAGCCAGAAAATAAGTACTGAACATTTCGTTTTGCTCCAGACTCAACGTGGCGACTTAATCTATCGCAAGGAAAGTTCTTCAAAAAAAATATTTGAACAAAACGATTCGAGGGCGGCTCCCGCCTCTCGCGGCGTGGGGAGCAGTCCATCTCGTCTATGTAAATGTGGGAAGAACTCCGGCTGAGGTATTTGGGGGGTTATGAAACTGTCCGTCGATTGACGCGTTACGCGTGAGAGCCTACCATGCTTTTTTGTATACCAGCATAATGAACTACCTTTTCTGTAGCAAGAAATCGTTCATTATCCGGCATTTTACGAAACAAATGATGACGTATTAGCATTTTACGGTAAGGATGATTGCGTCATTACATATTCAGCCAATCACAGCGCGAGAATCTTGGTGCGATAGCGGTAAACGGAACAGCCGACCACAGTTTTCTCGCACAGATGCCAAATAACCGAGACATCACAAGAAAGGTGTTTCGCAAAATTAAGTTTGATTCTCTTATAAGTTTATAATGCAGTTATACAAAAAAATAGCATATGCAATTCAATTATAATTTTGCTTTATTGCATTCGTACAAATTTGAAAACTCGCTCCTAACGTCACTCGTTTTCAAAACATGTACTCACGCAATAAAGCTTAATATTATAAACTAATTGCGTAAACTACTATTATAGAAGTATGTACTGATGTCTTGCCCGAACGGGTGTCGATATCTTCTTATTGCATGACAGAGGGGATGTTTCCCAGAGATAGCGAATGGTTGTAGTGACGCAATCAAAATATTAGGGCATGGGCGATGAAAGTTTTTTTCTACGCAGTTCACACATGAAATGATATTCAAAGTACATTAATTTAAAACGTTCCGTTGTTATGAATTTTTTAAGATTCTTTTTTACTGACAACGTTCCTCTTCAGGATGACATACATATCCAAATTCCACTTAAACATTTATTTCTGCATTTGTACCAGTACACTTCAGGATATTCATGAAACACTTTACAAAAAAAACTCATTATCGGTTAAAGTTAAGCAATGCTTCGTATAAGTACCCAAATTGTACTTAACTAGTGTTGTGTGCATATTTGTCGCAGCAACGTTGTGGTTAGAACACGTTTGTCAACCTTAAAGACACGGTTTCAAATCTTAGCATAGCTAAGGATTTTTATCCGGCCTTGACCTACCCAGGGCAGTCCTAAGGTCTACTAAACCTTTTCTTTCCTTCTTTCCAAGTGAGTACCAATTTTGTCTGTTTTAATTAGCTCAAATTATCACAAATAAGTAACAGATTAATAATATCTCGAAAGGCAATGATGTCTTATTTTCTATCTCGAAACGTATTTATATTGATTATGATTCATGATAGAACTTTACCATATACACGGATGCCAAATGATTTTGTGAACAGATTAAAACGGTGATAATGGACTAATATGTGTAATGAAAGGCAGAGGATGCATCAGAACCTCGAGACCGTCGCCGGAAACACGTTTTGTTTATCCATAGCCCTCTAGTGTGCCCCCAGTTACGCATACTGGCAGGCTATGGTCCATCCGAATTTTACTTGCAATGACAGGAAATTGAATTCCAATAGCCTCAGGTGGAAAGCTTATGCATTTGCCTTCCGCGCAACAGGCTCTCCCTGAAATTATTTGAGGCATTAGCTTCCATTTTCCCTTCTCTTTCTGCCAGACGCGTTTTTAGGGCC
Source organism: Teleogryllus occipitalis (assembly GCA_011170035.1). Taxonomy (NCBI): domain Eukaryota; kingdom Metazoa; phylum Arthropoda; class Insecta; order Orthoptera; family Gryllidae; genus Teleogryllus; species Teleogryllus occipitalis. Next base: position 182,987 of record BLKR01001055.1, on the reverse strand, counting down.
ACTTCGACCCAGTGTGCGTCGCCCTCTTCGCCCTCGCAGCCGACCATTCCTCGAATTTTTCACTTCCCGCGCCGAACGTCTGTCGGAACGCGCCAGAACGGAGACTTCCCAGGGGGCAGGCCGAGCCGGGACGGGTATGACGGGACGGGACGACGGGTATGACGGGATGGGGACGGGACGGGGGCGGGACGGGGGCGGGACGGGGCCAAGGACGGGGCAGGACAGGGCGAGACAGGAGCAGAACGAGGCAGGGCAGGGCAGGACAGGAGGGCAGGACAGGGCAGGACAGGGCGGGACAGGACGGGGCAGGACGGGAGCGGGACGCGGTGGGACGGGAGCGGGACAGGGCGGGACAGGGAGCGGGACAGGGCAGGACAGGGGCGGGACGGGGCGGGACGGGGCAGGACTGAGGCAGGACAGGGGCAGGAGGACAGGACAGGACAGGACAGGACAGGACAGGACAGGACAGGACAGGACAGGACAGGACAGGGCAGGACAGGGCAGGGCAGGGCAGGGCAGGGCAGGGCAGGGCAGGGCAGGGCAGGGCAGGGCAGGGCAGGGCAGGGCAGGGCAGGTCAGGGTCCGGGTCGGGTCGGGGGTGGGAGCGGGTCGGGGTGGGTCAGGGGTGGGGGGCGGGACTGGGGGGGAGCGGAGCGGGGGGAGCGGGTGATGCGGGGCAGGGCGGGGCGGAGGGGTGGGGCTGGGTGGAGCGAGGCGGGGCGGGCGGAAGGAAGGAAGGAACGAGGGGGTGGGGCTGGGCGGGGCCGGGGGAAGACCGAGCAGAGCGTTACGGGGAGGAGACAGAGCGTTGCGCTGTAGGGCGGGCCGGAACGAAAAGGAGGGGCAGAGTGCGGCGGTGGGGGCGGAGCGGGCTGGGTGGGACAGGGCAGGGCAGGGGAGGGCAGGGCGCGGGGGCGGGGAGAAGAACGAGCGCCTTTTGGCGACGACACCTAACGCTGGGGCAGGGCGGCGGGCGAGTGAAATGGTGAGAGCGCCTGGGGTCCCAGCAATAGGGAGCGCCCAAGGGCTGCAGCAAGGAGCGGCAAAGATTCAGAGGGATGGGGCTGCAATGGAACCAAAAATGCTGCTGACTCAAAAATACTAAGCTTTTATCCATGTCCATTCCGTATCACACAATTCATTATTATGGCTCCAAAATTATATCACACGGAAAGTTTTGAAGATGTATCGATCAAATAAATAATGCAGTAAGTGTGATTGCCACAATTTTATGGGTAGTAAATATACACTAAAAATCATGTTTCTAAAGCTAATTTTCTTTAGTGGTCCGTTATAAAATTTCAAAAGAACGGTTTCTATCAGAAATTGGTTGAGAACATATAAATTTTGATGATTTAAATTATTTCAAACAAATAATGAGTATTACCTTTTTTTTATACATGCGTACTTTCAAGAAACACGCAGTTTGGCACAAATCTACGGGATCCAAAAGAGGTGTCTAAATTAACGGGAAGATAGGTGCCCCATATCCCCTATACATAGTGTATTTATCTGTAACTATAAATATCTGTACTAGCAAAGCAATTAGTTTACATTATCTACTGAACAGACAGAAACCCATTATTAACATACCTAGTATATATTATTTTAATCCTCTTAGGCCCAAGGTAATTTTGTGTGCATAGTGCTCGTTTGCTTTACACCGGCCTCTCTCTCCGACTTAACCACAGGCATATAGCAGCTAAGCACTGTTGAAGATTCGAACCGACGCAAGTCATTAATGCACCACCTGGCCAAGAGTGCACTATGCCCTAGTGATCTCGGCTAAATGGACATTTTGCAATCACGAAAGAAACAAGTTGCTTATATGTTTCATTTAGGATACCTCCGTTTATTGAAAAAAAATTGCAAGTTAGTGCAAAAAGCAAATGAGTGCAAATATGAGTTCACCAGAAATGTGGTTACATACATGTAACAAGGGGCATTAGAAGGTTAAAGATGTATGTGTAACTAGTATTATGTAGCTCAAATTCATATTGACAGAGAGCTCAGTACATCAACTGATGTCATTGCAGCGCCTCTGACCGGGAGGTCCTAGGTTCGAGTCCTGACGGCGACTAGATTTTCGACACTAGCTTTTCAGCTACGTCGAATTCAGTCGCTGTCTGGAGGAGAATTCTAGCGGTCGGCTGCTCTGAACGGTAGTTTTCCGTGGTTTCTCCGATAAACACCAGGCGAATGCCGGAGCAGTACCCTACCAAACGGGCCACGGACCGCGCGCGATCTGTCCTTCCTCTTCCTTGTCCTATCCTCTCCTCTTACACACACACTTACACTAACATGCACTACACTACCGCATATTCCGGAAGACCGGTCGGGAGCTTAGAGCTTGCTCCGGCTGGGGCGGTGCCCCGCTGGTGGGAGAGTCCTGGTTAGGGGGAAACCCCACTAGCCGACGGTAGGTCGGCGCCGGATCTCGCCATCCAGCGGGGGAAAATCACCGCCATCTCCCGAGAAAAAGCATGCACTACACTAACGGGACTAATGACCAAAGCAGATGACGCGCCCGGAAAGACGAGAAAATCAATCAATAGAATTCATATTGAGTCGAAAATTGCGTTGAACCATCTGCTTGTGGAGGGGGATTCTTAATGCCCGTCGCCCGGGGCGCCGAGACGCGCGGACGGCGCGCGCACAGACGGAGGGCGGCACGCCGCGGCGGGGAGCGCCGCCTGCTGAGCGCGATTTACGAGGAGTCGGCGGCGCGGCGCGGCGCCCGTTGTAATTCGCGCCCCAGCGGCGGGGGGCGGCGCCGCGCTACGCTAAGGAGGCGGCGATTTATGCGCCGACGACGACTCCTCACGCAGATACCGGTGAACGGCTGCGGGGCATTCCCTAGCCGAATTACGGGCGCAAAGAAATATCGGCGTTCATGGCTCTCAAGTACTCGCTTTGTAAACGTGTTTCTGCTGGAGATCTCGCGAAAGTAAATAGCCCGCAATTATTTACACAGTGAACAATCTTCATCACTTTAAAGCCCAACGTTCCCTGAAAGGTAACTCGTTGGGTTTAAGGTTGAGTTTCTTAATGACGCGAAATGATCGCTAGCACTGCGAACGTAAATTAATACTCCACACGACTCACACTAATACAGGAGTAGTAAATAAATGAATTATTACAAAAGAATAAGTATCTCTTCTCCGTCTTCACTATTTACCCTCACCCTCCACTAGGCTGAAAATTTTAGTCGACTCAGAGGCATTTATGGCCGGCAAAGCAGATCCGCGAGTTTTCTCCTAGTTTGCCCGACCTACTTCCAACATCGCTCATCATTCATTTTAGCATTATTATAACGATCATCAAAACACACTCTTACGAACTGAAAACTTCCTGGTACAAGAGTCAGCGCGGATTCAGGGCACCGCCCCAAAATAACAATGTTTCCGGGGAGTATTCCCTTTCCGCCTCATAGCACTATACGCCATATCGCGATACATTATTTTCCTAACTTATCAGTCATTGAATCTGCCCTGTATAGAAGTGAAGTGTGCCCGTGTTAAGTAGGTTGTGGAACCATCGTAACAGCATCGCCCTGTTGTATTTTATACAGTGTATGAAAATTAATGCCTACACACTTTCATATTTTTCCATGATATATTTCTCGGTTTAGTTTACAACCACTCAGTGTGTAATTCTTTTTTACCCAATCCCTTTTCAATATTTTTTCAGTTACTGAAACATCTTTTTGAGGGGTGGTGTATTTGAATATTTCATTCATGTCACCATTTTCAATCAGTTCTTCTCATCGAAATCCAGTCTCGATGTGGTCAAATCATATAAACCACATTAACGAACTCCCCAATGATGACGAATAATCCGTTTATAAGCGACTAGATTGTTGTATATTAATTCGCAGAACGTATTTATACTGACCACAATTATAACCGCTTGCGGTAGGAATAACATAAACTGAATTATTTTTCGTTTTAAAAATATTTGAACTACAAACACCAAAATAATGGTCGACGTCACATAAATTGATTCTGAGAAATTTATGTTAATGATCAATTATTTGTAAAACTGTTAGGTCCTACTTCACTTTGTCTACTCCTAGTGAACCGGAAAGACACATAACTCGTTAGAACACTACCAAACACGAAGAATCACTAATTTTATAGACGTCATAGAAGAAAATTGCAGTTACTCAATGATACTGATGTGTAAGTGAGAGATCATCCCTTTTAAGACCAAAGACAGTTTGGAATGGTATTGACTGTTAATCAGCGGTTCTGTATCGGTGGAACTATTATATAATACAAAATTTCGTATTACATTGTATAACAAATAACATATCTGGACGAGAATGTCGCAGTCATAAGTAGAAAGTTGAAACACTAATAACGCTGACAGATTTTCCTTCAATGTTCTTAATAAAAACTAACATTACTTCGCAGTGCCTCTCAACCTTGAAAACACAAACTTAATGACACACTTATATGGTCACATCCTGGAAAATACTAATGTTTCCATAATTAAAAAAATAGAACTTATGCAACTATACACCAAACATCCTGAAATAATATATGATTTCACAAAACATCATTTTACAGATTTTTTTCAGTGATGAACAGAGTATAATTAATAAGAATTAATGTGGATAGCGCAAGCATTTACGATCTGACATGTACGAGTGAGATGAAAAGTAAGCATTGTTGAACAGTCATATTCATGTAAGTCAAATATGCGAAGGAATTCTTCGTAATATAAAAACTCCCGCAAAAAGTTGGTTTGTGACTTTCGGGGGAGGTTTTCAATAAAAAAAAGGTGAAATGCCGCGTCTTCAAAGATTTGACCTAGCAATACTTACAAAACTCCATCAATTTTTGTATTGGGAATAAATATCTTTCCTTTTACCATTAGAGTCATATTAAGACAAAACAACGTTCAGACATAGATCAGTTGATTAGCACTTGCATTGCATTTTATTCCCTAGTTACAACGTGCGATTTACCACTTCTGAAAAAAACATTTTCAAACGATCGAATACTTGTTTTTCCCAAGCAAAGACCTAGCGAAAGATGATTTTTGGCCTACAACCGTAATAACAAAAGATTCTACTTTAGAAATACACTTAGTCATTTTAACACAGAAGCTCAGTTAGCACTGTCTTAACTGGTTTTCGGAAAACATACTGATCCAAACGTGCTATGGAAATCATTTTCTTCGTCTTTAACGTATATGGCTCTTCTTTTTCTTTTCGAGGAATTCCCGCAAGTTGTGAGTTTTGGGCTGTTTTTGGGTGGTGACTTTTTATTCTATGAAAAATAATTTCTTTCCTCTCAAACGAGACGGGATATTTTCTGGTAACGAACACAGGAAAAAACCAGCAATGTAATAAATAGTTTTGTATTCATCAATAGTCTCAGTATCTCAGTACTCTCATCAATAGTATTAGTAATCACAGTATCTTTTTTTAACAACTTTATTTTCTATCTGTTCAATCCACTGATTATACAGAGATTTGCAGGACTTAAACTATAACTGGGATAGAGCATAGGCAGGCGGGGAGTTCATTTAGTCGAAGTTCCCTCTTACTTTCTTACTGTTCTCTTAATTTAGTGTTTGGATTTAAATATAGTTTGTTCAAATTGTGACGATCTATTGTTTACTTTTTTGTTTGTACTGTAGCGTCATGGAGAAAAACACACAGACATTTACAAGTATGTACAAGTTTATTTACACGTGTACTTACACATGTACAATAACTAAATTTTGCTCCGAACCTACACCCTTTTGAGTATTTCCCTGTGGATACCCCACATAGCTAGGAAGGCCCCGCCTCCACTGACGCTTCTCCCGCGCCACTACCGTGCCCTCGTCACCCGTGCAAGCGGCACTACACGCTCCAGCCTGGGCGTAAAGTTTTGCGCATCACGCGAGGTTTCCACAACAAAACCCCCCGTCTGAGCTCGACGGCTCCATTTTATACCTAGAGTGTAGCCGTCACGTGACCGTCCTTGGTGTAGGGAGGGGAGGCTCGCGTCTACCACGTGACCTTCCAGGTCAAGCTGGCGTCCACTTGGTCTAAATATATCCCAACGCCGTGGCGCCAAGGCTATTCAGCCCGCAGGTATGCGACACTTCCGCCCCTCCTCCCACCCGCGGCCGCCAACGTGACGCTACAGTATGTTTAATAATTATTTCAATTCTATTTGCACTCTACACACAGTCCTACTAAACAGAACAAAAGAAGACACAAAGAGTTGGCCGCGCGGCCGCCGTGCACTCACATGGCTCTGAGCTCCCACACGCCCTGCGGCTTCTTGGAGGGCCTCTGCGGCAGCGGGCTGCTGCCGTCCACGTGCGCCGCCGCGGCCGCCGCCGCCGCCGCCGCCGCGACCGCGTGCGCGCGGGCCTTGCGCGCCGCCTTGCTGCGCGACTGCGAGAACAGCTCGCGCCCGCCGGCGATCTCGATGATGCGCGAGTCGCGCAGACGGTAGCCGCCGCCGCCGCCGCCGCCCGACGCCGACTTGCCGCCTCCGGAGGCCGCCGCTGCGGGCGTCGTCACCACCACCACGTCGCTGCCCGACGCGCTCGAGCCCGCGCTGGAGCCGCCGCTGCTACCGCCGCCTGCGCCACGCGCTAGCGTCACCACCATGTCTGGCGTTCACTCGTACCAACTACGCATTACTAATCCTCCTTCGCTTTCATGGCTGTGGACGGCCACCGAACTAGATAAGTCACAATTAGTAGTTCGGAGTCCACTGTCTAGCGTGGATTTTCTTATCCTATATTCGCATTTGCTGACTCCGCGCTGAGCCGCCGGTTGCTACAGAAGTCACGTCGTCAGGCATTTAGAGTCGTCCTAGACATTTAGAGTTAACTAATATTCATCCTGGACGTATTATGGGCAATGGAAAGTGATCAAAATTAATGAGTTCGGGGACCACTAGCCGTGTTTTCTCATCCTCGTTTTTCGCATGCCCAGTCCGCGCTGTAAACACAGCAGCGCCTGAGGAGTTAGCGGAACACATGTTTCTCGGCTATCTTACACCGGCATTTTATCTCCTACGATATTAAGTGCACAATGATAAATACTCATCCATCACGTATTACTTCTTTCGTAACACCACTGCTTCTACGGTTTCCTGGTTGTGGAAATTGGTCAACATTAATAATCACCTATTCGGTTTTTGAAAACTGTCCGCGGGTTTGCGTTTGGTACAGAGACTTTGTGCGTTTATCCAGTCACCTCAGATTTGTTTTGTAATTCCCACGTGTCCGATTCGCGCTGCTGCTGTCGTCTGCCTGACTACGCCTGCGCCATGCTGCCCCTGGAACGAGCGTATTCTAGCTATCTCTCAATGGCGTTATCTCTCAAAGATATTCAGCATTCACTGATAAGTGGTCATTTATCATATACATTTTCAATTGTCAACGTGATTGTGGGAGTTAATCAGAACTTTAATTCCTATTAGCTACTTGAGTAGCAGATGTAATCCCATAGATTTAGTATGAAACATAACTTCTTTTTCCGTCAAATTTTTCTTAAGAAACAATCAAGTAATATTTATTCTTAAATTCTATTTACATAGCTAACTTATGGCCTAGCTTACAAACTAGATACTTACAAACTAATCTAATTCTACTTTGTCTTACATCCTGACTTAATTTAACAACGAACATTATTTACATTATTTACAGTAAGCAGTACATACACATATAACACAAAAACATACACATAATGCAACATTATTGAAACAGGCAAAAACATACCCGTAATGCAACATTATTGGAACAGGCGAACCTGTAAAGGCGTTTTGAGAAATGTATGGAACGTCGGTTGCTCGAGGGGCACTCACGCGTAGTGCCATTGTGAATTCGAATGGAGTTTTCTTAAATGCCTTGATATTTTAGTGACACGATTCATAAACAGTTGTGTAGTGTACTGGCGGCTGACAAATTAATGCAACCAATGCTCTAATTTAACTCATCTAGTTTAATCCAACTCTTATCCGATCTAAGCGAAAGGACGATCATTGAATGAGTTTTAGAATACAATCTATCGCTTTAGATAACACTCGCTTCTTAAAATTTCATACTTGAAAAGTAGCTTATCTTTATTTTCTTGAAAGAGATAAAGAAAGGAATTTCGCCTAAACATTATTGTTATTGAGAGATAAATCTTCATTATCAAAATATTTCCTACAAGAGTATTTGTCATCTTAACACAACAGGTTTTATTTTTCAAGGCCACGACAAAAATTTGCCTCAATGAACTTACAATTCAACGACGTGTATTCAATGGAAGTTCAAGCGTTAACGCGTTCTAAAAACATATAAAAGAAATCGGAGTAAAGAAGTAATGAAGCAGCAACAATAAAAATGAAACAACGCAAAATTGATATATGAAATCAAATCGATACGTTTACACTCACAATATAATACAAATGGAACACAAATAATTTAAAATAAAATAAAATTACAAAATCGTCAATGTTATAAACATTAATTAGCTTCTCAGAGAGTACTGGATGTTATTTGTTCATATTTTAAATTATGTCAACCTAGGGGGTGCCATGGACACACTAGCAGAGACATAAGGAGATATATACAATTCGTTCATTCGTTATCAATTCTTTGTTGGTTTTTAATTAGTCGGGAAAGACCTGATCAATATTTCCTAGGTCACCTAAGACAAAGTAGATTTAGATTAGTTTGAAGTATCTAGTTTATAAGCTAGGCCATACGTTAGCTATGTAAACAGAATTTAAGAATAAATATTACTCCTAAGAGGAAGGGTAACAAATACTCGTAGGGTCGAATTCACAGATGATTCTAAAAATGTTCCTTAAACTACCATTCTAATTGGAAAAAATCTTATACTGAAAATAGAAGGACGAGTTCGTGATCACTCACTCCTATAAGAAAGATTGCTCCCCCATCTCTTTTTGACTCTTTCACGGCGCAAACGCCTCAGATAAATAAATATTTCTGTTTTTCTTTTATAAATCGAACTCTTACTGTCAATATGTACTACGTCCTGCCAACAAATGCTCCGTTTGAAGTGAACAATGATCAACAAGTCGGCGTGTTGTGTAAATTGGCATTCCGTAAAACAGAATTGTTTTATAGTTAAACATTTTATTTTTAATAGATTTTACAACTTCAAATCTTTTCCAATTGACTTACTGTTTGTTTTTCACACTTTAATATTCGTTTTTGCTTTTCCTCCCCACTCTATAGCGCAGAGAGGAAGTGTATTGAAATCACCTCAAAAATATCTTATACTATTACTTTAATTTGGTTACCATTGCGGTACATGCGGTGTAACACTTTTGACCTGACAGTGACCTGCAAATGACACGTTTACATCACTTCACGTTTGCTCACTTAAGGAGTAATCATTCTGCCTGAGAGAGAAGTCCCCTACACAATTCGATCACCTCGAAGGAGCTACTCGTGTGTTAGGCAATCCCTTGTTACAAGGGTCAATTAATACAGTAAACAGTTGTCAGTTTTACGATTTGCCGCTTTCCACAATCCCGCTTTACTGATAACTAGACATCGGATGTTTAGGCACTAAAAAGTCTTCTTTTAGGCGCGTAAAAAGGCACTGAAAAAGGCAAGAATAAGGAGAAAAAATGCACTGTCATAAGTTACATTCACAATAAAATAGAAAAATTGTAATTTTTGTCTATATTATTTTGTAAACTTAAATGAATAAAACCAGTTCGTATATTTTAATGTAAAACTAGATTTACATATTTACAACTCTTCTACATTTTATTCTTAATAGTTTCCATTAACCACTAATATTTACATATTACCAGTCACTTTTCAAGGATCACAATTTCAAATTTGCGACGACTGGGAGACAAAATCAGTTTGAATGCGGAGAAGGATATCTGAACGACGTGACTGGCATAAATTTTAGCAGTCCAACACTAGCAACACTGAAACCTTCTGGGAATTTATATTTATTTCCACTTAACATTTCGGTTCCCTCTGTGTATTGTCAATCGTCAATCGTCAATCGTCAATGTTCTTAGATCATGGCTGGTATTTATGAAATAGGGAAATGGAGAAAAAATCAGTTGGTATACTTTCAGGAATTCTCTCGTAATTTTAAATTTCAAGACGTGAATTTAAGGTTTCGTAATGAATGGTCACGTTGGACCATCCCCGATTTTTCGATAGCTTAGCATTGTATATAAATATAATAAATAAAAGGCAAAAAAGTCCTAAAAAAGGTATTTATGCAAAAAATAGGCATTTATGCTAAAATAAGCAAAAATATGCTTTATAAAATTTCGTCATATGTCATCATTTGTCATGATTCGTGGACATATATAATAAGCCTTTAAATAAGTTCTCTAAAAAAAATAGGCATTTTATTTATTTATTTATTTTACGTCGAAAAACAGTTGAAACTGTGTATGACGTGCTATGGGGAGAAGTTAATTTTGTGCACATTTTCAAAATTCTGTGATGCCTACACTAAGTCATATACTAAATGAATTTTTTTTTAAAAAAAGAGAAAAAGCTCTCATGTAATAAAATCTATTTTCAAGGATGTAAAAGCAATAAATTTTTTCTTATCCCTCTTCATGTCCTTCGTCAAGGAATAATACTTCCTGCCGCAACATCATGGAAACGATATTTTGAATAACTATATTTCCCAATGAATTCTAGAAGAATTCATTTCCCTAAACATCCGATGTCTACTGATAACTGTCGACCTTCAACGGATTACTTGTTGCAAGTGAACTCAAGAGGAAGCCCCACAAGTGAAGCCCTCATTGCGCAAGTGTGGCTCACCGCCGCCCACGCCGTTCCCGGCGCCGCCGCCCCCAGGGGCGGAGCCCGTCGCCGGCGCGCCCGTGTGGTCGATCACCAGGTCCTCGTCGTCGTCGTCCCGGTCGCCGTCGTCCGACGAGTCGTCCTCGTCGTCGTCGCGCTCGTCGCAGCAGGCCGCGTCCGCGTCGCCCGCGCGGCCCGACGCGCACCTGCGCACACACAACACACAAACACGCATAACAACTACGCACAAGTTCCCACGTACAGGGGTAGAAAGTATACATTCACATACATCACTGCTGCTACCAAGATTATTCTAGGGGTGGGGGCTCTATAAGTGCAGCCGATTTGATGATTTTTTATGAAAAAATGTATGCTGAATTTATTGTTATTTGTTAAATTAAAGTTACTTCTAACATATTTAATTAAGATATCAAATAACGTAATTAAAATTAGTAAAAAAATATACTTCTGAGTGCGATTCCTGCGAGGGGGCTGAAGCTGAATATACTTTTCCTAGGGTGCGCCACTGACGTACTACATATGAATAATACACTGATGTACACAATGACAAATACGACGAGGAACTCATTGTTTAATTCGCAAATAAATAATAATAATAATAATAATAATAATAATAATAATAATAATAATAATAATAATAATAATAATAATACTTCGTGGATGTGATAGGTAATAGGTATAGGATATGATAGGTATAGTAGGAAAGTAACAGGCTGCACCATTCCAGACCAGATATGAAATGAAGATATACGGAATGAATTTATAAGACTCGTACATTTAATGAAGATAGAATGCAAGGTAAGTACGTTTGCGGCAAACGTACTGGCAGAATATCCTCCAAATTACTCACAAATTTTGAAATACAAAACATTGAGAAGAGGCTGGCTCATCTAGAAAAGAATATGTATGTATCAAGAGGGGTAAGTAGATGTTTTTGCTCTGAGGGCGACTTTCAATCCCGAGGACCTCTGGCAAAGTAAATCGCCATCGGGCAAAAAGTAATGCCCGTGGTGCAGTACTTGACAAACCTTCAAGGTCATACAAAACTTCAAGGTTCATTAGTTCGTTGCTGAACCAAACGAGAATTCAAAACATTTAAAAATTTCCCTAGCATCCAAAATGTAAAGATGCATTGTAATGACGATGCACGTCAGTGCACGTCGTCATGCAAAGATGCGTTGTAATGACGATGACAACTGACGATGCACGTCAGCTGTCAATAAGACGTCAGGAAATGAAAACAGGATACTATTGTATTATAATACTTGGACTGATTTGTTCGTACAAAATTAAAGAATATTTGAAATTCCTGCGGAAATTCTCGAAAAAGTTAACAAAGTGATGGGTAGTGTTTGTAGTAAAACCTCGAGGAATGTATGAAAATGATTGTCATGAATTTGAAAGTTATCTGGAAAATAACAAAGTGAATTGCGTTGATGAAAATATTCTTTTAGGTTATTTGCCTATATTGCCAAACGGTATTTAGAAGATTTTATTACATAAAATATAGCACTTCGAGAATATTTGACAATATGCCTTCTACATCTATTACTGCTAGTAGCACTAGACTTCAAGAATCGTATGTGTGTCTAGAAAAGGGTGATACGTAACTGTGAAATTAGAGTGACTGATAGGAATTACAAATTCACGAGAACTTTCCAAAATTGCAATTTTCATATCAATTCCACAAAATGATATTTATAGCGAGTTATTTTGCTTATTTGAGTAGTACGGCATTTATTTAACTTTCTTGCTTCTTAACTTTAATAAATCGAAATCATAAAAATGTGTTATTTGTGTGAGTAGCGAAGCGGGCGTTAAGTATTCAAAAGACCCGCGCGGGCATAAAGAATCCGAAAGGCCCACAAGGGTATTAATTATACCATTACGTGTTTTGTTTCAGGTTCATAAACACACAGTAATGAACTAGTAACCGTAAAAGAAATTGCTTCCTTGATAGATAAAACATACTGCGGTAATTATCGGTCCATTTTTAAAGCCACCTTTTTTTATACAAATCAGAACGATTAGATACGAATAAAACAGGCCTCAGCCGCAGAAAACTCGTGCGTCACTCGCGAATCGGGAAATCGAGCATTTTTGTGTCTTGCCTGCACGAACAGTGTGCATCTGAGACGAGCGCATTGCAGCCGCTGGTGGGACGCGTCCTTGGCACAGTTGTAGTGGACTTTACCTTCACCGACTACACGCGAACAACTGCGACAAGCAGTCATTAACTGTTTGGTGTTATCGACTCGTGCACGTTACACTAGACACACATACACACACTACGTGATGCATAATGCACATTTTAGGATAAACCACTCCCATAATCGCGCATTACGACTTGGACTTTTGTCAAATCCAACAGTAACGGAAGGAAAGCTATCCCTCGAACAAATCGATAAACAACAAAACTCAATATCACATTATAAACTAAATATAACAACATCGCATTATCCTCCATCACCCGACCCGGGCCGCGATTTGATAACGTCGATGTCTCCTGTAACCATTGCTAACCACACCATTCACATCCCAGTCGCAAATCGTGTCCATCAAATGCCAATGACTTCAGCAAATTCTTAGTAATTTGGTTTGTCCACTAAAAGCTTTTGAGAGCGTATCTCGAAAACCCGCACGTCTGTGCAAACAAGCGTCAGCGATTGTAAGCAAGAATAATCCAAGAAGAGGAGGCCAAACTGAATTCTACAAGCAGGTTATTCTCGTGGATGGTTTAGAAGGTTACATTCATTTCAATGGTAAGCAGATACCGAGTCAGCAACATTATAACGGGTAACAAAACTCGATCGATCCATTTGCCCCATTTTTTTACCAATTATTAGGAGAGGCAATTATTAGCAGAGTGTTTGTGGGAAAGCTTGAAATATGCGCCACGTTCTGTTGACAGTTGTGAAATTTGTTAATAAAATTAGAACAAGAGCATTAATCAGACGAGAATTCAGAGAATACCGTGAATTATTAGAATTAGAACATGGTGGACCTATTCTTCATTGAGAAGTGCGCCGGCTTTCTAGAGGTCAAGTTCTGAGTAGATTTTAGAAGTAGAAAAATCCCGTCTCTGATTTTTTAGAGCAGAAACATGAACTACCTTAAGAAAGAACCCTATTATTGGACGGTAACTGTTTAATCGATTTTGCCTTTTTAATTGATGTTACTAGCGACTTCTATGATATACATTTAAAACAAGGCAAGAACAAGTTATTTCCTAGCTTAGTAAATAGCATCATTTAATTTAAAATGAAATTTAAAATGTTCATCTCCCAATTAGAACATAAGGATTAAAGTAAATTTCCACATTTGAAACATCAGAGTGGATATGCTGCGGATAGTAGCACTTTGACCAAATATATTGAAAAAATCAAGATAATTCAAATAATTTGGAAGTTTTTATATGATTTTACAAAACTGCATGCTAGCATTTATAAAATATTTTCACTTTTGCGATACACACACAATTGCGATATCTTCGCAGTGAAATAACATTGTCAGCAGCGAATAAAATTATTTTAATTCAATAGATAATAACAATGTTTGTGCAGGAAAAATTAAACAAATAATTTACGGGTATTACTGACACATGTATAATAAGTAATTAAAAAGCGCACACTGAAATTTCAAAATTTTATATTTACAGCTTCATTGTTGGCGTCATACCCGTAATAACTTTTATATTGATCTATTAGAGTAATTATCATTTAAACATCTGAGCTTTAATTCATTAAGTACTCAAACAGATTGGTTTAAAAAATTTAAGATTACTTTAATGACTTCTCTTTTGTTACTTCTTAAAATGCATTCATCACAACAAAGGTTTCGGACGAGGCAGAGTTACAGGTGTGGTATACCAACAGAGCATGTTAATATAAAGCTCAAGAGTCATTTACAAGTTCTATCAGACAAGCAAATCTAGTTATCATATTTGTCTGAGCTTCATTCTTCAAATAAACACAGAATTTTTTTCAAATTCTTAGAGCGGTGATTACGATCAACAACATGCGAATTGTAGCATGCTGAAATAGATGCTGTATTTACTATGCAATGGAAAGTTCAGTTATAAAATGCACGAAAAAGAAAAGGAATACACTGTCAGAATCAGTGCTTAGAAATGTTCTCGATGTCGCCACAAAATATGGCACGTAGAGGGTCGTGACGATAGTAAAACGTAATACAACGCAAGACGTAAATAACGTGACGTAACGGCAGCAAAATAAAGCCCAAGATTCAAAAGCTAGACGTTATTATCGGATATGACAGATCAGTAGAATCTTAAAATAACTTTTAGGTTCGTAAGTGATTATTTTATTACATATCCGATTTAATAATTTCTAAGCCAAATGCTCGAATGCTTTACATAATAAAAACGGCTCAAATGAGTTATGATCGTAAAAGAGGCGAAATCATGATTTTTTTTAAATATACCAAGATGTCTTAATACAATTTCATTCCTCAATGAATTTCATTGAAATTTTATGAGACTGAAGCAGCATCTTAACTTTACTGACTTTCTAGCTATTATTAACAAAATAGAAGACGCATGTCTTGTACAAAATGAACCGTCACTGAAGCTGCTCCAAGGAAGAATCAAGGACTGAAGGAGTGTGTTCTCTTAAAAGCTCTCGAAAATTGGACGCAATCCTAGTAACCGAAAAATGCCGAGACTGAAGGCATATATAAACTACGCACCACCGACTTCCTATTGCGTTGAGAGAACCTTTCCTCATAACAAGTGTGCGTTGAGAAACAAGGAAGTCATTCATATATGATATTTGGAATTGTACATCGCTGTTCATTGCAACAGATGCATCTTGAAGAGCGTGGATTTTTGGTTTGCATTTTAATTTTCAAGGAAATATTTAAAAATTTGCAATTAAAAAATAATGTAATTATTTAAGAATACGCAATCCTAGCAATTAAAAAATAATGTGATTATTTAAGAATACTTTGTGTCAGTTCAAAAGTAACAATATTGAATAAAATTAGTTAGTAATTTAATTGTTATTTATTGCAAATGCTGTTCAGTCTGATGCTAACGTGATAAGAAAACCTAAAACGGGCTAAATGTTTTTTTTTTCAAAAACCTTAAATGATGTTAATAAAATCCCCCAAATCCTCGTCCTAGGCATCCACAGGCTGTATTAATCACGAAGGCAACCTCAAAGCAGGAACTTCACTCCGTCACCCCGCGGGTGCACCGAACAAAACCTCGTGATAATAATCCGTGATCCGGCGGGCGCGACCTGTCCAAGCAAAGCTACGCGGGGCTGGGACCCCGGAGGCCTCCGTGCAGTCGCGCGGCCGTTTGGCAGCCGGCCACCGCCCACCGCCCGCGGGTGCGCGGGGCGGGAGGCCGTCCGGCGGGTGACGGGCGAGCGAGGTCGCGGGCGGAGGAGGCGCGCCGTCCATCGCGGAGGTGAGGGCCTCTCCAGGGCGGAGTGGACGGCGGCGACGAACGGACGAGCCACTGTGGAGCGCCTCGGCACCCGCCCTGGTAGGGAGGGACATCGGGAGGAGTGCATAGGCACTAATAATGGACAGGCTGAGATGGGTGGAATGATGTGTGGAGAGGAGGGCAGAGGTTGTTGAAGTTCGATGGGAGGGGCAGAACGAAGAGGCAAAGGAGACAGAGCGAGAAGTCTGGAGACAGTGACGGGTTGGTGAAAGAAGAATGTCGGAGTTGAAAGGGAAGTTCGGAGTTAAATGATGTTAATGATGTTAATAAAATCCTCAGTCTTGTTCAGGTCTTTTGGGATATCTCACTTCGCGATAAGGATGTGTTCTGCAGTATTGAATTCAGTCATTGAGTATTCGAAATTATAAAACCTTCCGTAAACATATATTCCTTTTATGAAGATGCGAAGGGAAGGGGGGGTGTAAAATTTTCCATTCGGAAAAGAGTGGCAAGGTGAAATAACAAGAAAAGTACGGGGGGGGGGGGCGATGCCAATGTGCAAGAAGAAGGTTAGGGCGACCGGTACATCTTGCGGAGCTGCGCGGAAAGACGCGACAAAAAGTGAAAGCAGTGAAGCCGGACAGTAGAGGACGGCGAACTGCAAGGGAAAGCGTGGCCGTAGAGGGAGGGAGGAACGGGTAAGGCTGCGTAAAATGCAACTGGACGTGGAAGCACGTTTTGTGTGGGGCGGGGCCGGGGGCGGGCAAAGGCTGGCAGCGCTCGAGGCTCGCGCTGCGCAGCGTCCACTAGATTTCGAGAGCGTCGAGTCGGCGGCCCCGAGAGGCGCTCATCAGCGCCGGCCCCACTTCGCCCTCCCGGAGGGGCAATTAGGATGATGACCCGCGCGATGCGCTCAATCGCTCACGGACGGCGAGAAGGTGCCGGCGAGGGCACAAAAGGATTTCTGTGCCAAATCCAATACACGATGCAACTGACAAGAGGATTCACTGAAATAATGAACGGAGAGAAACGAATATTTGACTAAATTCGTCGCCATTTATGCCAGACCTTTGGCATTACGAAGCGCCGAAGTGAGAGAATGAACATTTCGTATTACGCTCATGAGTTACAAGTATGAAGTTGCCAATGTAGAGGCGAATTTCCGAAAGCGCTGAGTAAATACTTCAAATATTTGTAAATGAGATGAAAAAGACGGAAAAGCAATTTTCATCACGGTATATTGTAATAACAACTAACGAGTGAAATTAATTAATTCGAAATTTAAAGAAATTTTTTGTGATATAATTTAAGATTATTTAAACAGTCATATAAAAATTGAAAAATGCTTTTATTAGCAAGTTACAGGTGTCGCAATCTCGACAATAATACTGCCATATTTTAAAATACCAGAATACCCTTTTGACCTGATAAATATTTGTGGTTACTTTCAGTTTTTGCCGCAAAAGGTGTGCAAAAATTAATTTATCCATTTTCCTTGAAAGCAGCCCTTTTTGGTAATGGAAGAACTTCGCAATAGAACATGGAGAGTTCTTTGATGTTTATTGCAAAGAGACTTTTGAAAAATCATTCCGATGTAAAGAAAATTAGAATACCAAAGGTTGCAGAGGAGAGCTTGTGACTTAGTTGGAAACGAAACAGTCGTGGAGATGATCTTAGAAGTGGTAGGAACGTCGTTGGACGGGGGCGGGGCATAACTGCACGAGAGGGCCTGCCCAAGGAAGACGACTGACCTGTCAGAGTCGCTGCCGCTGCTGTTGGCGGACGGCTCCATCACCAGCGAGGCGAGCCCCAGGGCGCCCCGGCCGGCGAGCCCCGCGCCCGCGCCCACGCCGCCGCCCGCTCCCGCCACCACCACGTTGTCGTTGCGGCCATCGTCGTCGCTGCAGGCGCCGCCTCCGCCGCCCCCGCCCCCGCGCACCCCGCCGCCCGTCGTCGCGGCAGCCGCCGCCGCCGCCGCCGCAGCCGCCGCCGCCGCCGCCGCTGCCGCCGCCGCCGTCGATGCAGCCGTCACGGGCGACACCACCGGGTTCAGGTTGACGTCGCTGCGCGGCCGACACTTGGCGAACAGCTGCGAGATGGCGTCCGCGCTCCCGCCGCCCGCGCCGCCGCCCACGCCGCCGCTGCCGCCGCCCGCGACGCCGACGCTGCCGCCGCCCGCGCTCGAGCCCTCGAGGTTGTCCAGCTGCTGCAGCACGCTGGTCATGGCGCTACGGCATGGCGCTTTCTGGAGGCCCGCTGCAACAAGAGATACAACAAGACTGGTCAGAGCAGCTTCGCCTTTGGTTGATACCAAGAGAAGTAGAAAAAGTTGCCAGGCCAACTTGGCAATAAGTGCGATAAATGGTACCTTAAGTTGCCAGGCCAACCTGGCAATAAGTGCGATAAATGGTACCTTAAGTTGCCAGGCCAACTTAGCAATAAGTGCGATAAATGGTACCTTAAGTTTGCAGGACAACTTGGCAATAAGTGCGATAAATGGCACCTTAAGTTGCCAGGACAACTTGGCAATAAGTGCGATAAATGGTACCTTAAGTTGCCGGGACAACTTGGCAATAAGTGCGATAAATGGTACCTTATGTTGCCAGGACAACTTGGCAATAAGTGCGATAAATGGTACCTTAAGTTGTCCGGACAACTTGGCTTTTATCAGTAATAAGTACGATAAATGGTACGTGATTTTCATCTTCTAAAGATGTAATGTTTCAATCTTCACCATTCAAATTTAAGAATTAATGTATACCTAACTGTTCTGCAAAAACTTTTCAACCGATAATTCGTTTTCAATGAAATTTTACGTATTGAAACATCATAACTTGGAATAGTTCAACATGATGCTTATATCTCTAAAATCCATAAATTTGTTGGAAAACAAGCCTAAAATACTGCAGACCCAAATGCAACCCGGAACACACGGCCCGGTTAATTGTCTTCACATCGAGGAACACTCCCTAGTCAGAAGCGATGTGTTCTGGGACCTTCAACTCTGGATGTCATGTCAAACGCCAGGATGTTTCACACTCCGTAATCTATAAAATGAGATCCTTTGGGACCTTTATTCCATTTTTCGAGTTGAAGTCTTTTGGGACACCTCACTTCGTGATAAGGATGTGTTCTGCAGGATCGAATTCAGTCATTCAGAATTCGAAATTATGAAACGTTCCACAAACATATATTCCTTTTATAAAGATGTGGAAGGAAGGGGGGGGGGGGTAAGAACCATTTTCCACATACGAGAAATGTCGAACAGTACGCTGGGCGGGTCAGAGCGAGTCGTGGGTGGAATGTAAATAAAATTACTTTTATTTACCTCATAATAATGTAATTTTTTGCATAAGAGATGGTTGTAATACAAAAGCCCGAACAACCTTGAGCTACTTCAGCCAGTTTACCAAGAAGTGAAATGTGAAGATTTTTATCTTTACAGCGCAG
The DNA here is from genome assembly GCA_011170035.1 of Teleogryllus occipitalis. Lineage (NCBI taxonomy): Eukaryota > Metazoa > Arthropoda > Insecta > Orthoptera > Gryllidae > Teleogryllus > Teleogryllus occipitalis. The sequence goes on along the minus strand of BLKR01001055.1, from coordinate 163,339 downwards.
ATAATAGTGCACTCATGTCAATTATCTTTACCTTAAATGTCGCAGCGACCATACTTTAGAGCAATGCAAGCAAGTATATCGCAATTGGATCCAGTGGAAGAACGTGTACGAAGAAAAAATCATATGTACTTGTATAACGAAAAAATCAAATTTGCTTAATTTCCCACAATTCGTTTTAATCTGTTAATTAATTCCGTACAGACAAGTTACTGGGAATTACGAATTTTCTTAATTCTAAGGATAAATCAGCAATAAATTTTGGCCTCTAGTGTGGTAATGTACTTCATTATCACACTAGGGCGGTAGAGTAATGACGTACTTTACCACTCTTCTTTTGAAAATATTTTGGACTTCTTCGTCTTGTATTCTACACTTTCCCCTTTTAAAACGATAATAACTGAGTAAACTTACTGATTATCAATCTTTTCTTGGCTGTCCAGTATATAATATCAGTCGCGCAGCAACGCGGCGTCACTGTCCTGAGGAAAACTGCCACATGACAAGCGAAACGTCGGCCTCTCAGTCAACGACGCGGCATTACCCGGACAGCCAAGAAGACATGAATTAGAGCCGCGGAAGTTTACCTTTACATTTGATATCAATGTTGTCATTAAGTGATAGTGTACTCTTTAACATTGAGTAGTGGGACCAAAGACTACTTGGTTTCTCCTTCTGACTTGCCACGCCAATCTTTAAAAATTAAATACTCACGCTCATATTTCTTTCTTGATTTATTGGGTAACAATGTTTCTAAAGCAGCATTTGCTGCTATTGCTATTTTCAAATCAAAACTATATTCACTCATGTCGAAAAGTTTACTTCAAATGTGTTTTAATTGTTCTTTTTGTTGACACTTACTGGAGAGAGAAAAATGTGAATAATAATTGAAGGCGTAAACGAAATTGCACATTAAATCTAAAGCCTGGTATACACGGTACAGTTTTCGTGCAGATTCTCATACAGTTTCTACACAGAAACTTCAAAACCCCAAACTAGAAGTACAAAAGCCAAAGGTCGCGCATACACGGTCTACAAGTTTTCTGCACGAATCGCCACAGGCCGCCGCTAGGGGGTCTAGGGGGTCATGTTCATATAGAAAACGTGCTGTATGGAGTGCACGTTTTCTGTACGTCCAATCTGCACGAAAACTGTACCGTGTATACCGGACTTAACAAATTTTTACAAAGTGGATAAAACTTTGTATGATATTCTTCTCGTAACATCTGATTACAATACTCAATTGGTTAACAAATTCGGCCTAACGGCCTCGTTTGGCAATTTTTCAATCTCGTATTGTAATCAGGTGCTTTACGACACTTTTATCGTAAATAACTATAATCACGTAAATATTTTTTGAAGTATAGGAACAAGCACTTATCCAAATTTTCATAAAAATGGAGCAGAGAGAGAAAAAGAAAGAGAGAGAGAGAGAGACAAAGAAAGAGAGAGAGAGAGAGAGAGAGAGAGAGAGAGAGAGAGAGAGAGAGAGAGAGAGAGAGAGAGAGAGAGAAAGAATTATTGGCTCAGTTTACTGAGGGGGTAATTAATATTGAGGAACAACCGAAAAGTGTTTTACAGTGTCAATGAAGTCTAAATGCAGACCAAACGAGGTCGAATGAAGCATTTTTGCCGGCTTACCAACAATACAGCATTGGCACCGATAGTCGCCAATTCGCGTGGTTACGTTAAAAAAGTTTGAAAAAATTATGAAGAGTTAAAGGATGAGTTCAAAGAATATTTGAGTTGAATGATCTTTTCTGTCATTTAATTAGAAGTACTGATGTAGTTTCTCCCGTTTTGTTTGTGCAGATGAGAAGATGATTTTGAATTAATGAAATACTGCCGTCATTTTAGTCGTAGGATTCATTCCAAAAAGCAAGACTGTGCAGTGAATTAGCACTTACCGATGTGCGCAACCAGTTTCAGAGTAATGAGAAACATACTATAATTTGAAAAATACAATGAAACGAATAAAAAATGCAACCCGTAACAAATTAATTCCTGTGGGTAAGTAGTTAATTTGCATTACAAATCTGATATAAACGAGTAGTTTTACAACAGTTTTTTAATGATTCTGTATTTCAGTTTCAATTCATCTATTTAAACGTATAAATTGGTCGAAATATTCCAATAATTACGATGCTTTAGAAGCATTCCTGAACTGAAAACAAATCTGATTATATTTGATAATGTATTGATGAGTAAACAACGTATGAAATGGATCAGAAATATTGGAACTGAGTGGAATATTGCAATCGGTATTACAATGAAAACCTACATTCAGGAATTTTCATCGATTCCTTTTTTTTTGACCATGCAGTGTGAATGAAGTGAATGTAACTTGCATCGATTGTTTTAATAACATGCAATCACATCCGGATTTAGGAAATACACTATTTAAAAAAATATCACACATATTTTGCATTTAAAGGAATACAGTTCACGTACGTGATGAAAGATCAGCACTAAACACGTGCTGAATAATAGGAATAATGTTTTTTGAGTTTAGACCGTGAGAGACCAGTCTCTCGAATATTCAGCTTTAGAGACACTGACGTTCCCATTCATAGTAATATTATGTGATTATAAGATTGAAACAAAATTTCATATATATGATCATTTTCATCACATTATTAAAATATATCAGTTATGCACTTACATTTACTTATAAGTGAACTTACGAGTAAAAGGTCCAGAGGTTTGTGATAGCAGATAGGATTCAATATGTCAAACATGTTCATGTTTATTAATTAATGAATTTCTCGTTTTTCGGAATTAACGGCATTGAACATTAAATTATCCTATAAAATGACATTTCGTGTTATGAACGTTCAGGGTCACAAAGACAATTTAAATGATAAGTTTAACGCAGAAACGGAATATGAACATGTTCTTCGAGCATGGTGTGGACGTACGAGCAGCTGCTGGTGTAGCATTTATGCTAAAAATTGTCCTGGAAAAAGAAAATTCATATCTACAACTTAATATCTGAAAGAATAATAAACATACGATTGAAAACAACTAGAGGTCATCTGACAATATTAGGAATATATGCACCTGAAGAGGGAAAAGTGGAAGAAATCATAACTTTCTATGATACATTGCAGGAACATCTTAATTCTGTGAATAAGAGAGACTGCATTATCGTAGCAGGAGATTTTAATACAAGAATTGGGAACTAACATGTAGACAAAATAATAGGATATAATGGCGAAAGGACACTGAACGAAAATAGTAAAACACTAATCAACTTTGCGATTTACAATGAATTAAAAATCACAAACAGCTTTTTAAAACACAAAGATGCACCCAAATATACGTGGGCGTCCCGAGATTTCTTAGACCTTTGGCGAGCTATTCAATACCACAAAAAGGAACTCCGATATCAGAAACGAATTAATCTTCAACCTAACTGAAAAAATAGCCAGACTAAGAAAGAATTGGCATGACCATTTAATGAGAATGCTGAAAGATCGAATGCCAAAAATCCTCCACAACTACAACCCGTGCGGGAGGAGGAGTTGGGGCAGATCAATAAGACGAAGGAAGGATACTCTTGAAGACGGAATGGGCCAATAGGGTCAACCCAAGATGATGAAGAATGATGATGATATTGTTGATGATAATCAGCAATTTCTATTATTTCGAACTGCATTGACTTCAAACGAAAACGCTCGATGTTCCTATGACACAAGATAGTGTGTTGTTCTCGCACCCCGTTAAGATAAACCGCTTGGAATTTGTGAGCATTCATGGCCACGTATCATGTTCATGTTCACATTTACGTTCACAATGCTGAATGGTTCGAATCGTGGCATCAAAAGTTTGCGTTCACGTTACGTTCACGTACTGCGAATGAATCTTTGCAAGAACCTACGTACGTTAATATCCGACAGACGCAATTTGCCTTCTCTACAGCGACATACGCAATTATTTCCCAGATCTACATTATACTACGCTAGGTTTTGACATGGTGGAGTCGACATTTGTGTTGGCTCCCTGTGAATCGAAACTCTTACTTGCAACTCCGCAGGAAGCGCTACAGGCAACCGACAGACTGCGGCGCAGATTTCTGCGAAAGGCAAACCGCACTCGCGGCAGGAGGGCGCAATTGTAAGGCGCTTGCCTCACAGAGTCGCTGATAGGGCGAGGACGCAGAAAGGAAAGAGGAGGTGGAGAGAAAAGGCATAGGGCCGAGGGTGAGGGAGAAAACTGGGCACAGTGGGTAGCGCAAGGGGATGAGATGGAAGAGCTCACGCAAGGAAACGGTCGGGGTGACGGTGTTTCGGTCTCAAATGAGAGAGGGAAGGCGGGGTCGGTGGAGGGCAAGATCAAGGGCAGGCGAACGTTGCGAGGGCGATAAAGGCCGGCGTAGGAGGGGATTGATTAATTTGATTGATTTTTTCGTGTTTCCGGGCACGTCAACTACTTTGGTCATTAGTCCCGTGAGTGTAGTGCATGATTTTTCTCGGGAGATGGCGATGATCTTCCCCTGCTGGATGGCGAGATCCGGCGCCGACCTACCGTCGGCTTGTGGGGTTTCCCCCTAACCAGGACTCTCCCACCAGCGGGGCACCGCCCCAGTCGGGACAACCTCTAAGCTCCCGACCGGTCTCCCGGATTATATGGTAGTGTAGTGCATGTAAGTGTAAGTGTATGTGTAAGGGGAGAGGATAGGACAAGGAAGAGGAAGGACAGATCGCGTGCAGTCCGTGGCCCGTTTGTTAGGGTAATGCTCCGTCATTCGTCTGGTATTGATCGGGGAAACCATGGAAAACTACCGATCAGAGCAGCTGGCCGCTAGAATTCTCCTCCAGACAGCGACTGAATTCGACCTAGCTGAAAATCCTGCCGCCGTCAGGACTCGAACCTAGGAGCTCCCGGTCAGAGGCGCTGCAGTGACATCAGTTGATGCACTGAGCTACCGCTCCCGGTGCGTAGGAGGGGAGGTGGATAGTCTGGAAATGGACGTAGGATGGGGGACGAGGACGGACAGAGGCGGTGCAGGGCGAGGGCGAGTGTTAAGGGCAAGGCAGGCGACCACTCCGAGAGCCGACGGAGGCTAGCGACGGTGAGTGAGGTGGCTGGTCTGGTTGGGGAAGGGGTCGTGGCGGCCTGACGTCAAGGGAGGGGGAAGGGGCGGAGGCAGGCCACGCTAAAAGCCGAGCAACCACGCGACGCCACGTACGCAAATAAGAGTTTTAATTACAGGAACAGCGGAGCAGGGCGTGGAGAGCAATGAGCGCCTTTCGCAGCGTGAGGTGTGAGGTAGGGACAGCGGAGTGGAGCAGGCACGGCGAGGTCGCACCGCGCGCTATGAGATTATCTCCCGGTCGCGCAGACTGGAGTTTGGACCTTTTGTTTTCGACTTGCACACCCTGAGTGTGCGTATTTGCTTTTTCTAATCTCTCCAGCGCACACGTCAAGAATACACATGGTCAGGAGCATGTGATGCTTTGCCTAAGCAAACAGCCCGGGGACTAGGCGGCCGAAGAGATGGGAATGGCGACACTTGTGTCATCGGGCAGAGGGAACTGTTTGGTTACCATTGCTTCGGTGCAATTAAGATTAAACCATTTCGTACGGTCATATAATACTTTCCATTATGAGTTAACATCAATATTTACCAAAAAGTGTACATATAATAAAAGTATACATATGATCTAAAGAAGTAATATAAGTTAAGAAAGATTATCAAGAAACGTTTTTAGGCAGAAAGTGTTCATACTCAGAAAATTATGTGTGTGAATGACAGTGTACGAATTCGTGTCATTATAAAACGAAATTTTAAGAATATCTCTGAAAAATACGATATATTAATGTGGAAATTAATATAATAATAATATAATAATGGGATACCTTCCTTCAATATTACCCGCCGTAGTTCACTACATAATAAAAATTATAATTAGAAAACGGTATTGAGGATGATTTGAGTGTTCAAAATACGAAACATTACTTGCATTTTTTCACATTTTATTGCAGTTATTTTCAATAACACGAAGTGTATGTTTAATGGAATAACACGATAGTGTATGTTTTGGGTAATTGTTCAAGCTAAATATCTCTGGATATTACTTCTATTTACTGCCAGTTTAAGAATATTACCGGAAAGGGAAGAGCGGCGATGTCTCCACAGCAACTCACCCACAGTAGAAGCGAAGCAGACTCCGACCGAGGCCAGAAGTGATTATACAACTACAATACACGCAAAGAAGCGTTCTAACACAAAACCAGACAAAAGTCCCCGGTGGACAATGCGTCGTAAAAAGATGTCGTCGCGACTGAAAGGGTCAATCGACGGGGCGCGTAGGGGGGCGGGGCGGGGCCTTCCCCTCCGCTCTGGGAGGGGAAGTCCGGCGGCGGCCAGCGCTGCGATTCGGACCCCGAGGCGGCGCCTTTGATCCGATTACACCAACTTCCGCGCCCGCGCCGCCCTGCGCACCAGGGTGGGGGTGGAGTGGGGGGGGGGGAGGAAGAGACGGAGAGAGCGAGGACCTCCCGATCTGGACAAGAAATGGACGCGTCGGTGTCGGACGAAGAGAGCGAGAACGAAGAGGAAGCTAGGTGGTGGAGTAACGGGGACGGAGTCGCAGCAGTCGAGACGGTGACAGGGGGTAAGTTTCGTTTGGTGTGTTTTTTTCGTGTTTCGGGTAGGTCAACTGCTTTGGTCATTAGTCCCGTTAGTGTAGTGCATGTTTGTTTCTCGGGAGATGGCGGTGGTCTTCCCCAGCTGGATGGCGAGATCCGGCGCCGACCTACCGTCGGCTAGGGGGATTTCCCCCTAACCAGGACTCTCCCACCAGCAGGGCACCGCCCCAGCCGGCACAAGCTCTAAGTTCCCGACCGGTCTCCCGGAATATGTGTTAGTGTAGTGCATGTTAGTGTAAGTGTGTGTGTGTGTGTAAGGGGAGAGGATAGGACAGGGAAGAGGAAGGACAGATCGCGCGCGGTCCGTGGCCCGTTTGGTAGAGTACTGCTCCGGCATTCGCCTGGTGTTGATCGGAGAAACAACATGAAAACTACCGATCAGAGCAGCCTGCCGCTAGAATTCTCCTCCAGACAGCGACTGAATTCGACCTAGCTGAAAAGATATTGTCGAAAATCCTGCCGTCGTCAAAACTCGAACCTAGGACCTCCCGGTCAGAGGCGGTGCAGTGACATTAGTTGTTGCAGTGAGCTACCGCTCCCGGTCGCAGCAGTCGGGAGGGAAGGCTACACGGGTGACAGGGGCTAAGTGAACAGACGTCGGGGTAGGGGGTGGGGCGGGGGCGATGAAGTGATTAAGGGCGGATAGGGATAACCGGAGGGAAGGGAATGACGGGGCCGACGAGGACGACGGCGAAACCCGCGCAGGAGGTGCCGAGAACCCAACCTGAGGGAGTGACGACGTGGACGACGAGGGTAGTGGAGACGACCACCGTAATGGAGGCGATCGAGGAAATTCGGCGGAAGTATCGTTAGACACGGATTGGGCCGTAACAGGCGACAAAGGCAACGCGGTGGACGGAGACTGTGGTAAAAAAAGGCTGATGGAGACAATGGAGACGGCAGGGATGTCCGACACCCAGCGAATGACGGCGACGACTGTCACGGGAAAACAGCCCATACGATCGAAAGCGCGCGGGCACCAGCGCTACGACCGAGCTGTGGGCCTCGCACGGAGGGAGGGCGCGCGGTGAATGCAAAACCAGCCCGCGAGGGGGGCGAGAGGGGGGGCGCAGTGGCCGCGTAATGTGATTGTCCACGAGCCTCCACCGCCGCGGCGCGGCGCCTCGCCTCGCTTCGTCTCGTCTCGCATCGCCTGGCGGAGGGGAAGCGAGAGGTCACGGAGGCGCCACTCCGCGATGGAGCGGCGGATGCACGAGCGAGGAAACTTGGGTGGAGAGGGGACAGGGAGGGTGAGAGCAAGGGATGGCGCAGCGTGAGATTCAACAACAAAACACGACAGAAAAAAAAATACTATAAAGAAACAGCAAATGCTTGAAATGCAGGTGCAGCGCCTGTGACCGGGAGGTTCTAGGTTCGAGTCCTGACGGCGGCAGGATTTTTGACAGTAGCTTTTCAGCTAGGTCGAATTCAGTCGCTGTCTGGAGGAGAATTCTAGCGGCCGGATGCTCTGATCGGTAGTTTTCCGTGGTTTCTCCGATCAACACCAGGCGAATGCCGGATCAGTACCCAACCAAACGGGCCACGGACCACGCACGAGCTGTCCTTCCTCTTCCTTGTCCTATCCTCTCCCCTTACACACACGCTTACACTAACATGCACTACACTACCACATATTCCGGGAGATCGGTCGGGAGCTTAGAGCTTGTCCCGGTTAGGGCGGTGCCCCGCTGGTGGGAGAGTCCTGGTAAGGGGGAAACCCCACTAGCCGACGGTAGGTCGGCGCCGGGTCTCACCATCCAGTGGGGGAAGATCACCGCCATCTCCCGAGAAAACACATGCACTACACTAACGGGACTAATGACCAAAGCAGTTGGCGCGCCCGGAAACAAAAAAATCAATCAATCAGAAATCAATTGAAAGGCAGGAGACGGCGACAATACTGGGTAACAGTCCCGCACTGTAGCGGCAGCGTGCTTGTCTTCCCGTGCTGCACACCGTGGTTCAAAACCCTGAGCAATCCTCATTGGCAAATCAGGTTTCCGGTTACCATTTCCTCTCATTAAGTATATCTTCCATCTTCATGCTCATTTATCACCTGAAGTGTAATTAAAGCATTTCAGTGCGCTGCCTTGCTGGTTAGACTGTCGCGAGAGAGTGCCAGCAATAAAGTAAGTTGCAGAATCACAGTCATTCTGTTCTGTTTCCCCTTCACGCAATGCATAAGAAAATGGGAAAGAAAATATCAGGAGAGAAAATATGGTACCAGAAGAATAATGGAAAGTCGATCAATTAGGTGCTTTCGACGAAACTGTGGATACGAATTAAAAAATGAAGTATCACTGGAAAGAAGGCAAGGAGGCCTCGAAAATGAATGGAAGCGGTGAGATTCCTCACAATAATTTACAACAGAGACTCGTAGTGGAGAAGGACTTTTTGGCTTTATAATAATAATTTTGTCCGAATAATACTCGTGAGAAATCCTTGCTACTACAATACATTTGCAAATTCTCCATCACCGATATCGCAGTTGTCATCTCAGGAACCAAATCAAACCAAATATAAACGTTATCACAAAATTTCTCCGCATTCATAAATTGTGCGCGACTGAGTCAGTTTCCGTCGAATCTTAAGGCTTTATCAGTAAATTACACCTGACCGAACATGGGCAACAAAATTCCACTTTCCCAAGCCTTACATAGGATTGGAACTCGTATACCTGGTTGCATGGTTTATGGATGCCACCACAACTTCATGTGGTTGGATTTCATACGACGTGCAGTTGGAAAATCAAGGAAAGAAGTGGGAATTGAAGAATATGTTTGAAGAAGTTGATGAGAAAGGCTCTGGAAGCCAGAAGACCCAGAGATCCCACAAAAGCATACTGAAGAGTGCGAAGTGTAAATGAAGAAAAAGACCGGGAAGAATGAAAAGGACGAGGAGAAAGGAGCAGGAGTTAAACGATGTGTGAAGAGGTTGAAGAGAAATACTCTTGAAACTAGGAGACCCAGAGATCGCACTCAGGAGTAGCGAAGAGTAGGACGTGTGAATTAAGAGAAAGACCCGGAAGAATGAAGACGACGAGGAGAAAGATGTAGGGCTTGAAGAGAGAAGTTGATAAGAAATGTTCTTCAAGCTAACAGCTCAGAGATCGCACCGAAGATTGGTGTAGAGCAAAAGTTGTAATTGAGGACGAAGGCCGAGAGCATTGAAGAGCACGTCAGCGCAGCGCGTTGGCGCCGAGGCGACAAAAATGGGAAAGGCCTCCATGGGAATGGGCAGAGGCTGCTACTGCGGCGGCGCTCACGAGGTTACGAGCCGTCGCGCGGACGTCAGAGCGCGCGAGCGCTGTGGGCAGCGGCTGCAGACGCGACACGAGCCTGCTTCCCCGATGGAATTTTGATTAATTGATTTTTTCATGTTTCCAGCCGCGTCAACTGCTCTGGTCATTAGTCCCGTATGTCTTTTTATCGGGAGATGGCGGTGATCTTCCCCCGCTGGATGGCGAGATCCAGCACCGACCTACCGTCGGCTAGTGGGGTTTACCCATAACCAGGACTCTCCCACCAGCGGGGCACCGCCCCAGCCGGGACAAGCTCTAAGCTCCCGACCGGTCTCCCGGGATATGTGGTAATGTAGTGTATTTTAGTGTAAGCGTGGGTGTAAGGGAGAGGATAGGACAAGGAATGGGAAGGAAAGATCGCGCGCGGTCCGTGGCCCGTTTAATAGGGTACTGTTCCAGCATTCGCCTGGTGTTGATTGGAGAAACCACGGAAAAGTTCCGATCAGAGCAGCCGGCCGCTAGAATTCTCCTCCAGACAGCGACTGAATTCGACCTAGCTGAAACGCTACTGTCGAAAATCCTGCCGCCGTGGGGAGTGGGAACCTAGGACCTTCCGATCAGAGGCGCTGCAGTGCCATCAGCTGATGCACGGAGCTACAGCTCCCGGTTCCCCGATGGAAAGGCTACCGAGAAGGGAATGGCCGTGGATTGGCCAGGATGGAACGATGAGAGAAAAAGGACCAGTCACGGTTGCCGACGAGTTTCAGGGATTGCAACTCCAGCTTTTCCTCTCTTGCCTTACCACATATACGCATAGTGAAGAGAAAGTGTAATAATAGTGTAGCGATTGCCGGCGATTTTCGATAGAAAATCTCGTAATGTTGGGCACTGTCAACGAAAAGTGGAAAATCTTGTTCCTTTATTTAAGAAAATTACTTCCTCCAGAACGATATGTACGATCGAGGATTTATGTGACCATGCAACTTAAAAATTGATTGATGGCAAAACGCCTATCTTTCGGTCTCTTCATCCGGCTGTGGTAACCGCAAGTCAGGGAATTATTAACATCACCTGCACAGTTCGATCTCGAATTTTCGTTCGTAACATACGTGTTTCAGGTCCTTTTTAGTTGTAACTTCTCATGCACATAAGGGTTAAGGTCTATCAGTATTGATAAAAAGAGGGTTCAAGTTGATGTAGGCAGCCACCAACACAGGTAAATTGGTACCTAAAATCGGGGTGTTTGTATGGATGGATGTGTCACACACAACTTTCAGATTATAAACTTTTGAGCTGAAATTTGGTAATTACGACAGGAGAAAGATTTAGATGTGCAGTATCGGAGATCATTACGATATTTTAATTTAGGGGGGTAATTTAGCCCCTGTGACATTTTCAAAATATTCTGGAAAATGGCTGCAATTTCTATCTCTTTTTCTTCTACAATACAAGAAAAGTCATTTATAAATATGGTATAGTTTCGATTTACGACAATAATGCAAAAGCTCAAATTTATTTTCAAACCAGTCCTAATACTTCAATACTAATGCTTACTAAGTTTCAGCTCAAAAGTTTCTAATCTGACAGAGTTATGTATGACACATACTTCCTTCATAGTCATCCAGATTTTGGGGTACGAAATAGCATGTTTATCCTCTCCCACTTGCACCAATATTAACTATCTTAAAATTGGCCTGCGTGCGAAGTTACAACTCAAAAGAACTTCATTATGTAATTCTTTCATAAACACAGTGTTACGACCAGAAAAAAATCCCTGCTGAAAAATCGGCGGCGGGTATAAACATTCCAAGAATGGTGAATGACAATAACGTTCGAGGAGAATGGAGCAAATCATGGTCCATAGAGAACACAGTCAGAGCGACGGAGCTGATAAAAAGCTTAGACAAGTGCCGAGGAGTTGACACAAAACGGTAGGAAAGTGCCCTTGGAAGGCATCCAGGTCCCTATGCTTAGAGCGGATAAGAATTGAGCTTCCCTCCAAATAGTACCGTCAAATATCTCGGTCTAAACATGGATACTAAACTGAGCTGGAACCAACATATCAATAGTAAAATACAGCAAGCAAAAAATAAGATACACCAACTAAAACCCATCATTAATCGATCTTCACACCTCCCACTCCTAACCGCCATATCCATCTATAAAAGTATCATTAGACCACTCCTCCTTTACGCCTGTCCAGTTTGGATCTCCGCTGCAAGAACAAACCTAAACAAGCTCCAAATAGTCAAAAAACCAGTTTCTTAGAACTATCACAAATGCTCCTTGGTTTGTCTCAAACTCACAGCTCCACAAAGAATTTCAAATTGACTCCATACAACACCATATGACATACCTCTCAACCCAGTTCTATCACTCCATACCTCAAATTCCACACCTAGACAATTTCAGACTCCGGAAAACTCCTCATAGCACCAGATTAAAAAATAGATATCCATACCAGGCATTCCTAACCAAATTTGCCGAAATAGATTGTTTTTAGAGGTGTCTGGAAAAGATTTCCTCACCCGAATTAGTTTTTAGTTTAATTTTAGGTAATTTAGAATGTAAGCCATCAATACATATGTAAAGTGTTATATGTACTGAACTATGTATGATTTGTAAAAATAATAATAATAATAATAATAATAATAATAATAATAATAATAATAATAATAATAATAAAAATAATAAAAGAATTGAGCGTACGGGTCGCAGACAGCGAGTGGCAGACGGCAACTGTCTGTGGGGGGGTCTTTGGTGGGCGCGGGCCTTTGCTCGGGCCTTTGCGCGGGCACAGGCGTCAATGAGCCACGTCGCCGGGAATCAAGCGACTGCTCCGGGCGGGCACGTGAAACGAGCCGGCGCTGCGTTGCGCTGGCAGTGGGAGCGCGCTCTGGCGGTCGCTGGAGGCCAAGGACAGCATTTCACTAGTGCAACGCTCTCCTACTATGTATTACTAGTTGGAGTATCCCGCGTTGCCCAGGTACTTATTAAAATAATTTATTAGACAGGAAAAGGATTTGCATCTATTCCCGCCCTCCCGCGCAGCCTATTTCTATCTACGAGTATTCTATTGTATCCTCGCTCTGCCCTGTCGCCTCTGTGCCTTGCTTCCATCACGAATTACCGGATTATCCTCACTCACTTTCTTAAAAAAAAATCTTATTGGGGTTCCGTCGACAAACTTCACTCACTTTGTAAGAACAAATAATAAACAAATTTAAATTAAAAAATAAAATACATGTACTCGCATATATTCCTTATTTTACTTTTATATTTTATACCAATACTTTCAATCTACTGCTACAATGTAAAACTAAGTTTTAGTTTGTTATTGTTTTGTTTTTACGTGCGCGAGACTCAGGGCCGCTCTTCGGTCTGAACACGCAAATTTCGCTACGTTCCTTTCACCATCGAGGACAGAAAGAAAGTATAACTCGGACGACGAAGTCGGCAATTTTGAATTTGGCTTAGAGGTTTCTTTTATGCTTGAGGATCTTTTATATGCAGTAAATCTACATGATGGGACAGCCGGCTTTACTTCCCCTCTGAGGAAAGGCGTATGAAGGATTGTTTCGCTCTTAACAATCCACAACTCCACGATCGCAAACTTGGTACAAACGCTATCCATCAAACCCGCCTTAAACTTACTCCGTTTCATATTTTTTTCTTCTCACGTATCTATAAAGAAAAGTTTGAAATAGATCTTAAACGCTACGCCGAGGCAATTGAAGTTTAAATATGATTAAAGTGCTCTTGACTGAATTTGAGTACGCGTTTTAGGATCCTTGATAAATAGTTGCTAAAGGAAATGTGCCATTAACCTCTTAGACAATTATAACATCTCCAAAAAATCAGAGATCGCAGTGGATCCCAGCTTGACAAAGTTTTCATATTCTCTAAAATAACCTCTTTCGTTTTAATTTCAGTCCATGAAAAACAGCGTTGACACACATTGAGTTCCTCCAAATATTCATTTCCCATTACTCTTTTACTTCAATTATAGTTCTTCTTAGGGCAAAATCTTTATTATGACAGATAATGTATACTACAATTTACTTCTCTTACTATTTCTCGACTTTGATAGAAAAGATTCATTAACTTGTGATTAACTGTGGATTAGATTATTGTTACATGCTGAATATTGCGACATTACGTGTATTGTATCATCGTATGTCGTTAAAAAAGAACATACTACTACGTTTGTAATGAAAAGATTTACAAAAATATTGCTATAAACGAAAACTTTTATTTTGATCACTTACTTTCAATTGCATTCATACCCAGTGCGAATCTTCGATCATTTCGCAAAGAGGCTGTCTTATTAAAGTTTATAGTGGTTCAATTATTTTCTTACATTCTATTATTGTGAATATGTAAAGAGATGCTAAGTACAATTATTTGACAAAGTCAAGTTGTGAGAGTGTCGTCAAATAAACACAGTAAAAAGTTTCAACTACAAATTATAACAATGTTGTCCCTCTTTTAAATTTACCTTTAATTTTTATTTATTTTATTTATTTTACGTCAAAAAAAACAACAGTTGAAACTGTGTATGACGTGCTATGGGGAGAAGTTAATTCTGTGCACATTTTCAAAATTCTGTGATCCCTACACTAAGTCATATACTACATGAATTTTGAAATTAAAAAAAGCTCTCTTGTAATAAAATCTATTTTCAAGGATATAAAAGCAATAAATTTTGGGCTCTTATCCATGATGTCCTTCGTCAATGAATAATACTTCCTGCCGCAACAACATGGAAACGATAATTTGAATAACTATATTTCCCAATGAATTCCAGAAGACGTGCACAGATAATGAAGTTACATTTACGTCCAGAAGCAAAACAAGGGGCCATCTCAGCATTGGCTCAATGGATCAGGGAAACTGGACGAAAAACCTGATCGAGACGGGGGTCATTGACCCGGAGGCTGCAGTACAATGTTTCTTTACAACACGTGGAAATAGCCAATCCCGAGGTACATTCAGTCGCCGCCCGTCTACAAACACGTCCCCTGTCCGACCGCCATGGGCCTGGATAATGTCTCAACCCTGGCGCCGGGCCGCCGGGCGTGGGGGGGGGGGGGAGGATGCCGCAACGAGACGAGATGAGTCGGGTGGCGACAGCTCGCCCCCTGTCGCTTTCGCAAACGACTGGCGCGCGGCGGGCGGCGCTGTTTGTCTACAGGCGGCCCGGGGCAATTGGGGCGGCGGCGGCGGTGGCGGGGGTGGCGGTGGTGGTGGCGGGCAGTGGCGTGCGCCGCATGTGTACACGTGTTCGCGCGCCCGTGTGGACACGTGGGCGCAGTCGGCGGGGGCAGCGGCGGAGCAGGTGTCGGGGACGGCGCGGGGGCGGGCCCGTCGCAATAGAGAAGGGCGGCGTCTGTGTAGTGGGCGCTGCGCCTGGCAGGACGCGGAAATGTGTTTGTGCCGGAGCGAGAGGGCAGAGCGTGGCGAGGGGGGAGGGGGGGGGCGAGCGCCCGGCCCGGTTGATGGACGTGCCACGCCAACCCCTGTCCCTGCCCGGCCAGCAGGCGTCAGCCCCAAAGATCGGACGGCGGGCACGCGGGCCCCGCGATTACACACAATGCGCCGCGCATTTCGACTGAAGCATCCGCGGCCGCCGGGGCTCAACCAAACGAAACGCGCGCCGGGGGATATTTTCAATTCCCGTGGATTTTCGTGAGAGATACATCTCAGGTGCGTGAAATGTATTTTTTTTTTCAGTAGATTTTTTATCGTTTTAAGGCCCTGGTTGTAATGGACTACATTTCGTAACTCAACGTAGTTAGTCGATGACGATCATTAGTAATAAATAATGTTTAACACACATCTTCCTATTGATAAATATATCTGTATTATTTACATTACGGATATTTAGTATGAATGAATAACTACGCGTATTTGGAAACATTACTCTCATAAAACACGGTTCAAGAACTGTTTTTCTACCACTCTGAGAGTCACAATTACAACCTCTGCTCCTATTTTCACGTTTCATTCACATATTTTTAATCTGCGAATCAGGTTAAAACTCAACCGATGGTCATTAATTGATAAAGTTCTATCACGCAATATATTCAATATTGCCTAAATACGAGCGGTCGGTATAATTAAACAAGAGCAGATATTTCTGCAATAACGACGCATACAACTCGGAACGAAAATGTAAATCATATCCTTAGAGGGGTGCTGAGAAACGGAGAAAACAAAAGCTTTATTACGACGCACAGAGGCAACTGCTTTATGACTGAAGAGTTGAATAAGTTGATGAGAACTCGTATAAATGAAAAATCAATGTACAACAAAAACTAATTATCTTCTTTTCCAAGCAGTCACGGAGAGGCAGGGCGTACGAATTATTATTAGTTTTCTCAGCAGAATTAACTTCTCTGCTCGGCAATCGCACGCACGTAGTGGACTTTATGAAGAACACTGGAAAGCGGAGGAGAAAGGAACCCGGTCAGTGGGAATGGTGGAGCTGGCATGGCGCGTATGGACGTATTCAGTAGAAATACCGAGAACAGAACTCCGCGTGGTAACAGCTGGATTTCCTCTCGGACGAAAACGTCGACTTCCAAAATTATTACAGAAGAAGCGCTCAGCTGGAGAAATACGCTACAGATGCCAGATTAATCTCGTAAATGAAATACGAAAAAATGTTTAATATAAATTTTTATAAGCATCCGCATTTTACGATCTTTTTTTCGTTTTTATTTCTCACGCTCGACCCAAATCCCTCACAGGAAGCGCTACAGGAACGAATGGAACACGAAGGTAGCGTGATGAGATGCGAGCGTGGAATAAGGCTAGCTGGAGGGATATTGTTTTTAGAGGGAGACGGACTCATTTCAGAGCCTGAGATTACAAGTTAAAAGAAGAGCACACCTACTCATTCGCATTTTAACTTCATAATGTTTTAATGAATGTTAAGTCCACTTTATTGGGATAATCATATTTCTAGATCTTAAAATGGAGACAAAATCCTCATACTTTATGTATTTTTTTAACATGAATTGCGTTTTTATTGTATTTGGCGTAGGTAATTATATAATGCAACAAATAGCCTTCAAAAAATTATTCCTTTATTTCCACATTATAGATGCCTTAAATCATTAAAAAAAGATTCAGGCGTAAATAATTAAAAACACAAAGTTTTTCGTAATATTTTCATAAACGAATATGAGATAAAGTGCGAATTTCTTAATACACTTATATAGCAAAATGTACTCGTGGGCGATTAAAATCATATTACTGACATTGAAGAAAGCTGGACAAATCAATACGACGCAAGAAGGAACGCTCAATTACCTCCAAAGAATAAATGTATTAGTCACTTGGCACCGGCGCGAGAGCCAAGAGCAAAAGCAATAGTTCCGAGTGATGTTAAGAGCGCAGTCGTCAAGAGCAACGGCGGTGTTACAGTGACGACACGAACGTAACCAGCCATAGATAGCGCGGAATACGAGCTCTCTCGGTGAGGGAATGGGTGATAGTGACCGGGCACGAAACAATGTGCTGTGTGTTCACGGATTCAAGTTCAGGTTTCAATGTGAATCATCGAGGTTAAAGAGGCCAGCAAATGTCTGTGAAGAAAGGTGGATTGCGAGTGACACTGCAGGTTATTACGAAGAACAAACGGTTTATTAGCAGTTACCCGTGAATCTCACAAAGATCACGCATCGGGACAGTGTATGAAATCATGAGAGAAAGAAAAGATGGATCTATCATTAGAAATAATTTTTCAAAACATAAATTTCAGAGCAACATTTCATTTCATTATTGTTGTCATTCAGATTTGAATAAACACATGTTCGCATACCAAAAATTCTTTTTAATAATAATAATAAAAATAATAATAATAACAATAACTTGAACTTTTTTAAGTCAATGGGTTTGCCGGAAGGCATTTGTACAAAGTATAGTTTAATATCATTTGCAAAATTGCCTTAAAAAATGCGAATTATTCAAAGAGTTATTATCCCCGGGTTGGGGGCGTAAATGGAAGCATACGTAGAGAATGAATTTTCCTACAAATACGTACATATTTTTACACGAGCAAGATATTTGAATTTATTAATATTTTATAGTGTTTACAAGCCATTCTGAATGAGTTATCATTTAATTTCCTTATTTTGGTATAACTACATATCTGAACATATTTTACCTACCGCATTACTGCACTTTACTTTCATAGTAAATAATTTCTTTCAATTATTCGTATATATGTATATATAGGGGAAAATATGCACGTTCCTTTTAATCTCTCACCTAAGGAATCCATTACTGGCTACACGGCTTGACTGTCCACGTGCGCAGAGAGATCCTTGTAGACTACTTTCTATATAGTCCGTACGTATTTTACACAGACTAGCTTCAAGAAGTTCCGGTAAATTGTTAATAACTCAGAAACAAGATACCACAACGCAATTTACAGAACATTTCCTTCGAAATAGTTTCCTTCCGAAGTGACACTCTTCCGCCTGCGAGTGTAAAGTGACTGGAAGCATTTCTGGAAGACATTGTGCAATACTAGTCGAGCTTTCATCGCATTTCGTGCTTCATCAACGTTCACCAAACTTCGCCCCTTCAGAAGAGTTTTCAGCAGCGGACAGAGACAAAAGTCTGGGGGGTAACAGATCTGTGGAGACTGGAGGATGCTCCAATGCAATAACGTTGTGCCTGGCAAGATAATTTTTGATCGATGATAGATAATGGTGCGTTATCGTGCAAAAGATATCAGGAGTTTTGTGCCCACTTTTCCGGACGTTTTCTTCTTATTGCGTCCCTGAGGTGACAGAGGATTTCCGCATTCATTTCTTTTGTTACAGTATGACCTTCTGGAATAAACTCTTAGTTGACGACACCCCGTGCGTCAATGAAAACTCCCAGCATAGCTTTGCCTCTGCCAGTGTCTTTAGGTATTTTTGTTTCCTGGGAGATGTTATGGATTTCCACTCGCATGACTGATGTTTTGGCACCGGGTCGTACAAATTGTATCAAGTTTCGTCTACAGCAATTATGTTGTTCAAAAAATTGTTATTTTGATCAGCAATACATATCGGATCGCCAGCAAGTCATTCTTGTTTCTTTGTTTTCAGGAGTCAACATTTTTGGAACCAACTTTTGTGATAGGTAATGCATGTTCAAGTGTTTGTGAACAATTGTGTGAACTCTTCCCACTGAAATTCCAACCTCTGCCGATAACTCTTCAACCCTCTTTCTTCGGTCACTCCTCACAACAATGCGTACTTGCCCAATGTTTGCTTCATTTATCGCAGTTACTGGTCGTTTTTCACGCTGTCGGGACCTCCACTCACACGTTTATACCAAAGATATACCTGATTGTTTTTCATTGCTGCATCTCCATACGCTTCGTTGAGCATTCTTAAGGTCTCTGACAGAGATTTGAGCAATGAAATACAAAACGTGATATCAGAGCGTTGCTCTGTAGCAGACGTTATCAAATACCACAAACAAACACGCACGAACAACAATAACCGGTTGCTATGCAAACACAACAATCGCTTCAAACATGGAAATTCTACTTAAGTGACGCCATGAACGTTATCTACATCTACTAAAGAAAAATTGGCTATAGAGTATACATTAAATGAATAATAAAATGATCCGGGAACTTTTTGAAGCTAAAGTAGTATTTTGAATGAAACTCCTATTATGTTGAGAATATCTTTCAGCCACTACGAATTTCTTTCTAAGACCTGATCGACTGGGTTTTGTGTTCGAAAATTTGAAAATGTACAAACAGCAATTTTAAACAGGGTAATGCATTTTTATTTTACATACTTCCTATTTTTATTACACACACACACACACACACACAGACATATAAGGGGATACCATACATACCACTGAGTAGGGAACGAAATTTATTTATTATATTCCGTTCCCTAGACAGAAGCATGTAGGTCAGTTCAACGTAACGTTACTAAGTAATAACAGATAACTCAATTTTAAGGAGAGACATGGAAGATTCGTATTAATTTGTCTTCAGACATCCCCCGTGCAGAAGGAGAAGAGAAAAGTTAGGGTTTTCGAAGTGAGAAGTTGACCGGGGCTTGACGGCGCGAAGACGAAAGCGTTTTCGGGATGCGCTGCCGGGACCTTAAGTCTGTGGGGAAGGGGGAAAGAGTAGTTGTGGGGGAGGGGGAGGGGCAGGAGTTTGGGTGCAGCGCGCGCGCCGGCGCCGCCCGCTATAAATACGCTCGATCGATAGGCGGCGCGGGCGGCGCAGGGCTGGCAGTCGCGGACACTCAGGGCTGCCACCCATCCGGCGACCGGCGGCGCGCAGGTGGCGCGGGTCGGGTCGCGCCGCGTCGCGCAGGGTGGGAGGGCGGGGTGGCTGGGGGACGTAGGATAGTGCCAGCGCGGGGGGCGGGGCGAATGTGATGGGGCGGGTGATGGATGGCGGGGAGGAGGAGTGGAAGGGGAGATGGGAGACGGGTGGGGATTGCTGGGCTGAGGGTTAAGAAGGGTTAAGTGCGGAGGTTGGAGGTTGGGATGAGAGAAGGGGTAGATGATAGAGGGAAGATGATTAAGAACAGAGGGCAGACGCTGAAGGGTGGAGGATGGTGGCTAAAAGATCGAAATTGAGAAGCGTGCTACTGTAATGAAGAAAGAGAGGATGCCTGAAGGATGGAAGCCCACAACGTGGGTCTGCACTTACACAAGGGATTAAGAGTTTCATTGTTCGGAGAACTGAGTGACGTGGACACCTGAGAGAAAAGTTGATGACTAGTCGACAGTTGAAACTTGAGATACGACATTCGGAATCCAAGTGCGAAGACTAGTAGTGTGATTTTTTTTTCAAAACATTGCGGGTTCCAAGGCGATGATGCTAATAATAGTTTCTTCGTAAGCAAGAACTTCCAATTTAAAGAGCCTTGATACCTTCGTATTTAATTACAAATATTATGCAACTTGCCGAACTCACATTTTTTCTTTCTAGATCAAATAACTTTTTTAACATCAGCTATTATCCACTGACCATCCGCATCGCGGGTACATACATACAAAAACACGCAAAATTGGTAATGACAATTACAAAAATTATTAATTAAAGTAATAGATACCCTATTATCCAATACTCTTTTTCATGAAAACATTTTCCTTTTTCGTTTCGTCACGCTCAGTGATGTAAGAGGTTCCAACCTATTCGCCAGGCGTTATGAATTGTTTGATAAAGAGTAGTTTGGTGGCACATCCTAAGAAACTAGTCACAGGAAAAATCTCAATGCTAAATGCTTTTTGCACGAATATAAAAACTCATCGGATATCTTATATAGTACCTGGGCAATGAAATGTACTGTCAAATACGAGAATTCAGAAATTCTGAAGTAAAAGGCATTTCTAGGACTAAGAATTCACAAAACTTCACTGCCATTATTAATAAAAGGAAATATTTTAGGGATAATTCATTTATGAGCAAGAATTATTTTAGCAGTTCATTTTTAAATTTGAGGCGAATGTAGTATTTATATCGCTTAAGAAAACTGTAATCGTATTCCTGGTATGCAAGTGAAGGATACAAAATAATGCATTTTCTTTTTACATACGCATTAGAATTTTACAATTTCAATAGATAGGTTTCTATTCAAAAATTTGTACAGTTTTCGAATTGAAATTAGTCGACCAATTTGAGTGAGTTGTAGCTGAAAAAAATTACGAACAAGATGGCATAAGAAAGGGAAGAGAAGAAAGTAAAAGACGGAATTCATAATGTATTGCGGCGGGTCGTGGTGAATGCTGAAGGCAGATTATGAAATCACAGGGATAATGTACTTATTAACTGAAGTTTTAAAGAAGATAATACGTTGTGATTACCGAGTCAAAAATCAGCTTAGTAAAGTTATGCAAATAAGGCATTTAAGATTTCTGAGTGTACTTAGCTAATGATAGGCTGATAAATTAAGTTTCCATTAAAGTCAAAGAGGTTAGTTGAACACATAGAGAACAGAGCATTCGAGAGATTAAAACTTCGAAGAAGAATGAAAGAATATTTTTAATGCATTGCTAATTATACACAGGACTCGATTTACGAAAATATCATATAATGTATAATCAATATTCAACATGTTTAAAGTCTGTCAATTTTTTAAAATGTCACAAAGCTTTAACTTACAATTAATGACTGGATCACGAATGGTGTAATTAGTCATCGACTCATCACATTCACATAGTGATTGGGAAAAGTTATCATTGCGTTCTGACGGTCTTCCTGTCATTCCACACCCCCTTTTATCTTTTGCCCAATCATCCATTACATGTTGTCACATGCTCTATTAAAACTATTTTGGGGGGTTTTCCTCCCGCTACTGTTTAAAACGTCATTATTACTATTCCATTTGCAAGTTTCGAGAATACCATACGACCTGCTCCAAAGAAAATATGTTGTCCCAGAAACAAATGGAATCGCCGAGTGTCCGTACATCAGGTACAAAGCCTCGCTGCAGGCGAGATTCTAAAATTCCGAACAACGCTGGACGAATTCCCGCGCTCGTCCGTCGAAGAAAATCGCGCGCGCGAGAGCGCACCGCCGGCGAAGGCGGCGCTGTCAGGCGGAGCCGAAGAAAAGAGGCAGATCGGAGGCGCGAAAGAGGTCCCCGGGGCCCGCGGCGCGTCCGAGCCGAAGGACGTGTCCCCGGCGGACGACAGGCGACCGGAGGCGGCGATATCGCGGCCCTCCGCCCCGCCCCGCCCCGCCCCGCCCCGCCCCGCCCCGCCCCGCCCCGCCCCGCCCCGCCCCGCCCCGCCCCGCCCCGCCCCGCCCCGCCCCGCTCCCAGACGACAGTGGACGCGCCGGTTTTCGGGCCAGCGACCGCGAGGGGTCGGCAGGGCGGGGAGGGAGGGAGGGAGGGGCTGTGCGAAGGAGCCGTGACATGACGTGAATCGCCGCGCAGAGAAGGGTCGCGCGGGCGCGGTGTAGCGGAGCGGGGGCGCACGAGGGCGGGGGGGGGAGAAGGGGTCAGCCGGCGAGATGGCCAAGAAAGGCAGCACGCAGCGGGACGCATTGGGCCGAAGATGAGCACAGCAAGAACGCCCCTAGAGCGGAGAGTACGGGACAAGGGGAATGGGCAAGGGCGGAACAGTGCTGTGCGATGCAGAATGAATGAGGGGGCGGGGCGGAAGAACTCGGAGGGAAGCGCAAAGCGGAGAGGCTGGGACGGAGTGTGGCGTACAGGGCGTGTTTGTGGGAGATGGGTATACTGCGAATAGGGTGAAGCGGGTGAACGGGTCAAAGCGGAGCTGAGGGCACAGAGGCTCAGGACGGCTGTCTAGACCCAGCCAGCGAGGAGACGGTCGCCTTGAGCGGGTGGACGCTGAGCGACAAAATCGGTGGTTGGGGTCTGCCAAACGAGTTCGGGCGCGATGAAACGATGTGGGGGCGAAACACTGGGAAGGTATAGCGGGACTGCGTGGAAAGGGGGCGGGGCAAACGTGTCAGTGAGCACGCAAGGGCGAGTACGAGCGCGGGTAGCGGGGCAGGATGAAATAAGGCGCTGACTTCGACTTCGTTCGCTGGTCTACGGACGGCTCGGTTGTAAGAAAAGAGGGAGGGTGACGGCGTATCTAGTATCAGAGACAATATCTGGAGAGCGTCAGAGCTCTCAGTGTAGACGGCGCTGTCAGCCGGAGCAACCAGACGAAGAATGGAGAATATACGGACGTGATGAAGAAATAAGAACGAGAAGATTCGGAGAGAGAAATACGAATGTCCCACGCAAAAAACAAGAGAGCGCTAGTATCGTAAGGGCAATAGGGAAGCAAAACACGAAGAATGGAGAATATGCGGACGAATGAAGAAATAAGAACGAGAAATTCGGAGAGAGAAATACGAATGTCGCACGCGAAAAACAAGATAGCGCTAGTATTATTAGGGCAATGGACAAGCAAATGGTTGAATTCGCACAGAACCTGTATAATATAAATTAATGGAGTCTAGGTAAATGTAACAAAACATAATGTATACAAATGCCAATTAATAGAAGCCCCAACTTTAACGGACGATACTATGGATTTTATTCAAAATAGTTTAATAGAAGGAAACAAGTAAATCCTGATATGTTTACTGTCTGTCACACAAACGCTCACAGAATAAACAGCAAACGAAGAAACTTTGGACGTGGCCGCTCAAGCACTGAACGAGGATCTAGACACGTGTCTTGAGCAATAATCATCTATTATCTCAGTTTTTAACACCACATTCGGATTTTTTCCTCTATGTACTAACAACATTGTTACGAGCTAGCAATATGGTCTACAACGAATTTCACTTCTTCCACCCCTGATATTTCATTCCAAATCTCCGAAAATCGAATTTTCCTCCATCACAACCTCTCTCTTACATACTTTATTTTTAATCATTTCTGCGATGTAAAGTTATGGACACATTTTATGTAGCAACCTACGTACATAACTTTTCAACTATGCTCAATCTCTAGTCGCATTTGCCATCGCATGTAGTTAGTGGAAGGAGCCTTTTGCGACTGGCGGCGGCGACGGCGCGACTCCAGACGACCGAGGTGACGGGGCAGGCGCAGGGCAGCGGCGAGGGCGAGGGCGAGGGCGGAAGGGTGCGGGGGCTCTCGTCAGCGCGGTGATTAGTGCCCGCGCGGGTCAGCTGACGCAGCCATCAATCGCTGCACGACGCCGCCCTCGCCGCTCTCGTCCTGGAGGACAGCTGTCGCCGGTGCGCCGCCGCCGCCGCCGCTGCTGGCTGGTCCCCTGTGAATAATCGCACCGCCCCGTCCCGCCCCCGCTCTGCCCCGCTCCGCCCCGCCCTCGCCCTCGCCCCGCCCCGCCCCGCTCCGCCCCGTCAGGTCCCGCTCCGCCCCGCCCCGCCCCGCCCCGCCCCGTCCCGCCCCGCCCCCTCCGCCATTACCCCTTTGCAGGAAGCGCACGAGGCCGCGTCGCGACGCTGCCCGTGTTGGCTGACGGCTCGGGTCCCGAACTGACGTCACTCTCCGGTCGCTCCTGGTTACAATTTACTCCATAATTCAATTAAGCGTTATTAAGATTTGTCTTAGATAATTTCCTGTTAAAGAAATGTATGTGATTGGCACCTGATAAAATAGGCGATAGGAGCCCTCAGAATAGACGATTTCGTTAACCTAGATATTTTTTACATTGTAATGACACATTTATTGTTGGCAATGTCAAAAAGAATTAATGAAATTGTCAGACATTATTATTCTCAAATAAAATGAGATGAGATGATACTGACTAGTGATAAATATATTGCGATCGGTTTCTAAGCGAATTTAACGAAATTGGGGCTTTCTTGCGAATTAAGGATTGTAAGAATTAAGGATTGTGTTGTTCCAAGAAACAATTGTAAAACAATTTCAATTTTTGACCGACAAAATCGTCAATAAAATACCGCATACTTTTCAAAATATACAATTTTTTTCTTTAAAAAAATTATTTATTTACCAGACAATTGTTTTGATGCAATATTTTTTATCCATTACGATTATCAGTGACAGCTACCATTCACAAAATGCCTGGGTGTTCGACAGAAAAAGTTCAGGAAACACTCAACTGTTCGAAATAATTTCTGTAACATACATGTTCTTATTTGATGCTCAATAGCGCAATAATTTTGGATGACATTCCAAAGAATATAACCTGAGAATTTTGGATATGAAGGAATTTCTGATAAGAGCACGCACTTGCAAATGGTAGCGAAGCGAATTCTTAAACAGCAATGTATTTTGGATGTCTTCCAATTTTGTGTCTTAAATTTCATTCAAAATTGTGATCCTACGCCATAACCTTTATCGATACGTAACAAAATCATATTGACAATATACAACATGAACTAAATAGTAAGTAATGTTATAACATTACACAATGGACTCTTTCATAATCAAAACGCACAACATAACAATGGCAAATCGGCATCTCGTTAATCACACTTCCTCCTTTCTTGCATAACTTCGGGGAGTCGACTTTCAGAGACTTTAGAAGTAATTAAAGTTTAGAGCAAAACTTAAGATTAAAATGGGTTAATTATTATGTTTTTTTTTAAATTACGTTGTTTTGTACGAAGTATTCCGATATTTAATAAAGTTCCATTCAAAGAAATTTGTATTATACAACTCACGTATTAATATATTCCAAGAGAGAGTATGTATTTTTAGATCAATTTCTGAAATAACACATGGAAGGTTCAGAGAGATCAAAGTATTCCACTGCAATAAGACGCAAACATGTCAAGAAAGATCGGCCCCCTTGAGTCGATCCTTGTAGCGCCCGCTGCAGTGCAGGTGGCCTTGTGCTCGGCCGGCCGGCGCCGGCGCCGCGCAGCTTGGGAACGGCCGGCGCGTCACGCGGCGGCGGCGGCGGGGGAGGGGGGGGGGGGCTTTGCGCGAGGCGGCGCGTTTTTGCCCCCGGGCTTCCTATCCGCCGCTCAAGGGCACGCGCACCCACGATCTTCAGCGCGTTGCGGCGTTGGGCGAATGGCGCCGAATTCCGCTTCTCCGTTGCGGGAATACATTCGTCCTCATTCGACAGAATGACTTTCCAGCGGTGTCTCGCGCGCTATCGATGATCCCCCAGGGTTACAGCGAAATGACGAGAAAAAAAATATACCAAATCCTCACAATAAAAATCTGTACTGGATACACAGAAATATGATTAATGTAATATAAATATTTCGAATCTAATGGAGAAGGAAAAGGTTGAGAATTCTAGGAATAATTTCAATACCCTCAAGGTTCTGAATAAATTATACACCACTTCGAGATCCAGAAAGTCGAATTTCTCTCTCGAAAACATTTTTGACCAAAGGTTTCTAAATAGTAACAAAAGATAGAATTAAATTATCATACTTACCAACACTCACAATGTAATTATGGATTTTTAATGCTCGCAGAGCGTTATGACATATATCTTAACAATCTCTCTCTTTTGCGGCGCGTTAGACCGCTCGTTTATTTTAAAAAAATCTCAAAGATTTACAGATCGATGTATAAGGTACTGCGGTCATGATTGTGATCGTTTCAGAACACAACAGTGCAAGAAACGTAGTCACCCAAACGAACACTTAAACAGGAGCCATGTCAAGAGATCAATATCCTTTTCAAATTTTTCAAGTGATTCCGCTTGCTTAGATAAATGTTTTTTTTTTTAGTTTCACTATGAGCCGGTTTACAACTAGCCTGAGTGGGAAATGATGCATACAATACTTCCCAGGGAAACATATGTAGTGTTGGCCAATGTGTAGATGTGATGAAGTAGTGAAGGTGGTTGTCTGTGTAGATGTGATGAAGATCGGCGAATTTCATACTTATATTAGAGATTCGAAAGCGGAAAATAGAGGATACACTTTGCTATCTAACACGTTGTAATATTTATGCTGAATAAAAATAAATGGATCTGGATATAAAATTCAAATATTTTAAGGATGTAAGCAGTACAGGTCATCTTAAGTATTAAATCGCTTAACCAGAATACTACCACAAACTTCCTAGATGCATTTTTTACACTTCATGTAATTTTAAATCGATGAGATGATGATTACAATTCTCATTACTGAGCGCATGCAACCCATTAGGCTACAGCTTTGATGGCTTCTTTTCTTGGCAGTTTATCAAATTGGTGGTTTGTCGATGCCTGTCACACAATTGAGTATTTCCGGGCGCGTCATCTAAGCACATTCCCATAAATGTATTGCTTCCTTTTATTACGGGAGGTGGCGGTGTTCTTCCCCTGCTAGATTGTAAAATTCGGCGCAGATCTACACGTCGGCTCGCGAAGTTTTTCCCATCCGAGTTTCCCTACCAGCGGGGCATTGCCCCAGCCAGGACAAGGTCTAAGAAGAAAAGATTGCTCACGGTCAAACGTAGAAGATAGTTTTTCATAAATTATATTAATACAGAAATATAATTTTCGTACTAACGATAACACTGTCAAACCTCTGTAGGAGTTAGGGTAGAGCAACTTCGCAGAAGTGTTCACCTGAATGAGACAGTGCACTTCTGACAGTAAAGGAGTGACCTTCGCTTGGAGAGAATTCCCAGACGTGCGCGTGTCAGAATTTTTCACGTGCGCTCGCGAGAAAACGTGCCTAGGCAGATAAAAAGAAAAGAACTTAAATATGAATTTACTACGAATGATAGATCCTCTGTCACTTCTATAAGCCATATTCTATCAATAAAGAAGAAGAAAAATCGGGAAAATGGATGGTTTCCAGAATTGTATCAGAGGTTTTGCATAAAGAAAAGAAAAAACATCGATGAACAAACATGGTTGCTTCAGGTTTTTAAATTAAAACGCTCCTTAATTATAATCTTTACGATTCGTTACGTTTTAACTCATAATTTTCAACTGTTGAATGAGCTAATGTGATACAAGTTTACTATGTATAACATTTCTTGCACAATAAGCACCACATTTGAGACCATTTTACAAATTAACTTGAGAACCCGTCAAAATATGACGGTGTGATCTAAGATAAATGTAAAATACTGTGCCCAGTCTAATGTTCACAATATGTTGCATTGTTTGAATCTTCAGGGTATAACGAAGATAATCTGTGATGTGGAGTTCACAAAATGTTGAACACGTATGGCCCATGACCAGGTGGCAATGCAATATCGGCACCAAATTACACAAAAGAAAGACCACTATTAAACTGACGGATATTATTTCTAAAGTTTTTTGATGTGTCATAATCTCCTATAAACAACCGTTTGATTTCTTCTGGCATATTGCTCGAAGGTAAACTTATTTTCCCATGTAAGCAACACACAGTAAACTCGTTTACAGAATTTCTCTGACATGGGAAGTACAAAGTAGAACAAAACTGACATTTCATAGACAATAATCCAACAGAAAACGAAATGACCTCACTATCACGACACATACGTTGACTTTCTCTTTCCCTGCTCTCAGTCAATGTGGTGTGTTTGAGTCTTTTGGGGCGCGTGGGAAACGATTCGGAATTCGACATAACCTGTAAACAACTTCACTACAACCGCACAAAACCCACTGTCCGAATTTTCTCTACAAAATACACTACAAAAGCAAATATGTATATGCAAACTGTCATCTTCACAATGCAATTATTACACTGAAACAAAACCTTGACGAATTGTGAACAAATCTCAAGAATCAAAACAAAAACATCAAGCAGCGCCACCATGAAGCGGCGGGGACGCACATCTATAGACTCATATATATCAATTTTCAAACAGCCACCCTTTGGAAGAAAACAATTGACTATTGATAAGCGTACTATTAAAGAATAATTTAATTAATTAATTTACACCGTAAATGTTGGTGAATCAACACAAACAATATCTGATAACACATCTAGGGATCACATTCTTTCATTTAAAGGAAAAAATACTACAATCGGTTCAGTAGAAGCTCTAAACGAAGCCATGGCAAAATACCTTATTTTTTTAAATATATAGATAGTTATATATAATATATCTAGTAAGTTTTATTCCGTAATATTACAACAAGATTTTATTACAATAGATTGCAACAAAACGTAAGTTTGATGGCGTTTCCGGGAATTAAAAAATGAGAAACATGTCATTCGCCTTAATCTTACGTGTGAATCACTACTTTGAATGTACTCGAATGTTTCAAAGTATACTTGTAGTGTTGCCTCGCGTTGAATGTTGTTCTTATGTCTGACACGGACTGGCACATCCGAGAATCTTTTCTCTAATTATCGCGCCTCCACTGAAGATACTACCAGCAAAAGAACAAACGAGCAACTGCTATAATAAAACAGGATTTCATTTTTAACTTACGCGCGCATATTTTGTATTCATTGTGTACATATTTTCAAACTTGTTTTAAGCATTTGGTCGCATATTTGGCTGTTTTTTTTATCCATTTACACGGAGTTTAAAAAGAAGAGCCAATGATCATGAAGGTTTAGAACTCGAAGAAAAGATTATATATTCAGAATGAATACTCGAGAGTTTTTCGGTCACCATTTGGTAAGAAGGCTTATGTCATTCTCCACTGACGCGACTTCCTTGTTCAGAGACGGCCGGGGCGTTCCCGAAGATACAACCTACCGCAAATCTGCTGTAATGTTGTGTATCTGCCAAGGATAAAGAAGTTAGTTACAGTTCACGTAACCCAACTGTAAAACTGTCTACGCTACTACAACAGATGAATGAAGAAAGTGTATCTTGTGGATTGCTTTCGGCAAGTCCCTGCTTAATAATTTATATGATAATGCGATGGGTTTTAACTTGTGAACTTTGTATAAATTGGTTTTAGAGTAATCACTCTCCTTCATTGAATATATTATACTACGTTGGTAGATTGTTTATCAACGAGTTAGAGAGATAGATAAATAGATAGAGAGAGAGAGAGACAGAAGAGAGAGAGAGAGAGAGACAGGAGAGAGGAGAAAGAGAGAGAGAGAGAGAAACAGAGATGACGGAGAGAGATAAAGAGAGAGAGAAAGGGAGAGAAAGATAAATAGGTAGGGTGAATGAGAAAGATTTACTAGATCTCTAAACAAATAATTTTAAAAAAAAGCTTAACAAACGAAAGATGATTACATGTACCTGACGTAAGCAGTTTTGGGTACCTGGGCAAACTTTTTCTAAGCCCTCATCGTATCTGAGGTGCAGAGACTGCTGATGTAACTCAAACATACAGCTACCCCGTAGGCGCTCATCGCTTCTAATGTGGGGTGCTTATAACAAATCCGCTTGGCGTAAATCCCGTGCAAGCCTTCGGGGGCACAGACAATAAACACAAGCATTGGACGTTGGCCTACAGGTTACAGAAGAGCGTGGGGAGTTGCAGCACAAACAAATCTGCACGTGCAGCCAGGCAAATGAGCGGTCTGGATCCAACCGAAAAGCGATGAGAAGGAAAGCGAAAATGAAATTAAGAGAGACGTTTCTACAAGAAAATCGGGGTATATTCACCGCGATTAAAGTCTAATGAAAAAACAAAACGAAATAAGCTCTGGTCCAGAAGCACAATGAAGTTCGAAACAAGCGGAAATAAATTCGGAGCCGAAACTAAAAATTAGGACTTTACGGCCAAGTAAATATTGTAACGTAAGTAATATTTGAACAATTGTTGCCTTAGTTTAACTCTAGAGCATGTTTTATTTCATTCTTTTTCTCATAGGTAATCGTTTTAATTGATCATTGTTGTTTCATTATTAATCTATGCGGGATGCTTCATTATTAATCTGCAGGGAGGCTATCATAACCAAAAATACGCGTAGGTTGTATGGTCGAGTAAGTCGTGTCCGTCGCGAAGGCTACAAGGCAAGTGTTTATGAAGCTAGCAGTCACAGGACAATGAGGTTGGGATGATTAACGATGGTGCTGAATTAGGGACAGGAGAAACGAAGTACTCCGAAGAAACTTGGCGCAATCCTTCTTTGTCCAACATAAATCTCCTTGGAGAGGTTGAAATTCCAACCACCAATACCAAGAGGTGGAATATCAATTGATACACCACAGGTCTTTTTTTAGTGGTAAATGTAACAAAATACTGACGGGTGGCGGGGTAGGTAGATATTTAACCGAATTGTCACACTGACTGGTAAGCGAACGAGTCAAGAAGGTAAGGGGACGATTATGAATTCGGATACGTAAATCAATGAGACAAGTTGACGGGCAAGGTTGTGGCTAAGAGGATGGGCGAGCGGACGGGCGAGCGAACGGGCGAGCGGACGGACGAGCGGACGGACGAGCGGACGGGCGAGCGGACGGGCGAGCGGACGGGCGAGCGGACGGGCGAGCGGACGGGCGAGCGGACGGGCGAGCGGATGGACGGACGGGCGAGCGGACGGGCGAGCGGACGGGCGAGCGGACGGGCGAGCGGACGGGCGAGCGGACGGGCGAGCGGACGGGCGAGCGGACGGGCGCGCGGACGGGCGAGCGGACGGGCGAGCGGACGGGCGAGCGGACGGGCGAGCGGACGGGCGAGCGGACGGGCGAGCGGACGGGCGAGCGGACGGGCGAGCGGACGGGCGCGCGGACGGGCGAGCGGACGGGCGAGCGGACGGGCGAGCGGACGGGCGAGCGGACGGGCGAGCGGACGGGCGAGCGGACGGGCGAGCGGACGGGCGAGCGGACGGGCGAGCGGACGGGCGAGCGGACGGGCGAGCGGACGGGCGAGCGGACGGGCGAGCGGACGGGCGAGATAGACAAGCAGGCGGAAACCCGCATAGGCAAGCAGTTGGCAAAGGGCCCCAGGAAATGAGCAGGCGCAAGGGGCGAGAAGGGCGCAGCGGGTGGACAGTGCTCACAGGTAGCGCGCCGGGGCAAACACGCGCATAAGCCCCGGCGCGGGCGAGCGGCGGCGATGCGCTCACTAACGGCCCTGCAAATTAGGGCGAATAACTCTCCGGCGGCGCCCCAAGCACTCCCACGGGACCTCCCCACCCCGCCCCGCCCCGCGCCGCTCGCCCTAGGCCGTTGTCGCGCCCCGAACGCGCGCCGATGAAAAACGAATTGAGGGTGGACAAGAAATGCCGGTGCTTCATCGCAATGCTCGATTTGTATTCATGTGATGTACATGAGGTACGTAGTTCTGAGATGATTGAGAAGGTGCTCCCAGACGGCTATGATGAGCTACGCTGGATTAACAATCACATCAACTCCAATGTACTTTACACTATGAGAGAGAGAGAGAGAGAGAGAGAGAGAGAGAGAGAGAGAGAGAGAGAGAGAGAGAGAGTGAGTGAGAGAGAGTACATTCAAATTTTTTTCACTATAAGTTAGAGTATACGACATAATGAGCACACATTTCACAGCCATTACATACATCAAGTTATAACTACAAATATCCGTACTACTAATGACTATAAATGAACCACCTCTGGCAGTCAGGAACAAGATACTTCTCTTTAAATATGACGAGTAGTTGGTGACTAATCTCGTATTCATTTAATTTTAACTAATAATTTGTTCAATATTTCCAACTCACGATCTTGGGAGGTCTAATATAAAATTCATTTAATTTGAATTTAGTTCATTTAACTTTAAATTACGATTTGTTCACTGCCGAGTTCTCGATGCACCAGATCTTTTTATAGACGTGCGTACAGAAGGCACCACGGAGGTCGTGGCCCCCTGAAAATTTCAAAAGGGGTGCAGTAATCCTACATAATAAAGATTTTATATCCGTAAATATGATAAATTCCTTATTTCATCCCTTTTTTTAAACTGACAATTTTAGAAATTTATTCAGGACTGTCGGAAAAGAGGCTCTTCAAACCATCTGGCAACCCTGTAAATGTTCTACATAAAATCAATTATATTTGTTAAATACATTAATAAAGTTATATTTTTTATTTACATCCTAATAAAATATGACCAATGTAAATAAAAACTTGAGATGGAAAAGAAGGAGTGGGACAGAGGGGCCCAGAAATGCAATTGCCCTCCTCTCGTATTAGGCTGCTCAGGGTATGGATCTTTCTATTTGTACAATAAGTAGCTTTGCTTTTAGTATGGTATAATTCATCTCTTTGAATTAACTCCGTTATGCAGAGTTTCTTTGCACTAGTTAATAAATAACTACAAAGTATCGCAATATCATACATTTGCCTGAAAAGTATGAAAGCTTTTCATTGATGTTTTAGTCACTTGGAATGAATTATTTGCCAGGAAATATAAATCTTACGTAAGTATGCTCCGCGCTAATTTAACATGCTAATAACTTTATAACAGTTCAAAAACAGTAAAGACAAATGACAAATGAACTTTCCACCAGGACATAAATCATTTAAGTAGATACGAGTATTGGTTACAAAACGAACAGACCAATCATTTAGTCCAACACGCTTCAACACCATTAAGCAACTGATTAGCCAGGTCACTAGATCACGAATATAAACAAGAACAACTCACGCATAAACGGATCAAGGACAACAAAATATCCATTTTCCTTGAGGAAATTCACTCTCCAATAGACGCATTCCATTATTCCACATCTGAAAATAACAGGAATTGGGTCCCTGCCCCATTGTCATCGTATGTGGGTTAGCTCCTTTGAGATTAAATAAGCGGCCAGCCGACCTGAACCGGCGCTCCGGGCATTCATCTAAAGGCGGCTCCACCCATTCGTTATTCGGCGAACACCGAGCAACCGCTCGCCGAATTCCGAGTAGTGTGGATGAGTTGCTTGAGAAAGTTTTGCCGAGTGACAAACATTCAGGGTTCGCCCTACCCACCGCGGGTCGTTCTTTTGGACACATCAAAGGGAGCGAACATTCACCGAACACGTCAGCTGCTCGGGATTGGGCGAGCGCTAGCTCGCTGCTCGGCGAATGCCGAATGTGTGGAGCCGTCTTAAGACGGAGAAGGCGAGCCGTGCGGTCGGCGCGGCCGGCGAGCGACTCGTGGTCCGCAATGCGCCGCCTCCGCCGCCGCCACCCTCGCCCGCCCGCCCGCCCTGGCAGTTCATTAATTCCGGGCCTGTGGGCGGCGGCGCCGGGGCGGCCCACCAACCCGCAAGTGAGCGCGCGCGGGGAGCAGAGGTCACAGGGGCGAAAAAGGTCACAGTGGCAATGGAGGAGTAAACGGCGCGGGGACTCCCCGGCACAACGTGGTCGTGAAACACTCGCTTCGCCAGTACAGGCACGAGCAAGCGCGTACGGTGTTTATGGTGACAGTCATGACCGCTTATTATAACGTAAATAGGCGAGTCGCCCGCTTAGTAAAGAAGCATCTACCCATCCCTACAAACATTTGAAAATCATACTGCCTAATTTACAAAAAGTTTTATAAAATATAAGAATTTTTAAAAATTTACTTTAAAGAAATAATTAGGTATCAGATGGACATGTGCCAACTTTTCGCCCTATGTAAATCATTGTTTTAAAACAGAAAATACATTCATTCTGGAAAACAACTTGACTGATTGATCTTTCCAACACAACTGTTATGACAACCAGTCCCGTTACTGCAGTGAATGTTTTATCCTAGGAGGAGGCAATGTTCTTCCTACTGGATAGTAAGATGCGACGCCAACTTCGTTTCTGATAACCCTTACTACGAAGCAGAAGAACAATTTACAAATCGTCCAAAAAGGGTCTCACTGTAAATATTACGATATACGAAACATTGCTCGTATGCCCAGCAACATGAAATCTCAGTACTAAGGACATAAAACTCATCATTTCCTCAAATTATGCATGATGGATGCAGCTTTCCCCTATACCACACATGCGAAAATTATTTCTTTTATTTGATGCAGACTAGTAGGGATAATTCTCTACCCAACAGTAGCACACTTATTGTTGTCCATGATTTCTGATAAATGGCACAAAACCGTTATCTGTTCATTGCTAGCTATATATTCGAAGGAGGATTGAATTTCCAAGATTTACACAATTTTTTAAGTAGTTTATTTGAAGTAGTGCCAATCATTGTCTAATAATGTCATTCGATGCCCTTGTTTACGGGCGTGGCGCAACGCTTTGTCCATACTAACCACGACGCGTACAATACCTCTTTGTGCTTGACAATTCAGTCATGGAAAGGCGCCGCCAGCGGACCCTCACAACCACCATCAGAAGTAACGTACCAGATGACAAATCTATTCTTGTTGCCAGGAAAAGAAAGGGGCCACAGGAGTCACTATGGTTCTCTCGCAGGTCTTTTGTTACAGAAGCAAGCGATTGAAATGTTTGTTTAGTTTGGAGCGAATTATATTAGCCGACCACCGAAATAACTGACACGGGAAATTCTGCAACTAACGTTTGTTTATCTGCAACCTACAGTATGTTATGAGTATACTTGAGGAGTATTATTCCACTTATGGGCGAATGAAATCTGCGAACTAACATAGGGGTTAAAACAGAGTTAATGTTTTTCGAAAATATCCAATTCAACATATATAACAAGTGAATAATATAGAATAATAATGTTACCATCAGGTAGTTTCGTTCGCATTTCTCACACACTTTGTCCATCAGAGAAGCGAGCAATAAAAATGCCGACACATTCTTGCTCCTACACTCGAGTTCGAGCTATCGATCGGTACGGAGTAAAGGCCAACTCACATAAAGACCGACATATTGTATAGGTATTTTGTTTTGAGACGGTGCAGGTACTCCAGCCAGATCAATTCTATTTATGGCCGACCAATTCTACCTCTGTAATCGTTCGTTACTATTCGTTCATATTCATTCTATCGTTTTTATTAATTTTCCTATTTACGCTTCTGATAATACATATTTCAAGGAGCTTGCGAGTATATCCACGTAATGTGAGTAATAATGTCACAAAATATGAAGAAAGTAAATTAATTCACTCACGAATTTTGAGCCGAAAAACATTCAACTCCTGGACATAAAAATGTGAAAACGACCTGGAGAATACGAGAACAGTTTTCTCAAGATAACATTAAATGAGAGCGGTGCAAATGGACCAGTAATCGAACGTATTCTTCTTAACACAATTTGATTAGTTTTTATTCGCGTTATAGTGAAGTGCTGGCGCACATGCTACGAGCACCTGGCAAATACAGGATATCACAGAAATATTATTCCAGACGAGGCATAACTGTAAAACAAAAAAGAAATCCATAAGATGCACTCCAGCTGGCTTTTATATGAAACTAGCGGAACTCAGCAGACGTTCTGCCCTTCAACTCCCTCTTTCTCCTTCTCTCTTCCTTTCTCTCACCGTCTCTCTGCCTCTCCCTCTCCGTTTCTCTCTGTCCCCGTCTCAGTCTATTTGGCTCTGTCTTGTGTCTCTCTCACTGTGTCTCGGCCTCTCTCTGTTCCTCTCATTCACATTTAGTTGCAGATTCTATAAGTCTTTGAGCAGTTGGGGTAATATCGAGAAGCACCGGACCAGCAGAAATGTAATAGAATGTTCAAGAAGATCTCATCTCTGTAGGTTACGGTGTGAGAAACGTTTCTTTGAGGCCTTCAGTCTCAAAATTGTAGTTTTTAATGCCCTAGAACGCTTCGTTTAGGAGTTATTAACGGGATAGATTCAAAAATGCTGCTGAGTGTTGCATGTTCCATTTGATATAAATATTTAGCTTTCATGGAGAGCGGTGTCACGGTGTCGGAGTTAACCGCTAGTTAAACATACCAGCTTCCATTTATATGCATATAAAGAGAAGAAGAAGAAGAAGAAGAAGAAGAAGAAGAAGATGGCATACATAGTTTGCTTCGACCCACTTGGAAATGTGACGATAGAGGATGGTGACTAGTTGTATGTGGTAGGGATGTCATATCGGGTAAGATTGTGCAATATCATTTAACAATTAAAACCCTAAAGAATGTGAAATAAATAATCAAAACTTCGGTTTCGGTAAAGATGTGTAATTTCCTTCTTGACATGACATACCCGTCACGACCAGAATTATATTCTTCACCGGCTTACTTGTTTACGTTTTCTCACATTTCCCCACACAATATACACCAAAGACAAAGGGCAATCATTCTTGTTTCCTGTGGAATTCCTTCTCATTGTTTGCTTATTACGATACTGCAGGCATGAGATATACGGAAAAGGGGTTGCGTGAAACACAACACAACATTTACGTTTTTCTTATTCTTTACTAGGACAATTTTTTCTTCTAAGATTTTTTTAACACTTTTAGAGGGTATAATAGCGAATTTTGGGTCTCTAGTTCAGCACAATGCGAGCCCTATTCCACACACACGGGAGACGAAGGAACAATAATCTTTAAGCTATAATATTCATTACCTTTGCACATGTCAGATAAACGCCTAGTTTCAGCACTGTTCATTGTAACTGACTTAGCATAGACCGTCTATTTTATTTGTTGGTCTGTGTCTGGAAAAGAATGTGTCTAAAGTAATACTGTAGAGTTATTACTTCGATGTATAGCTGTATACGTTACGAAATAAGATTACCTAATTGTAAATACATTCCATTCCACTTCAACATGACTGGCCTATTTTGAGTTCGAGAGCTAAATTGATTTCAGAGTTGCACGTATTTTTGTTCTCGTTTTTCTTACATTCTGAGTGAAATTTAAGAGTTCTTCAGAAACACTTCTGGCATTTTTCCAGAAATGAGGAATGCAGACTGGGAGCATATCAACGAAAAATTCTTAGCGAAGGGCAGCCAGGAGATTAAAGAGCAATATTCAGTTATTCAAAAATGCAAACCAATGCATTCGTTCGCGAAGAAATGACAATATTGAAATGGCAAAAGATGATGATCGCTGTGCAGTAGTATAAAACTACGTGAACTGATATGAAGTTAGACTTGGATATAATTTTTAATAGTTTTGAGAATTAGTAACTTTTCAAATGTTGCAATGTAAATTAATAAGTTAACCAGGTTGTTTACACGCAACCAATTGATATGTTGATTAGTTTATCATAAGCACATTTATGAGGTTTGATATGTATTCATGTGTATTAGTTTAAGATTGTGTAAATCGGGGGTGGCGCTGTAACTGAGAATCTGACTAGAGGGCACCGTGTGGTTGTCAGCTGGCTATATACGTAAAATCAAGAACTCAGCAGATCTGATTATTAATAAGCTGCTGATAACTCATCTTCTACGCTGAACGCAAAATTTACATAAATGCATTTCGGTGGTAACAAACAACTTATTTCATATACTTACAAAATCACATAATGCCAAAATTGTGAACTAAATATTATTCACCGAAAAATAAAGTTATGACAACATTTATACTATTTTCTCACGGGTATTCAAATTCAATTACATCAACAATTATTTATAGTCGAAACGTACTTTTTAATTAATATTAAGAGTAAGGATTCGGAACATTTTAGCCAGAAAAGATTTCGATGAATGGTACGAAGCAAATGTAACAGATGTTAAAAACTTTCATACTCAACTTTCTATTTAAGAAATTCGTCACGTTTATGATTGAAAAAGTAAAATGCGAGGTGGTTATTTGTGAAGAGGCAAACAACGGAACAACACCAAATGTTATATTTCACCAGAAGAAGATATTGAACTGGGCGCACTGGCGCAGTGCAATATGACAGTCGATAAATCGTCCTACAACGCCCCGGAGAGTCATCAATTCAGGCCACCGCTACCCGCAGCGTCAAGTTCCCAAAACACAAGTTCAGCACGAGCAATCATCCTAGAGCGCCAGGGCAACACGACTCCCTCTAGCCCTCTCGGCCCATTGGAGCACAACTTACTATTCCGAACGTGAGCCGAAAGAGCATCGAGCGTAATGCAAATCATTAGTAATCTGCGACCGGTAGCGGTAGCTCAGTGGATCAACTGATGTCACTGCAGCGCCTCTGACCGGGAGGTCCTAGGTTCGAGTCCTGACGGCGGCAGGATTTTCGACACTAGCTTTCCAGCTAGGTCGAATTCAGTCGCTGTCTGGAGGAGAATTCTAGCGGCCGGCTGCTCAGATCGGTAGTTTTCCATGGTTTATCCCATCAACACCAGGTGAATGCAGGAGTAGTACCCTACCAAACGGGCCACGGACCGCGTGCGATCTTTCCTTCCTCTTCCTGGTCCTATCCTCTCCCCTTACACACACACACTTACACTAACATGCACTACACTACCACATATTCCGAGAGATCGGTCGGGAGCTTAGAGCTTCTCCCGACTGGGGCGGTGCCCCGCTGGTGGGAGAGTCCTGGTTAGGGGGAAACCCCACTAGCCGACGGTAGGTCGGTGCCGGATCTTGCCATCCAACGAGGGAAAATCACCGCCATCTCCCGAGAAAAAACATGCACTACACTAACGGGACTAATGACCGAAGCAGTTGACGCGCCCGGAAACACGAAAAAATCAATCAATCAATAATCTGCGAATTCCCCTCGGTTTCCGGTAAATCCACTAATTTTTACAGTCCGTTCCTTTAGGAACGAATGCTAAAACACAATTGAGCGTCAAATCTGACAGAATGCGCGAACCCACGTCAGACCAATCAACGGGACAAAAGAAAAACAACGCCAGCAGCATTTGATCCGGACGCCACATTGTGGGCAGAGCAAGCAAAAAATAATCACAGGACATCCATCAACCGGGCTTTGTTATCGGGGGGCTCTTTTCCACAGTCGCGCAGTTCAAACATTGAACTAAAGTTTAATATTTCACCACGCAGAATTTACTTTACAGTCTTAAAGTGGTAACACCAACAGCCAATTACCTACATCATGTGCTCTATGGTCTCTCTGTTTGCATTAAAAGACAGAATCAAGTGATACATGGCTTTCGTTCTAAATAACATGCAAAAGTTTCCTCTAAGTATGAACTAGTTATTTACGTTTTATTTACAAATGTTAACTTTTCCATATTTTATATGGTAGTCACAATTTCAGTAACGTTTTATTTCAAAATATATTATAATGCGGTACAGAAAACAAATATGATTGCTTTTAAGACATTTTTTACCTTCTATGAATTATATTCGATTGCCAAATGAGTAGGAAGGCTCATTACATTATTGACACGTGTGCTTCAATAGAGTCATTAAAATACAGTCTTTAACCAAAGTAAAATTGTGGTTTCAACAATGCTTTCAATACTTCATGCATTTTTAGTGCTCACCACGTTGATTTTTAAGAAATGTTTTTAAACCTCTAACACTCTCAAGCTGATGATCGTTTTATTTTTCGACCATTCAAACTGGCTGATTGGTACAGAAGTCATGAGAGTGAAGAAACTCACAAAGTACACATTAAAAACAAAACACACCTTTCTTCGCCAGAGAGGCAAAAAATATTTCCACGTTTTTACTGTGCGTAAAAACGACATAAACGAGGAATAAGAAAGGAATTATGAGAACAGATGTTAAGAATTATTAACAGTAAAAAAATCAAATGTCCACACACCACAATCAGTAGATACGCAGAGTAAATGTAATCCGGGGTGAAAGCCCGTGCAAATGGGCTATTTACCGCTAATGCTAATCGCCGATATTTACCGCGAGCGAGCCGCAGGGGCAGCTGTTGCCAACGGGGTAGGGCAGGAGGCAGCAGGGGCGGTGCGTGGGAGAAACACGGGGCAGGGAGTGAAAAAAATGAGAGGGAGGAGCAAACTGCTAACGGACTCGCAGTCGAAGGATAGTTGTATGCTTCAGAGGAAGCCGGTGAGCAGGAAAAGAGATGATGGTGAGGAGACCGAGGCGGTGTGCGGCAGATATCAAACCTTTGTGTTGTCTGTAGAGAAAACAGCATTATTTGCCATGAAGTGTAATAATCAAACAATCTTCTTCCTAATGCGCGAATAATACATAAAGCAACTTATTTTACATTACTGTGCTATATACTCAGTGCCACATTACCGAACAGGCTGAGTAGGCTGCAGCCTGGGGCGCACAATTTTTGGGGGCGGACGAATTTCAGTCGTTGCAAAATTTCATAAAGCGAACTTTCGAATGTTTTCATAGAAATAATTATTTTCATATTTGTATCGAAAGACAGTGTTAATTAGTCAAATATAGTAAAAAACAACCCAAAACAGTGGAACGTTGACGATTATTTTAGAGGAATGGTAGCCAAAGATTGATTTTTTTGGCAAAATGATGAAATCGATTTTTCTCCTCTATGAGGCCTTAGGCATATCAAAGTCGATATTTATCAGAATCATATACCTTCAAAATAATGGAAAATGATGTAGTTTAATCCAAATGGCGAACGATCTTTCTCTGTTGTGAAGCGCATAGAAAATTATCTAAAATCGAGTCTTAAACAAGACACATTGAATGCATTGTCTCCGATATACACAAAATGACATTTTTGGACGCGTTGAGTTTCAAAACACTGATAAATTTGCCGGGACAAAAGCGAGAAAACGATATTACGTCTTGAATATGTATACATATGTGCTAATTTAACTGTAATATCCAATTTTTATGTAACAAATATATAAATTCTTTTATATCTACCTTATATTTTTAATTTATTGTCCTAAAAAGTGTTACAAAAAAAGCAAAAGGAAAGCAAAATTACAAAAAAAGCAAATATATAATAAATTATTTATACGTATGTAATATAGGCATTGGTTACAAAAATCATATATTTTTAATTCAAAATATTGTTAATAACTTTTGTCTGAAAAGCAAATTCAAAAAATAAGGTGCTAAAACATATGACAGCCAAGGGCGCACATAAGTCAAAGTCAGGCACTGTATACACTGCTGCAACTATCTCTTATTCTATTACACACAACCATTAAAACACGAATAACATCAAAAGTCACCAAGTACTTCGAAACAATCATTACTATCATACATTCGCTCTTACTCAAGTGCGTAATGTCATCCACAAACCAAGTCTACGGCATATTATTAAACATCATCAAATAAATTTAAAAGCTGTAAAATCTGGAAGAACTTCTGGCCCGATCGACGAAAACAAAACAAAAAGAATGTCAAGGATATACAGCAGATCCGAACCTACGAATAAATTCACGTTTCCCTAAAAACCGATTCAAACAATATTCATGTAGCAGCAAATCCGCCTCAAATGATACAACCTCAACTGCATAATCACATCTACGACCAATCCCTTTACTTTCAATTCACTTGCCCCAAAATTAAAACTATTAAAAGAAACCAAAAACATCTAACGCACCCACCCAGGGCACCTACAGCGAGAAAAAAAGGAAAAGTCATGAATGTATCCATTCTCTCGACTCGGAAAAACATGAACACAAAGATAAATAAAAAAATGTCGTCCGTTGCTGTGAGCAGGGCGATACAACGACAGGCCCGAAGCGGTAGCGGCAGGAAAGGCAGGAAGGGAGGTAGAACGGCAGGGCGGGGAAGACGAGTAGCGGTGGCACTCGACCGCGGAGAGCGATCGCCGGCCGCTGGCGCTCCTTCCGCGCACGCGAGTGTTTTGTTTTCATTCGGCTGAGCAACGCGCCGCGTGGCGGGGCGGGGTCGGTGGGGAGGGGACGTGGTGGGCTGGGAGGGACGTGGCGGGGCGGGGAGGGAGTGGCGGGCAGGGGAGGGGAGTGGCGGGACGGGGAGGGGCGTGGCAGGACGGGGAGGGGCGTGGTGGGACGGGGAGGGCGTGGCAGGGCCGGGAGGCGTGGCGAGGCCGGGGCGTGGCGGGAGGGGCGTGGTGGGCGTGGTGGGGCGTGGTGGGGTGTGGTGGGGCGTGGCGTGGCGTGGCGAAGGCGGGGGCGGGGCGTGGCGAGGTGCAGCACGGGGCGGCCAAATGAGCGCGAGACGCGGCGTGGTGTGGCGCGGCGCGGTGCGGTGCGGAGGCGGCGGCGGCGGAGCGACCAGCTGGCGGCCGTCAGCTGACGGAGCGGCGCCGGCGAGGGCGGGGGCGGGGGCGGGGAGGGGGCGGGAGTTTGATTAAACCGCCGAGAGCGCCGGGGCGCGCGCGTGGGAGGGGCCGGGAGTAGAATGAGGGCGCGGGGGCGCGCAGCACACAGAGGGGCGGGCGATGGCGTCTACTGAAGGAAATGTAATGTTCCGTTGAGACGAATACAATTCATCATGAACGTTTTATCTCGCTGG
The DNA here is from genome assembly GCA_011170035.1 of Teleogryllus occipitalis. Taxonomy (NCBI): domain Eukaryota; kingdom Metazoa; phylum Arthropoda; class Insecta; order Orthoptera; family Gryllidae; genus Teleogryllus; species Teleogryllus occipitalis. The sequence continues at coordinate 119,997 of BLKR01001055.1, read as the reverse complement.
TATCGAAATATGTAATAATATTTAAATGTTGGTATCGAAATATGTAATACTATTTAAATATTAGTATCAAAATATGTAATACTATTTAAATGTTGGTATCGAAATATGTAATACTATTTAAATATTAGTATCAAAATATGTAATACTATTTGTTGGTATCGAAATATGTAATACTATTTAAATGTTGGTATCGAAATATGTTAAATGTTGAGCAGCCGCATTTTTTTACTATTTTAAATTTTTAAGGTTCTCGGTTAAATACGTTTAAAATATACTACAGTTTAATGATTCATAATTATTCATTAATTATTCCTGCTTATTTCTACACAATATTTTGAACATATCTTACAGAAACCTAATGCGTTATCAAACTCTCCGTACTTTTCAGCATGCTATGCGTTTACATACGATTTCCTCATCCGATATTTGGTCCATCGAATATGTTTTTGAGAAACGATATTTCGTAAATACGTTTCTCTGCTAATTGACCAACGGTTATAATACTGAAACGTTGGGACATCGTGTTTTCCGAAACGTTCTGCGAAGCGCTCGCGCACGCACTAGCCTCCGGAGTCGCATCGTGTCTGTGGGCGAGCTTCGGGGCATTCGCCGGATACAGGGCAGGTCAGCGGGGGCCGTGGGCACGTCCTCCTTCGGTGGTCGGGGGCGACTCTAAGTACGACAGCCGCACGCCAAGCGAGACGTGAGGGACTCGTGGGGGCGACGGCGTCGGTGGAGACTGCGGCGGCAGGGATGGCGGCGGTGACAGAGGCGGCGGAAGCGATGGGGGTGATGGTGGTGTCGGTGGCGGCTGTGGTGGAGGCGGAGGCGGCGGCGGTGGTGGCGGCTGCAGAGGTAGAGGCGGAGGGACGGTGGCAGTGTTGGTGGCGGCGGTTGTGGTGGCGGTTGCGGTGGCGGTTGCGTGGCGGTTGCGTTGACGGTTGCGGTGGCGGTTGCGGTGACGGTTGCGGTTGCGGTTGCGGTTGCGATGGAGTTGGCTGTTGCGGTGGCGGTTGCGGTGGCGGTTGCGGTTGCGGTTGCGGTGGCGGTTGCGGTGGCGGTTGCGGTGGCGGTGGCAGTTGCGTTGACGGTTGCGGTGGCGGTTGCGGTGGCGGTTGTGGTTGCGGTGGCGGTTGCGGTCGCGGATGTGATGGCGGATGTGATGGCGGTTGCGATGGCGGTTGCGGTTGTGGTGGTGGTTGCGGTGGCGGTTGCGGTCGCGTTGGCGGATGTGATGGCGGTTGCGCTGGCGGTTGCGGTGGTGGTAGCGGCGGCGGCGAAGGTGGAAGCGGAGGGGGTGGAGGTGTCGGTGTTGGTGGCGGGGGCGGAGGTGGAAGCGGCGGCGGTGGCGTCGCCCCACTGGGCCGGGTGGGCGGGAGGGCGGAGCACGGGGCAACGCTATTGATTGTGACGCGCCGCGTGCAACAGTTGCATCCTGCGGCTCCCACGGCAGTGCGACGAGTCCGCGGCCGGGGGCCTCCGCAAGCCAGACGGATCGTAGGCACCAGGGGGATGGGCAGAACCCAATCGATTCGGCACGATTCGTAAATAATTACGCGAGAGGCAATTTACCAACGATTCGGATAATTCGCCTTTGAATCGATGTATGGTTTCATACAATCGATTCATTTCAATGCTCAAAATACATGCATGAACTCGAACATGCAATAATCTTGACATCGACATTTAATTTTAGACTCCACACCAATAAAAATAATCTTATTTCTCTTTTTATATGAACGACGATTTTAATGAACCTATTATTAAATGAAGGATTTACTTCAAATAAAGTAAGAGAGAAGAATTATAATTAATGAAAAAAATGATTTTTCAAATTACTAGCTACATTCACTGCACTTGCCACTGTGGATTATCCCTATAATTTAATACCTAAGTACATTTTACTCACCGGCATAGGTGGCTCAGGGGATCAAATGATGCCTCTACACTGCCTCTCGTCGGCAGGTACTAGGATTGGAGTTCCGACAGTGGCGGGATTTTTTCACTGACAAAGACAGCCTGGTTGAATTTAACCGCTGCCTGGGGAAGAATTATAGCTCCCGACTGCTCTGATCGGTATTTTTATGTGGTTTCTCCGATCACTAGGTGAATACCCGAAAGTACCCTAACAAACAGGCCTTGGAATGCGGGGCATCCTTCCTTCCTCTTCCTTATATGCCTTTTTCATACAAACACACTACCGTGCATTACACTACCATACACGTCGGGAGGTTTTTCCTGATATGTGCTGCTTGCTATTGCCTTCGGTATGGAGCTAGATATACTCTTCATAACGTGCCTGGATTGAGAAGATCGTTGGTACGAGATAAATATGAAAACAGTTGAATGATGATACAACTTTGTTGTTATGGGGAGAATTATGAGTGGGAAATATAAAAAGACAAATCGGGTCACGTTAACCTGTAGTTAATTAGTAAATAAATAAATTTGAATCAATAACATTAGGTAAAAAATAAAATTACGTATGTACCACGGGCGTTAACTGGTTCTAATGATCACGCGGCGACAAAAATCCCGAGGGCGTTTGTCCTTTTGCTTTAGGGTTCTTTCTCGCCGCTCAATCATAAGAATCCTTATAATGCCCTTGGTGCACAAAAAAACTATCAGAATTTTTTTAACGTTCCTAATTTTCCCCCCTTTTTTCTATATTGTATCCACTCGCCTAGGAAGCTACTCACGTCCGCTCTATCTCCTCCAACGACTTAATTTATTTACGGAGAAGCGTTTGTGGCTACTTATGGAGTCTTGTTTTCGACTAAATACGTTAAAATACTCGAGCGAGGACTGAGGCAACAGGAAGCGCACACAATGACTCGCTCGTTTCCCACGAATCTTCAAATTGATGAGACTATTTCCCGGCCTTCTGCGCCGGCGCGTGAGGTTCAACTGTCCGGACACGCCAACGCTCATTGCCACAGAGCTAATGTGCTATTTCTTTCTACTCGTCGTATTGCTTGTGCCTTTGTAGGACCATTTTCTACTTATTTCGGGGCTTCAAAAGCTACATGAAATACTCTCTCTGTTTGACACCAAATTCTACAAACTGAAATACAAAGGCACTACTTTCAAATCATATTTTTCCCCCTCTGATCACAATACTTAATTTCCTGAGAACGAATTCAACAGCACAGTTTTGAGTTTTCATCTAACTACCGAAAGCAGAATGTGTTAAAACTTTTGATTTAGGACTGTCAGCAAAAGACATCAAAATTATTTCAAGATACCCCAAGGATAAATTACGCCCACCATAAACGATTCACAGAATGCAAATCGAATTGAAATAATTATTAAACATACAAACAAAAAAGTAAACAATAGAAAGTCACGATTTGAAAATATATACCTAAATAAATCCAAACACTAAATTAAGAGAACAGTAAGAAAGTAAGAGGGAGCTTCGACCAAATGAACTCCCCGCTTGCCTATGCGCTATCCCAGTTATAGTTATAAGTATTGCAAATTTCAGAATAATCAGTGGATTGAACAGATAGAAAATAAATATGTTAAAAAAAAGGTTTCATCTACCCGAGATTTCTAGTATCTAGGCACAGTGCTTATCGTCAAACGATGCTGCGACCTACGTACGAGTAGTAGGCCTATGTCAGGATAAAGTACGCAATTCAGGGCTCTCTGATGCCACAGTGAAACAACACGGCAGCGAGAAACAGTTCCTCCAACATCCCAATTCATTGGCGGAATTCCGAACGTAGGCCAATTCATCAAAGAGAGAGCGAAGTCAGGTGGAGGGCGAGCGTTACGTAATCACAGCCAAGACCAGAAGTGTACTCTTGAGCCGCATGACCAATTGAAGAGCCCTTGTCGCTCGCAGACCGCACACTTCCACACCACTGACGTAGCCTACGAGTAGAACACAAGAGAATGCGCGTCCTCGTGGGGAGTGTTGTTCTAAAAGTAGCTTCGATGGCATGTTGGGCTTTGCAGCACCGCAAAACCAACTTGTGTGGAACTATAATAACACTTCCAATATAGACTTCGAAAGTCAGTGTGTGAAATTTTACAGCAAGAAAGATGTTCTTTGAAAAAAAAAACACCTCTTTCGTAAGAAAAACTAGGTGACAATTAAAAATATTTAACTTTCAGATTTAGGTATTGTTTCGCACGTCTTCAAATTTTTCGCATTTCCCTTTAATATTTCCAATAAAATTACCAAAATAAGTAACATCAACATTATTTTTTCATAGTATTATTTTTGATTATGTAATTCTTATCTCACTGTTTTTAAAGTTGAATTTACCTTCAATTTTGGAAAGCCCTTTACTTCCATTTCAAGGACGCCTTTAAAATTAATCTGATTTAAAATTGGGACGTGATGCAAATTAATTAATTTTCTCTGTTTATATTCCTTCCTTAACGTATATCTGTGGCCCACTACACACGATAATTGCTTTATGAAGGACAACCGTAGTCAAGCACCCTCGCTTAGTATCTCTCTGGAAGGGGATTCAGTGACCGTATGAGCGATATGTTAAACTGCACCTCTGGATTCAGGCGACTTATCGGGAGAGCAGGGAAGCAGAAAAAGGGCAGTGAAATGAGATAATTGGAATGGGGCGGCGGGAAATGAGGGAAGCAATGGGGGAAGCGCGGATTAAGGTGCGAAAACAGCGACGTCAGCGGAGGTCACTTGGGAGGCAAGTAGCATGGCTGTAAAGGCCGATGTGCCGACGCTGTTGGCTGGATTGGTTTGGTTTTTTCGTGTTTCCGGGCGCGTCAACTGCTTTGATCATTAGTCACGTTAGTGTAGTGCATGTTTTTTTCTCGGGAGATGGCGGTGATCTTTCCCCGCTAGATGGCGAGAACCGGCGCCGACCTACCGTCGGATAGTGTGGTTGCCCCCTAGCCAGGACTCTCCCACCAGCAGGGCACCACCCCAGTCTGGACAAGCTCTAAGCTCCCGACCTGTCTCCCGGAATACATGGTAGTGTAGTGCATGTTAGTGTAAGTGTGTGTGTGCGTAAGGGGGAGAGGACAGGAAATGAGAGAAGAGAGGAAGAGGAAGGAAAGACCGCGCGTGGTCCGTGGCCCGTTTGTTAGGGTACTGCTCCGGCAATCGTCTGATGTTGATCCAAGAAACCACGGAAAACTACCGATCAGAGCAGTCGGCACCTAGAATTCTCCTCCAGACAGAGACGGAATTCGACCTAGCTGAAAAGCTAGTGTCGAAAATCCTGCCGCCGTGGGGAGTGGGAACCTAGGACCTCCCGGTCAGAGGCGCTGCAGTGACATCAGTTGATGCACTGAGCTACCGCTCCCGGTCTGTTGGCTGGAGGTTGTGTCAGTGCCTAGGAGCGAGTTGTAAGGGATGGGGCTGACTGATAGGGCGAGCACAAAACGCCGTCGGGCCGAGGGAGTGACAATGTATCAGGACGGCGGATCGACGTGAACAACACAATCAACAGAGGGACAGCAGAGAGGGGACGTCGGGAGAAATGGGCCACGAGAGGCGCCCGAGGCGAAGCTCCCGCTAGGGCAACGAGGGCGGTGGCCTACCACGGGACGGCGTTGAATTTCCATGAATGCCGAGTTGCTGCGTAAAGGTCCTTATCTTACACAAATGAGTATTCGTGACATCAATGCTTGTTGTCATTGGCGAGCGCTCAGGGGGGAGGAGACAGGAGACCCGAGTTTACACCGAATTTTCAAAACATGCCCCTGAAGCTTTGAGTAATAAGACGTTCTATTTTCATAAACATGTTCAATTTCTGACTTTCCGTTCATTTACTCCGGCAATTGAGGGAATCCTATATGAATATGACATTTGGGACAGTTGCTCTCACGGTAACTGCTAAGCCTGTACACGGTTCAACATTAAATCAAATGTGTTTATTTCAAATTTATAATTGCATACACCTTGTATGATTTATTCACTTACTAGTACAATATGTCATATGAAAATAAAAAGTTTAATGGAAGAATGGACCAGAATTATAATTGTTTTATGCTGCACACGCATATGCTCGTCTTTAATGAGTTTATGAGAAAAGAATCGCCTGTTGAACGCGTTTTTTTTTGTTTACAGGCAGAAGTAAATGAATGGTTTCGTATATGACTGCTTCTCCAAGCACAGAAGTAGTATTAAAGGCGACTGCTCGAAAGACATCGTGGATTACTTTTTTAAGGAATTCGAAACGAATATAGATAGAAGAAGAAGTTGACGAGTAATCATGTCAAAATCACTCTCTTTCTGAGAGCAAGGCTAGTACGTCTGCACGGATCCGTGTTTCACCATGAACGGCCGCGAAAGTTACTGGTCATACAGCATTCGATTGTACTAGACATTCTCCAATTTATTTCATACATACGACCTGAAATGACAGCGAAAATATTAAAATTGTTGCTGAAAACTTCGTTTGATATCAGCTAGATTTAATACGATTTGAAAAAGATGTTTGCAAAAGAAACTTCAGCTTCCTCTTGCTTTAGTAAGGTCAGATTCTTGTTCCGCAGACTCTCAGCAAACACGTTTGGCCTATTGCTTCCGAACTTTCGTGATGTTCCTGTTGTGGTCCCCTGAATCGGAGGTCTTCCACAGGACTTCTCATTCATAAACTATCGAAACAAGTTTCGCGAAAGTCCATGTTGAATAATTCAAGTTCGTTTTATATTGTTACGTCGACTTGGAAGTTTGACCGCATTCACGAGACTGTTGACACCCGATGTGGCTGGGCCTGCGGTCTAAAGAGGGTTTAAAATATTCGGTCGTAATCGGGAGTATTGTCCCGAATACGAATTTAGTCGAATGACCAAACCCTTCTAGTTTCGAGTCCTGGGTATTCACGTGTAATGGGTCGGGTATTGGCGGCGGGAGGAGTGGAGCACAGCGTCCTGGATGACTGGGTCGTCAAAAGCGTGCGAGACGTCAGTGGCGTCTAGGATGTAGGGATGTGCTCTTAACAGCTAAACTGTTATTTCTTAACCGTTAACGTTTCGTAACTGTTAAGCAAACTAACAGTTATTTCGTTTATCCTGTTATTGGCGGTTATCGGTTGAAATGCATAGAGCTGCAACCTACTGGGCCTAATCCGAACTACTACAAGCTTTTGTGGCAACCATTTTGTACGATAACAACTTCACAGCAGCTAATCAATCATGATTTGCCAGTGTTCAAATTATGGATTCATTAATACATCATTCGTCATTATTAGACACCATGTGCCACAAGATTTTAATATTTTATTATATACACTACAATAAGAAGTTCGTTCTTTAAATGAAGTCCGTCCAATATGTTTGTTAACTTATTTCTGTCCCATTGCAGCTTATGTGATATTAACTAATATTTTCCTAGGTCCGATAAAATAAAATGAGTTACGGTCAAAAAACTCGCATTATAATACTTGATATTCGACACTTTAGCTATAGGTAAGCAAACACATTTGCTACACATTATATGAATTACTATTCATCCTTGGCAGTTCATCTAGTTTCGTTCAAATCAGCTGCTTCTCTGTCCAAACATGTTAGGGAAAGTAGTGCAAGCAAGCGCCGTAACGTAGCTGCACAGGCTTTACGGTGCTACCAACATTATTCGTTTTGCGTGGTTTAACTCTTAGCACTCGCCAAAACTGATTTAACTCTTAGCAGTCGGTCATATTAGGTTGCTGGTCATGGACCTGTTGTTTTTCAACTGTTATTAATAACAGCTATGACGAGTCAACTGTTTTTTGTGATAAGAGTTATTGAAGAAAAGCTGTTAAGCCCACTCTAGTGGGTGTCGGGAGCGAAGGGTTGCGTGGAGAGTACTAATCGCGCACTTTTTCTTGATACTCCACAGCGGGGGGTGCGGGGAGAGGCGGGTTCTGTCTACGTCACGGCAGTGCAGGGCTGTCAACTTTATTGACAGAAAACTCGGCGTAATAACTCGTCTTGGACTAGATAGCTATGAGGAACTACGGAAGATTATTTTTTTAATTCTGAAGACATAATTAATAAATATAGAAATATATGAGTAACAAGAAGGAACATGGTACGCACAGGTCGATAGAGAGACCGAAAACTAGGAAGTGCGCATTGCAAAGGGAGGAGGTAGGCAGTTACTGCAAACTGAGCCGTGACGTTCCGAGTGGAGTTCACATTTTCTACCGGGCCGTGCTCTGCCGGACTGAGCGAGGACTAGGGAACTCGAGGATCAAGAAAAAGTGCGAGCATAATACACGGAACGCCGAGAGCGACAGACGTGTGAGAGGTGTAGAAGGCACCGGGGACCGGGGGCCATCGAATGCGACGGGAGCGTAATGACTTCGGACGTCGTCATCGGAGTGAGGAATGACGAGGCGAGGCTGGCGAAGCGGGTCGACGGTAGGCGAAGAGCGAGCGAGGCGAGCGGAGAGTAGGCGTCGGGTAGCGTGTCCTCGCCTTCGTGCGGCCCCGGCGCCGCGAAGTCTTGCTGGCGCTTTGATCTCCGGCGGCGGTGGCGGCGGCGGGATAAACGAGTTAGTGCGCCGCGTCCTTTAATGAGATCCGTCGCGACGCCTTCACTCCGCGTCTCGCCTCACGTCCTTTTGCGCCCTCGCGGGAGGGATGGCGTCGCGGCGCCGCCCACGGAGCCCCGGCGTCTTCAGCGTCTTCGCGGCCTCCGCCGGCGAACGCACCCGCTGGAAGATGAGGAGCGGCCTCAAATGTACGCCGTACGTCAATAAAGTGCGTCGTGAAACGGCTTTTGAAAATAGATTTAGGACGAAGATACGAATTTTAATGCTTCGGTAATTCTAGCGGCCGGCTGCCCTGATCGGTAGTTTTCCGTGGTTTCTCCGATCAACACCAGGCGAATACCGGAGCAGTACCCTACCAAAAGGGGCCACGGACCGCGCGCGATCTGTGTTTCCTCTTCCTTGTCCTATCCTCTCCCTTTACACACACACTTACACTAACATGCACTATACTACCACACATCCCGATAGAGCGGTCGTGAGCTTAGAGCTTGTCCCCGCTGGGGCGGTGCCCCGCGGGTGGGAGAGTCCTGGTTAAGGGGAAACCCCACTAGCCGACGGTAGGTCGGCGCCGGATCTCTCCATCCAGCGGGGAAAGATCACCGCCATCTTCCGAATAAATCATGCACTACACTAACGGGACTAATGACCGAAGCAGTTGACGCACCCGGAAACACGAAAAAAATCAATCAATCAGTCAATGCATCGATCCAAGTTATTCATTGAGCCAATGGCGCAAGTTATAGGAAGAGGAGTTGTCTATGAAAAGGAAAAGCCTTTGCATGCATTATCTAACGTAAACAAAGAACGCGAATAACAAGCCAATAAGTTATTCATTTCTGCACTTTTTTATTTTTAGAGCGGATGGTCTCCTATCTTTTATCTAACGATAAACATGTTTGTATGTGGGGACAATCGTTTATCATTCTCTATATTAAATTCGCATTAAAGAACATTACTTCTCAGTCATCTTTCAAAACAATATGACTCCACAACATTCGCCTCGCTACAAAGCACGCGTGTTAACAGCTTTTTAATGAAAATCTGATTTGGCTACTGATAGATAGGAAGACAAATATTAGCTCTCTCCTGAATCTGCAGCATTCCGTCTTTTGATGGCCCGCAGCGCAAACATCAATATCAGCATGCCGTTAAGCACCAACCCTCGCGCGGTGCGCGGCGCCCGACGAAAGGGCGCGTCGACGCGCGCTACCTGCCCCACACAACGGCGGGCGGGCGGGCGGGCGGGCGAGCGCGTGCGCGGGGGCGGGGGCGGTGCCCGCAGGGCGGCCGGTCCGGGCCGGCCCAGCCCATCGCGATGCAACGCGCCGCACGGCTCCACGTCGCAGGGTACACCGCGTGTTAATTTCGGCCGCACGTGCTCAATGGCTGTCAAACCACAGCCGGCGGATCAACCAAACGCCAAGTTAATTAGCCCGGGGCCCCGGCTACTCAACGCGCCGGCCGATCCAACGCATCCCCGCGAGGACACTGTTATTCGCGTGTTGGAGATCGCTCCAAAACGGAGACGGCCCCCCAGAGGGGCACCGAGAGAGCAGGTCGGGGGGAGAGAAGGGGCACGCCGGGCGGACGGTTTTTTATTGAGCGCCGCTACGCCGCGCCATTGTCGATGCTGTTTGCACCGCGCCTGGCCTTTATATGGCGCCCGCGGCAACGGAGGGGCGGGGCAGTGGGTGGAAGGTGGAGGCGGGCGGGGATGGGCGCACGGCGATGGGTGGGGCACGGATTCGAAAAAGGTTTTTATGAAACGAAATCCGCTGATGAATGCAACGAAGATAAATTGCGGATCGACGCGGAAGGGGCGGCGGAAGCGGGGGGACGGGGGTGCGGTAAACTGTACAACAGCAGGCGTCAGAAATCGATGGCTGTTGTGGGAGGGCGGGTGGAGTGGAGGGGAGGGGCGTGGAGGGGAGTGACGAGGCGGGGCACAACGATCCATCGTTACTGCCGCTGCCTTGGTTGGCAGATGTTTGGTGTACTCGGCTCCAATTGAAAGTAAGAATCAACCTAACGATATTTCTCTTTCTATAGAAGACGCAGAAATCGTCAGAGAAATTACTATGTAGTCAAATCTCTATTCATCCGGGTTGGACGATGAAATAAGTTAATGCATTCAGGCAGATAGAAATAATACAAGTACTATATACTCCGTAAGTCTGTGCTACATTGCTATCCATGAACATCAGTTCATTAAATTTATGATAAATTCTGGCGCCTTTTCATTCAATAGACTGCCGTATTCCAATGTGAAACGATTGAAATGAACTTCCACCCCTAAGAAAGAAGGGGCGGAAGGAATAATAAGCAAATGCGAGTGAAAGGAAAAGTGCAATTTGACGATGAATATTTCATAATGATAAAAAATAATACAATGAATAATTGTAGTAATATAGTAGTATTATAATAAATGAGGCATGTTATAAAAAGGAGAAGCATATGGAAATTTGTTGTATATTAAAAAACAAATTTAGTGTCTAGCTCTAATAGTATTGTTTCCTAGCGTTACTCTCTTTGTAGTCTGGCAACGCCTTCTCTCGGTACATGCCAGTTACAATCTACAACTCCTACGGCGTCCCAGTTCGGATTGTAAGAGACGACGACAATGGAAATGGAAGGAAAATAATATATTGTGGCCCGTTGTAAAGGGTCACAAATGTCCGGCATTCCCTTGGTTAAAAAGTTCAAAACTTACACGCCAAAATAAGATTGTGATAAGTTGTAACACATTGAAAAAGCTTAGTCATGTAAGTAAGCCCTTTCATGCGGATTTTCATTTTATTCATTTTTCATTTTCAGTTTGCATATTCATGTACTGAGTGTAGATGAAGTATTAGTGAAAATTCTGCAAAGTACCTTTTCGTAGAATTGTTTGTTTTTCGAAAACTATCTCTTTAAACTCTTGCATAGAGTTAATGACTTTTGAAGTTATCAATCAAGAAAGGAAAATTTGCAAGATGCTATCAAATAATTCGAATCAGATCACTTCATGTCAATATAGATATGGTGCAAGGAAAGAAACAATATTTTCTGTGAAATAGAAGCAGGTACAAAGTGAATATATAAATGCATTTGTGTCAATAAACTAATAGGAGATTAAAGAATTGGGAAAATTGGAAAGACCAAAGAATGTTCCTGTTAAAATTTTACTGAAAATAATGTTGTAGACCTTTATTAGTATTAGTGGTTATTGAAAATAATTCACTTACTGATAAGATAAATTTAATTATAGCAAAAGTAAATTCAAGGAATTTTGAGCATAAGATTAGCAATAGCAATTCCATCGCCAGAAGTGGATGTTTACTCTGAAACTATCTCTGATTTAGGAGATCTTTGTTCGAATAGCATTTTAAGCCTGTGATCATTATAGTATTAACAATAATAATAATAATAATAATAATAATAATAATAATAATAATAATAATAATTCATAATAAGTTATTCACAAAACTTTGAGGAAATATTTCGGTCTAATAGAAGGTCATTATTCCATACAATAACTTAGAACCCCCGTCAGTCATTGAAATCGACAAGTCAAAAATTTATTGGGTGAAGGAACCAAAATAACTGTCTAAACGTGTGAATAAGCTCAATATTAAACAATGTTAACCACATACTGAAAGAGCATTAGGTACGTACCACACCATTCGAAAACTTTCCTGAAATTCTTTAAATTTAATAAGTTCCAAAACAATACTGTTCGTAGGTTTTTGCAAATTTATTTTTTAAAATATGGTAATAGGCCTTAATAGATAACTTAAACTGAAATATGCCGCGTGATTCACTCTTTTGTTAAAACTAACTTCATTTGTTCACTTAAAGATGTCAACAACAGTGTTGCCAACTTCTTGAAAGAAAATTATGGCGTACTGAGCGAAATATGCCTTTGGGTAGTGGACTTTAATCAACGCCACCTACATATATCTATTTAGGTGTTGTTTTAATTCCCGGCTTACTCACTAAGATTGCAGTGCCAAAAAAAATCACGTTTTTGGAAATTTCTTTGAATGCGTATATGAAAACAAATTATCAGTTCTCCATCAGGAGATCGAGACGCGTCGAATGACACCTCGTATGTCTCGATTGGTGCACGGGCGGGCGGTCTGGGCGTGAGTGACGGAGATCGCACATACGGATCTGCACACTCGACGAGTTACTCAAATACTGAATAAGGATAATAGACTATTTCAAACGAATATTTTAAGATAACACCACTAATACAAGAGAAAAATTGAATTTCTCTGTCCTAGAAATAATCATATTCATTACATGATAAAAATCATGACCAAAACTCTAACAAAGAATTATATTGTGTTATGCCAGATACACAAAAATATTGAAGGACTAACGTTCAAGGGACAATTTCCTTGAGAATGCATGTAGAACAGGTTGTTTTCGTTATTGTATCATGAGGTGGTGTGTGTGTGTGTGTGTACGCATGTGTTACTTTTAGCATCTACGATCATAAACAACTAGAGAGCTTCGAATTCCGACCACGTACCACCCTTACTAATACTCACCCCCACCTCCCCGTACCTCAGCATCCTCCGTCCATCTCCCACACATCTCTCCCACTAACTTTCTCACCCCAACTGCGTGGGCTTTAATCACATCCCGCATTCTAATTAGAGGCGTGGACGCTCTTTGAATTCCGTGAGTCTAAACAAAATGGAGTGGCTGCCGAACGCTGGCGGAACGGAGAGTGGAGGAGTGGAGGGGGCCTCGGGAAACGGGCGGCGCGGAGCCTAAGTGCAGCGGAGCAGGGCCAGGAGCGGCGGGAGAGGCGCGAAAAGACGGGGAAAGGCAGTGGAAAAGGCAATCACCAGCTCACAGCAGGCCTCGACGGAGATCAGTCGCGGGAAGGCGAATAGCCAGGGCAGAACACGCGAGAGGCAAAAGGAGAGAGCGGGATGGCGTGGCGCTCAGCTGCACGTGGCAATGCGTGGGTGGCGTAGGGATGAAGAAACGACAAAGCTTCGAAGGGTCGGCCCAGCAATGGGCAATTCGGTACGACACGGGAATGAGGAAAAAAGAAGGCTCTCGGTAAGAGAATGTCGTACAGTGTCGTACAGAATGTCGTACTCTGTAAGAGAATGTCGTGGATTCAAAAAGGCTTGCACAGACCACGAAAGAAGCACCAAGGTGCGGGGCGAGACGGAACGTACCCGACGTTCTTTGCGAGTTGGGATGTGTAAAAAAGACGATCATCGCCTGCAAAACGTGGTAGAACAGAGAAGGAAAGGGCGTGCGGTATAGGAGGCGACACAACAGAACCTCTGACCGGGAGGTCCTAGGTTCGACTCCTAACGGCGGCAGGATTTTCGACACTAGCTTCTCTGCTAGGTGGAATTCAGTCGCAGCCTGGAGAAGAATTCTAGCGGCCGGCTGCTCTAATCGGTAGTTTTCCGTGGTTTCTCCGATCAACACCAGGCGAATGCCGGAGCAGTACTCTAACAAACGGGCCACGGACCGCGCGCAATCTTTCCTTCCTCTTCCTTATCCTAACCTCTCCCCTTACACACACCCACACACTTACACTACCATGCACTACACTACCACATACTCCGGGAGACCGGCCGGGAGCTTAGAGTTTATCCCTGATGGGGCGGTGCCCCGTTGGTGGGAGAGTTCTGGTTAGGGGGAAACCCCACTAGCCGGCGGTAGGTCGGCGCCGGATCTCACCATCCAGCGGGGGAAGATCACTGCCATCTCCCGGGAAAAAAACATGCACCCCACTAACGGGACTGATGACCAAAGCAGCTGACGCGCCCGGAAACACGAAAATACCAACCAACCAATAGAGGAGGCGATGGGTGTAGGAGCGGCATGAACGGGGGAAGCGAGCAGGAAAGCGTGTGGGCGTTGGGGCGTGGGCGGAGGGGCGGGGCTTAGAGCGGAGCGGTCGTTAGAGCTCTTTCAACGGGACGAAAAATTGAGGAATAACGCGAAACCAAAACCGCTCAGATGTCACAAGATGCTCGCGCGCAGCGGTTTTCGCTGGCAGAACACGAGAGGCGGGGAGTCCTTTTCCCAAGATAAATTATTCGCGGAAAATGCGGCCTCGCCGTATCATTTTCTCCGGGAAGGATGTTGGATCTTTAAAAATGTGGGTTTTTGTCGTTCGTTAAATCCTCGAAAGCATGTCGGGGGAGTCGTGTTCGTTGAATTCTCTGTGTCTTTTCAAATGGTTTCTGCTCGAAATTAGTCTCTGCGCAGCCACTAGTAAATTGGTAGGCGGAGTTAAAAAGCGCAGCGATGGACGCCAGCCGCTAACACTGTTTTGATCTGTTCACAAAGCAAATGGGGCCAAAAATTGCTTCGTACCATAGTGTGTGGCATAAAGAAAAGGAAGCGACTTTTATATAGTAGTTTTTTTTTTAATGGATGTTCAGAGAGGAAGAAACGGGTCGATGAAATTATTATTTTTCTTCTCATATCATTTTGCTATTACACAGAGACAAGCATTCCCTATTGCTGAAAGCATATTTTATTAAAAGGAATCATCGAAATCAAAATAAGAGAGGAGAGAAAACTACCAACATAGTGGTTTATAAGTACGTGCATTTATGGCAACATTTCAGTCACAAATGAAATGCAATCGAAAATTCGATACAATATCAATATTTTTTTTTTATATTTGTAAAACAAGATTTCTTCACTTTCTCAAAGTTAACTCCACTTAAATTTTACATTAAAAAAGGTAGACATTAAGAAAACATTTTTCAATAGAGAAAAAAATAGATTCAATTCTCAATTGATCTTAATTCAAGCGCATAAAATACCCCAGTAAAAGTAAGTATTAAATAACGGCAAAGGAACTTCATGCACCACAGAAATGCAGGTACCTGACATTCCCTTGCGGGCACTTAACATTTGATACTTTTTCGATACCGCAAAATAAACCAACGAAACACATAAAACGTCTTCGCGAACATAAAGTGTCTACCACACATTCAACGTGGATATCCTCAGCTGCAATCCCTGGCTTTTGCCTGCACAAATCTTCCTACCCCTCCTCCGGACACGGGCACTTCCACGGCCTACTGCTCTTCCGCAGCCATAAAGTCGCCGACCGGACACGACTGAATCGTAAACTGGGCCCAAATTACATCGAAAACTTTCGCTCCGTGTCTTGCCCCACAAAGTGAGGCTGACTCGGAACTGGAACGAAATGAAAATGAAACCTCAGCGGAAAAGCGAACGGATTCGGCAGGGAGCGAATGGGATTATTGTGAAAACTGTGGACCACTCACTGTATACGTCTTGCTAGCAGCAAATCCACTTGTACCAAATAGGAAAATTCTGAAAGCTCCCCGCACATCCCTTCAAAGATATTATTTACGGAAGTTGGTTATTCGGAGTCAATGGTCAAAGGTCTATGGTGTGTAATATCTCTCAAAATATATATGTAATTAAAAAAGCACGTTCCAGTAAAATTTAAAAATCAGATTAAATTTTTTTTTCAATATTATGACTTACAATTCGACTGAAAAGAGGAATGACTATTTCGCAGAAAACTGCATTTTATGCACTTACGTGTTACTAGTCACACAGCTATTTATAGACTTCTGGGTTTACTTACCTGAAACAAAAAGAAAATTTGTAAATGACACAATACACACAAAATCAAATAGAATTATTTATAAATATTTTACAACCAAATGTGTTCCCAACTGACATGTTTTATTAATTAAAATAGAATAAGATTATGTAAGACAACACAATCTTGCGTTCAAATTTATTACGTCCCGTTCCTGTAGCATTGTCCATAAAATTGTTTTACACATACCAGATAAACGATAAATTTTCAATGATAGATGACTAGATGTGTTTATTATAATGCAAGAATATATTTACGAATTTCTTCATAAGTATATTCTTGCATTATTATAAATACATCTAGTCGTTTATCATCGAAAATTTATCGTATAAAGGAAATGCTATTAGAAAGGAAAGACTTGAAAGTCTATGAGCATTTACATAGCTTATGACTCTTTCTGGATCCTTGAAAAAGGAGCCTTGGAAATACAATATCTCCCTGGAGTTCAGCTTTACAGACGGATTCAAATAGCTTTTATCCGAATGATTTTTCACTCACGCGACTGACAATGAAGTTCATAAATAAAGTTTTGGAATCGGTAGGCCGTGTAAAGTGACAGGTGCAATTATTTCGTTTGATACACGAGAGCAGCGCCTATGTGGAAGCAGTGTCAGAACATTCCGGGTGATCTATTACGAAGACTGAGTGATTGGCAGTTGAATGTCACGGATCGCGAGATTTTACGAGAAACAACAGAGCGAGTTCGGGCGGTGATGGAAGGAAGGACAAGTGAAAAGTATCGTTGATTGGTGAAGTAAGTAAAACGAAAAAAAAGTTATGGGAAAGGATCAAGTACAAAAATCTCAAAGAATGGCTGTGAAGAATGGAGACAGAGGGGAAATATTTACGAAGGGTCACACAGACATTCACGATACTAACGGTTATTGCAGATCAGCCTCACACACACAAAGCAATGAAGCTTCTTTATAAATTATAAGACTTCGTGAGAATGAGACGTGTTCCAACGTTCCCTTAAACTATGATGTGAAATAAAGTATTTGGTAGAATAAAATATCAAACAATTCTAAAAGTACAAATCTCTTCATGAAAACACACAATAAAAATATCTTCATGGTAATACATGCCAGAATAACTTTATAGTGGCAGAATCACTGCACTTGACAGAAAAGTTTGAAGAAAAATAATGTTTGGGAAGGATTTATTTCCGAGAAAAATATAAAACAATGATGAAATATTGTTCAGATTTGGAACACTACTGAAATTGAACTTAAAAGTTTCCACAGAAAAATAATATACATTTTCTTTTTAACGTTCTTGAAAAATGAAATATCGTAATATTTCTTGTCGCGTAACTCACACAAGATTTGGGAGACCCCACAATCAAATAACTTGTCCTTGGCTCAAATGGGCATACAATGCTAGCTCACGTTACTATTCTCACATTTCCGGGGCTGGTCATCAAATTTGGGCTCCACTACAACGCTATTTTTACTTTTAAAACAACTATTACTGTACACAACAAGGTGGGCAAATTTCGCAGAAATTCAAATAGTTATACTTATTGCTTCAACGAAATTACTCACCGCAATAAAAAATTATATTAGATTTATATAAGTCATACTTAGAGTCCAACATATATTCTAAGAGGAAATATCGAATGTTTTCAATTTTTTGTAATGGAGATGGTAATGCTGGTGAGGCAAGCTGCTAGAGAGGAACTAAGATGATTCAGAGGTAGGCGAAGGTGCCCGTGCCAGGAGGCGTAGAACCGGGAAACAGTTAACTGACAGTGGTTCAGATTATGCACAGCTGGCAAATCGACGAAGTTGTGAGCATTGCTCAGGAGGTGTCTCAGGTAGACATTTAATTCGGCGTGGGCTCCGAACGCATAAACTTCTAAGTTACCAAAGGAACATTTGTAACATAAATATTCAAAATGAAACACATATGGGATCTCTGTCTGTTCTTAGTACTACTATACAACATTAGTGATACATTTTACAGAATAAAATGCACCCTAAAGCAGTATTCTACAGAGCATGTTAGAATGTGTAATGGGCAGAGTTCAGAAAGAGTTGGATGTAAGAACGTTTTACTGACGCTATGATTGCGTAGAAACGATGTGAACTGCCATCTGTGGGCAAATGTAGGTACTATGTAGTTTGGTGATATTCGTCGTTACTTAGTCTGGCTCAATGTGGAATTTTATAAATAGGTATATTAGCACTTATCGTATTGGGAAATTTCAGTGCCAAGGATGTTACACTCAGTTGATCACAATTGAGAACAGCTGATAAGCCTCTTAGTTTACATAAGATACCAAACTCTTGTAGACTGTCATTATCGCATATTATCTTACCTTACTAGCAAATAATTAGTATATCGTTTTAGACGAGTCTATTTTCAGGACAATTAATGATAATACTGATAATGATAATAATAATAATAATAATAATAATAATAATAATAATAACTAGAATAACAATAACAATTCATCAGAGGTTGAAAACTGTTTTGTAAGCAAAAGGAAAGTGGCATTCACTCAAAACAATCATTTTTAATTGATTACATTACAACATTTTACATTGATTCCGTGATTACAATTCATGGAACAGCCAAAGTCAACAAAATTACTAAGTTTTGCCAGTACCAAATTACTTCAAAGTTTCTAATCAAATAAATCCTTTAATGACAATAAAATCACCTCCCAATTTTTCTTCCCCAGATTTTTCTTCAACTTCAAAAAAATAAATTACACATAATTATCTCCACCACTCAAAACCGATACAACACATTCCAGACCATTCCACCCTGATTTAGGTCGTTGATTATAACAGCCAGATTTTCCTACCCAACCGAATAAACAGGGCGTTATTACAAAATTAGACAAGTCGTTGGGGAACGCATTTAGTGCACCGCATCAACACACGACGCCGACAAAGGGGTATAAAAACGCTCGTGCGCGCTCCCGCGGGCCCGGGGCAAAGCAAAGAGTATTTATAAAGCGGCGCGCGCTGTTCGAACTGAAAAGCCGGGGCCGAGCGGCCCGCGTGGGGCCCCCGCGCGGCGCGGACTCCGCTGTTTGCTTTGGATTTAAATGCTAATGCAACGCGGCGCGGACGATGCGGGCGACGTGCGCTCGGCGGCCCGCTCACGCTCGACACTGGGCCCAAATGAGGCCAAAGACTCGCCCAGAAAAATTAAATAGCAAACGCAACACACTTCTAAGGATTGGAATTTCCTCGCGCTGTAATGACTTCAATTCAAAATTATTGTTTTAATCCAGAAACTTGTTTCAATCCTTTTCAGTTCAGATATTTCTTTTTACAATTCCTCGATCTTCTGTCTGTGGGATGATTTCGCTTCTTTTCAAATATCACACTTACTATCATGTGAGACCGGGAGATGTGGTACAGAGCATCAACTGATGTCACTGCGGTGCCTCTGATCGGGAGGTCCTAGATTCGAGCCCCGACGGTGGCAGGATTTTCGACACTAGCTACATACGTAGGTCGAATTCAGCCGCTCTATGGAAGACAATTCTAGTGGCCGGACGCTCTGATCGGTAGTTTTCCGTGGGGTCTCCGAAGAACACCAGGGGAATACCGGAGCAATACTTTAAAAACGGGCCATGGACCGCGCGCGTTCTTTCGTTCCTCTTCCTTGTCCTATCCTCATCCCTTACACACACTTATATGCACAATGCTACCCCATATGCCGGGAGACCGGTCGGGAGTTTATCCCGGCTGGGGCAGTGCCGCGCTGGCGGGAGATACCTGGTTGGGAAAAACCAGGTTAATCGACGGTAGGTCGGCGCGAGATGGAGGAAATCACATGGACAACACTTGTGGGACAAATAACTTTAGTATATGACGCGCCCAGAATCTCTAATGAAGGTATCATGTAAGGATATAACTGAAGTTGCGGGCAGGGAACCCATATTTCACTGGCATGTTCATGACCCTAATAATAATAATAATAATAATAATAATAATAATAATAATAATAATAATAATAATAATAATAATGTAAAGTAAAATTCTTATCCAAAATATTAAAAATAAAACACTTTCCACGAAAAACGAAAGTGGGATAATTAATTATTTATATGACCCACCTGACCTCATGAAAAACAACTTGGAAATCAGTATTGTTAAAAGCTGACGAAAACCCAAAAAAGTGTACTTATTTTGATTGCTATTTATAAATATCACAACAAATGAGAGGTTGCTATGATTTCGCGCGGTAATAAAAAAGGCTGGGGGCAGGCAGCAAGACGAAAGGGCCATGCCGTTGCTGCCGTTTCGCCCCACTGCGCGGGCGGGCGGCGAGGGCGGGGCCGGCGGCGTGGGCGGGGCCGCGCCGGGCGCCGCTGCCATGCATATGCGCGCGTCAAAGCGGCCGCCGGCAGCTGATGGGCGGGCACGCGCCGATGGCCCAGCGGTTATCGCGTTCCCGCCCTCACCCCACCCAGTTCCCCCCCCCTCTCGCTCCTTGCCACAGTCGACCCGGCCCCGCCCCGTCCCGCTCCGCTCCGTCCCGCCCCACCCCGCCCCGCCCCGCCCCGCCCCGCCCCGTTCCCGCCCTGTCCCGTCCCGTCCCGTCCTGTCCTCGTCCCGTCCCGTCCCGTCCCGTGTCCCCGTCCGTCCCGTCCCGTCCTGTCCCGTCCCCCCGTCCTGTCCTGTCCTCGTCCCCCGTCCTGTCCGTCCCGTCCCCGTCCCGTCCCGTCCCGTCCTGTCCCGCCCGCTCCCGCCCCGCCCCGCCCCGCCCCGCCCCACCGAACGCATCCAGCCCTCCTCGACTCCGCCGCGTTCCGTTCCGCCGTGCCCCGCCCTCGCCCTCCGTCCCAACCCGACCGGTGCCTGCGTGCATCCGCGATTCGGCCTCGCCCGCCCCTCACGCGCCCCGGCCGGCCGCGACACACCGCCGGCGCCGCACGTAGCTGCCTGACGGATTCCCGTCTGTCGCGTACTGAGTTATGCAATATTCCAAGTTGTGGGCGTTGTTCTCTTCAGCCACGGACCGGTAGCGGTAGTTCAGTGCGTCAACTGATGTCACTGCAGCGCCTCTGACCGGGAGGTCCTAGGTTCCCACTCCCCATGGCGGCAGGATTTTCGACACTAGCTTTTCAGCTAGGTCGAATTCAGTCGCTGTCTGGAGGAGAATTCTAGCGGCCGGCTGGTCTGATCGGTAGTTTTCCGTGGTTTGTCCGATCAACACCAGGCGAATGCCGGAGCAGTACCCTAACGAACGGGCCACGGACCGCGCGCGATCTGTCCTTCTTCTTCCTTGTCCTATCCTCTCCCCTTACACACTTACACTAATATGCACTACACTACCACATATTCCGGGAGACCGGCCGGGAGTTTAGAGCTTGTCCCGGCTGGGGCGGTGCCCCGCTGGTGGGAGAGTCCTGGTTAGGGGGAAACCCCACAAGGCGACGGTACGTCGATGCCGGATCTCGACATTTAGCGGGGGAAGATCACCGCCATCTCCCGAAAGAAAAACATGCACTACACTAACGCGACTAATGACCGAAGCAGTTGACGCGCCCGGAAACACGAAAAAATCAATCAATCAATCAATCTTCAGCCACGAGTATTTATAGAATGATGAAAAATCACCCAAGGTTGTTCACTAGAGATAAAAACTATGGCACACATGCACGTTATATTCTTATCATAAAACATGACATGTTGAAATGATTATTCTTTTCTTGTTCCAACGAAAGTGAACTGCGTTGATGAGCGCGTCTTTTATTGATCGAATGAAGCGAGTGTCTGTTTTAACTCCGCCAATAGGCTCGCTCTACGAGTTTCGCAGTCACGACCAAACGTTGTTGCTAGATTTTCTTCGTATTTGACATGGAGTTTCCTAAAGGTTTCCTGAAGCGACATGTGTAAGAATTTTTTAAAACCGCCTAAAAAGTTCCATTTTATGCAATGTTCAGGGGTTCTCTAACGATTCTGGCCAAAAGAAATTTTATCGTTCGACATTTCGTCTGTCTGCTTTGTTTGTTATGCAATCACGAGCAAACGCAAAGCAAGACAGCAATAAAGTATCATCGTTTTGATCCGAGAACCCCTTTTCACAGAATTAATAGTAACAAAGATATTAAATCAGAATATTATTCTCTCGAAGAGAGAATGATTTTCTCTACTTTATGGCCCACTCGTTGGTTGGTTGGTTGGTTGGTTGGTTGGTTGGTTGGTTTTTTCGTGTTTCCGGGCACGTCAACTGCTTCGGTCATTAGTCCTGTAAGTGGAGTGCATGTTTGTTCCCGGGAGATGGTGATCTTCCCCCGCTGGACGGCGAGATCCGGCGCCGACCGACCGTCGACTAGTGGGATTTCCCCCTAACCAGGAATTTCCCACCAGCAGGGCACCGGCCCAGCCGGGACAAGCTCTAAGCTCCAGACCGGTCTCCCGAAATATGTGGTAGTGTAGTGCGTGTGTAAGGGGTGAGGATAGGACAAGGAAGAGGAAGGAAGAATCGCGCGCGGTTTGTTTGGTAGGGTACTGCTCCGGCATTCGCCTGGTGTTGATCGGAGAAACCACGGAAAACTACCGATGAGAGCAGCCGGCCGCTAGAATTCTCCTCCAGCTAGCTGAAATGCTAGTGTCGAAAATCCTGCCGCCGTCAGGACTCGAACCTAGGACCTCCCGGTCAGAGGCGCTGCAGTGACATCAGTTGATGCACTGAGCTACCGCTCCCGGTGTGGCCCACTCGTTTTTGACTCTCGCCGTCTCTACTCTTGCGTTCTCATATCCTTTAACTCCTAAAATTTACTTTACCCTCACATCCATCTCCGACTGAGTTAGCTCATAGACCGCATTGTCACTGTGTCTGCAGTGACTCTGATCGGGAGGTCCTATGGTTCGAGTCCCAACGGTGGCGGATTTTCAAATCTAGATTTACATCTACATCTGCCGCTGTCAGGAGAAGTCTAGCGGCCAGCTTCTCTGGTAGGTAGTTTTCCGTGGTTCCTCCAATCAATTTCAGGTGAATGCCGTACCAGTAACCTTACAAACTGGCCACGGACTGCGCGAGATTCCTCATCATTGTTCCCTCTCCCCTTACACAGACTTACACTCAGAAGCAATACCCTACCTCACATGCCACGTGACTATTCGAGAGCTTAGAGGTTGTCCCGGCTGACGCGGTGCCGGGGAGGTAGTAACCGGAGAGGAAATTCCCTTCAAAGGCAGCGTATAGGTCTGTGCCGGATCTCACCATCCAACGGGAGAGAACATCGCCACCTCCCGCGATAAACATTCACTAATGAGGCTAACCCCCATAGCAGACACGTGCCTGGAAACATCAATCAATCCTCACTTGTTCCTATTTTATCTTTACACATTGGGTACCATGAGAGGCAACAGTACTAAAGAAGGTCCAAATCTCCTATAAACTATTGACACTCAGTTATCTTCGAATCTGGAGAACGAAAATATAAGTGCTGTGTCATGGACACAGTATTATTTGATACCTTTTGCTTCTTCTTCTTGTTGCGAGGTAGACAATATTTCGAGGTCGAAAAAGTCACTTCAGAACGGAGGTTTTAACAATATTTTTTACACTCATCTCTGCCTTAAATATACTTAATTTGTAAATTACTTCATAATGAAGCCATCCTAGCATTGCTTTAAAAAGATTGCAAACTGAAACGAAAAAAGGGAATGAAGCTATCCTTACATCCACTTGAGGCGTAAAGGCAGATGTGCTATAGACAATTTCACTTCACTGCTTAATAACAATATATTTAATTTAATACAGGTTTATTGTTTTGGTATTACATGCTTGGTGTATGGCCTAGATCGAACCATTTATCGGCCTATGAGAAGTGTGAAGCTTTTTATTCTATAAATGGTTCGTGAAATCCAACATCGGCGGAATGTGCAAAATCGTTAACACACGATAACTCCTGCACTTACTGTTACATGTGGCCTGTAACACGAGTACCCTCCTAAGACACGAGTCTCCCACAAACTCGGCACGTAAATAATCCCTTCTGCCTGCAATTGGGACAAATTATTATGCGTGATTCATTTTCACGGAGCAAAAAAAGTTTGTGCCAAACGTGTTCACAGCCCAATTTCAAATTCAGTCTTTCAAGAAAGTCATTCTGACATAACTTCGTAGCAGCACATTTGTTATATTGATTTCTTAGGATTTTTTAGCGAACTCTATAGGCTACTTAATTTCGGCTATCCCCACGTACGGTGTGTTACTAACTGGTATGAGGCATTCGATCGTTTACGTCCAAATTCTGCTCGGCCATTCCATTTTCACTGGAGATAATTTCGGTTGGGAGGGGGGAAGTGATACAAACAGTTTGGCATTTTGCGATGAATAAATTGCAAACCAGTCTGCTTTAGACCAACAGCGCCACGTTGCAAACACGAATTGTCGCATTTTAGAAGCATAAAACAGGGCTTTTTGCATTTGCATATATTACTCGACATTAATTTGAATAAATTTGCATCTCCATTGAAAAAAGTTTAATACTGAAAATATTTTTTGCATTGTTGTTAATAAAATAAAGGGCATCTGTATCTAGTTCATGTAACGCTATTATAGTAGGAGACATAGTAAAAATTGAAAACAGGAAGCACTCGTCCTATCGAGCAAATGTACGTCAAAACAGTAATATTTAATTAGAAATTTTAAAATATCTGTTCATGCTATACCAATTAGCTATATTCCGTCAACTTTGTAGTTTCTGTATGATGATTAGACATCGGAATTTTAGGCACAAAAGAGTGATATTTAGGCACAAAAAATATGAAACAAAATTATGAAACTAGGTATGGAAAGTGACGTTTTAGGCACTGGAAATACATTGCAAATTAATTAAATTACGAATTTAAAAACCATTAGACATGAAAAGTTATGTTTCTGACATCTGATGCTGATCATAAAAGGATTAATTGAGACATTTTTAGTATTCAGGAAAGTCGAGCATTTTTACATTTATGAAAGTGACTACAAGCACATAATTTTATTCAGAATTTAACAGCACAATATATAATCAAAATTCGAACCAAACCACAGATACAAAGATAAGACAACTCAAAATTATTCTATTTACTTTGTAGGGTTCATGGCTTGGGCCTATTTTGAAAGCTTCGCCTTTCCGACAGTAGAATTTTGTCTGACCTGTGCCTTTTTTCGCCTGGAGTGCGTAGACGACGCGCCGCGGCGATAAGCCTCAACCTGTCAGCTGCGCAGCTTCCAAGTAAATGTTTTTTTCTACGAATGTTTTCCTAAAATTTTCTATGAAACGCGTGTTGATTGGAGACGATCACGAAACTTCCTCTTCATATTAACTTGCAGAGCGTCCTATGTTTGGTGCGTTAGGTGAGATATTTCAGTGCGTAGTCGATTCTGTATTCGTCGATCACGGAATATTCGCGTTTTGGGAAAGTATTTGCGTTTTGGTATAACAAATGTTTAAAAAGTGACTAATGAAAATATGATCATTCTTCAAAATTATTTGCTTTCGGCTTTTTTATGCAAAAAGAATATCAAAATAGGCATCAACCGCCCTTTTACTTTAGGTACTATTACATGCTTTCAGAAGATCTATTTTCTCACGATTGGAAAACATTTGCAATTATTTTCCACAACCTCCTAAAGGAACTAAAGAGGTGTTTGCCCTAAAATTTGAGATTATTTATGAAGCTAAGTGCTTTTATGGTAAGCACATTACTTCCGGAACCTTTCTGTCCGAGTCTAAATTGTAAAATCTTTATTGAACAGTGCGCCGATTAGTCTTTTCCACCATACGTCACATACATTTATACTTATTTTGACGAAAATACAAAAAACAACAACATACAAACATGTTAACAATGATTTCACTCTTGGTTACACTTTTCTGTAATATTTCAAATAGCAAAGAAATGAGATACGTAAGTAAAGTGCAATATAGTACTACGTACTTCCTTCCCTAACAATAAGCAACAATTCCAAACTTCTACAACATATTACTGGATCTATTTCCGACCTAGAGTAATAAACAAGAACTCTGTTTGCATACTATATTCAACTCAGTTAATTACACAGCAATGAAGCCACTGATGAATCCGAGTACACGAAAATAGGAGTAGTGCATTAGAGGCAAATTAATGCCGGAAATTAATGGCGCGGCGCAGTCGCGGCGAAAGGGCTCTGCTTCGTTAAGGCAAAACGCGCGTCAATCTGTTAAGCGCAGTTCAGGGCAGGCGACGGTAATTCGCTCCGCGTGTCCACTTCATTGTCACATGTCAACGCTATCGCCCACTCGCGAGGGGCTATTCCAGCTGCGCCCGGCGCTCGCGCTGGGGGGCAGTCGATCCCCCCACCCCTCCCACCTTCCCGGGCGCTCTTCTTCAACACGTGCAAGGAACAGGATCAAAACAAGCTGATTTTGTGTGTTAGAAAAACGATCTATCTGATCTTCGGCAATTGTATTCAATAAAATGGAATAAAAATATTTCTAATAAAGTGAAAATTGGAATTTATAAAGCAATTGTGGAAAGTATATCACTGTATGGTGCTGAGTTGTGGGAGATCTCTAAAAGTAATGAGAAAAAGTTAAAGGCTATGGAAATGGAGTTTTGGAGGCGCAGCTGTAGTGTAACGATAATGGAAAGAATCAGGAATGAAAATATAAAGCAGCAAATGGGTGTCATGTCGGATATAATGGATACAACAGAAGGGAGAAGGTTAAAATGGTATGGTCACCTTAAAAGAATGCGGGAGGAAAGACGGCCATTAAAAACTTGGAGGTGGCAGGTGCCAATGCACAGAAAGAGAGGTAGATCAAGACTCACGTGGTATGATGGTGTGCGACAGACAATGAGAGATCGTCACATCAAAGATGATGATTGGCAGGATAGAAGAAGATGAAAGCTTGGGTGCGAGAGACGCCGCATGGTGTAGTTCCACTCGCAGAAGAAGAAGAAAGAAGAAGAAAAACGATGGCAGATCACATTAAATTTTATCAGAAGTAAACAGTAAAACAAATTTAGGAACGAGTTCATTTTAATCCCCCTATGACGAATTACTTGCCCGACGGTTGCAAATCGCACGGTTGTTACAATAACCCATTACACTGTTATTACCAGTTATTTTCAATTCCATACTTTAACTATATCATATGTTCTCTGAAATTGATAACTGGTTGTTGATTCTGCTCTCGATCTTACGTACGTTTCCATGGCTACAGACAATATTTACTTTGCCTTTCCACTAATGAAAGTGACCTTCGTCGCACGGATTTTCTAGTACTGTTAAAACAATCTCTTTCTGTTTTGAATGGTAACAAGTTTCAATATTGGAATCATAGCAGTTGCATATATTCGTATAAGCTAAAAATCTTTTTACAGCGTTCTGACCATGTTTAGTTTCTGTTGTTGCCGGTTTCAGTTATTAGCGAAACTTATAAAAAATACTCTGAAAAAGATATTATATTTCGACAAACGTCGGCGTGATGTGACATATCTCGGTCAACCAGAACGATGTATCTGTATTAAACATTTTCACAACACACTGAGAACTGTATTTCTTGTATTTCAAATCCCATGAACCCAAAATACGAATAGAAACGCCTGTACCATTTGGCATTTTAAAATCCAAACATTCGTGATAAATACAGGAAGAAATTCTACGCAAAGGAATCTCGAATAATTTGGCTTATCTGTCTCTCTATAAAAAAAAGATGTAAAATAATGCACAAATACACACGCGCCACATTACACAATTTTTTTTTCTTTTGGTATTAGGTTCTCGTGTGTGTAATTTTCTACGTAATTGTTAAATACCAATATAAATGAGAATTTTAAGCTTCACGGACCAACAAGCAACTAACAAGAATTTCAACAGTATACTGCTGCGTATGCAAGCGAACGTGCGAGATGAGTTATGAAAGCAAGCACGTGCATGTTAACGATTTCTCGTCGTCCGCTCCAATATGCATATTTGCGCCGCAGGCGAGTCTCGACGTGGCAAAGTACAGAATTTCCCGGCGGATGGTAACTAGCAGGTCACTGCGACGAGCGTGGAGCAACGGCGCAATCAAGGCAGCGACTGTTGACACTCCAGGTAAGAAGTAAAGTGGAAGAAAAAATATTCTCAACTTTGTACGCTTTCATGTCACATCTCTTTTGAAAGTTACAGATTCAAACATGAGGAAAATGAGTTACGGAGTCATACAGATACGAAATATGAAAATAAATAAACAAAAGAAGTGTTGGAAATAGAAAGTACAATACATAAAATATGTTTTCACAACCTACTAAGTTCATATGTATCGATATTTTACATATATTTAAAAATGGCAGTCGCATACTTCAACTGCAATAATTGGTATGTCTGCTGATTTTACAGAGATGTTGTATTTCTATGAAACACTGAAATGTGATAACTAGCGCAATATTCTGGGTACTGCAGTGGCCTCGAGATAATGGTCCGATACATTACCGCCGAGCATCGATGGGTCAATGGCGATGGGATAGCAATGAGATAACTTGAGCTGTGAAACTGATCCCATTAAAACGGAGAGAATATAGGCAAACGAAGAGGATAACGAGAACAACAATGCACATTCAAGTGAAACATATTACTACTGCTTGTTAGCATTTTATTATCTTCCAAATGTGCAAGGCATTGGATACAAGGAAAATAACTTTGATATTATTACTACCAGCAGAAAATTCACTGTAATTTAAGAATGGTTAAATAACATTCAAAACTAACAAGTCTAAGAAAACAGTAAAATTCGAATTAATTACATTCTAATAAAATTCTGACTTTTCATTAAAACAGACAGCAATATTTTTTGTAATAATGTATTAATTTAACGTTTCGACTTTAATTAGAATTAATTTACATTCAAAATACACTTTTGCTGTATAAGTCAAGGACAACAAAATGAAGTATATTATCTCAATAGTTATCAATAATTCCATTGTTTGCATTTAGTTACCTTTGTTGCAGATAAATCTCATCTTAGCGACTCCGTTTGGTGAATTATGCAAACGTTTCATGAATAAACAGTGAATATCACGAGTGCGAAATAGCAGAGCTCGCCTCCCTAAACATCCCATTTATGGACAATAAAGACCCACTACCACATTTTCTCAGGACCGAAGTTTACAAAATATAATACTGAGAAGGGTCAGAACATTTAAGTATTACATCTCATATACTTAAGTAACATTGTATCATAGAAATCACATTTAGACGGCAAAATCCTTCTAATTATGAGTCCAAAAAGTTAAGTTTTTTTTAAAAAAAATATCGTTCAAGAGAGCGGTCGAAGATACGAGTTGATGAAATGCGAATAATTTTCGACTGAATGAAAAGTTGGTGGATAAATCGATTTAAAAAGGTGTCGCAACTAAACAGTTGCCTTATAGAAAATTGGTTTTTAAAACGTAATACAAGAAATGAGAAATCCGTAAACATTGCTAACAACCAACAATACAGAAAAATCAAGTCTTTTCGTTTCTTTAGCGTTAAAAATAAGTTTTCTATAATTTGGCAACGAAAATATCTAGTTTTTGAAATGTTAATCTCTCGCTTTTTTAAATTTGTTATTATTATTATTATTATTATTATTATTATTATTATTATTATTATTATTATTATTAATCTTTCAACTATTAATAGTTAAATTGTTGGGAAGGGATTCTGAAACTGAAGAAAGCGTGCGCAGATGATTTTTCCCCCATACGTCACATACAGTTTTTGACTAAATAAATAAATAAATAAAACCTTCTAGCAAGCCTCGTCGGCGGCGATCGCATCCCATCTGGCTACCTATTTGCTCGACTCGCGAGTCCCGCGAACGCAGCCTAACAATTTCCGCGTGGCCGTCCATCGCGGCTGGTGGAGGTCCAATTTCGGCGCCGCTGGGCTTCGAACGCCGGCCACCCGATTTCCGCGCACCGCAAGGCTTGGCCTGGCCCGCCCCGTCCCGCGCCGCGCCGCGGGAATACATGACGCACATATCGACGCGCGCTGGTTTCGCCGAAGCGGCCAGTGCGGTCGCGGCCGCAGCCGCAGCGTCGTGCGTCGCAGAGTAGTGTGGCGTATCGCAAGGACGTAATTCTGAATCGGTTTATTGCCATGCAATCTTGGTTTCCAATTACATCTTTAAATCCACTTAGTTTCATCCAAAAGATAATTTTAAATCTATTGATGTGAGAAATAATTATTTTGAATTCATTGTTAATAAATGTAGACAAAGTCCTTATTTTTTAACCTGAGGAATATTCACTTTGTACTTACGTGGTCTAAAAAATTATAAATTTACACAAACAATGCATTAAAGTCAATAGTTTTTCCCAAAGGAAGGATTTAATAATGAATTATTCGTGTATATTGTGTGAAAAGTCGATTCTCTCTAAACATGATTAAGAATTGAAAGGATTATTAAGAAACGATTGATAACCAAATGATGCTGTACTGTTCTTTCTCAGTCTACTGACATCCAGTAGACGCATCTTTCTTTCACTAGAAGAGATTTTGCTGTTGTGATCTTAGTCTCTTTAACTGATTTTCTTGCCAATAGTATGCTACCAATATTCCTTACCAGATTTCTTATAAACGGTTGCTATTTTGTGTGGTGTTTTTTTAGGTAATAATAACGATAAAGTGCTTCATTTCAGAGACAATGTCTACTAATAATCGTTAACGGAATCAAAATGTATACAATTTGACATGTGATAAATTGAGAATTCAAATTTATGAAATAACATGTATTTTTATTTTATTTATAAATTTTACAAATTCCAACATCCGCAAAATGTTTTATAAATTGCACTTTTATCCATTTTGTTTTACTTTCATTTGGGTTTTATAGATGTGCTGCGTGAATCCAATTTCTCCACCCTCTCTGTGGGGTATGTCAGAGCACGGGCAAAGGGTTGGTGTAGGTTATCATCGTTGCCTGCCCAACCCCTGCGTGTCGCCGTCGAGTGCACCGCAGCAGCGATAGCTCGCCAAGAAATTACTGCTCGTTTTCGCATTCACCAGCACGGAAAGCTGCATCTACTGGTGCTTCAGGAGAACAATATTTCTTCGGAAATGGTAAATTGAGGGGTTTAAATCCAAGCGACTGCAAAGCAATTAGATCAAAATAGATATTCCATACACTTGTGGTATCTCGATACTAAAGGAATAATATCGGTTCAAGTGGGTTAGTAAAATGAGATTAAGTTATCTTATTTGAAGTGTTTTAGAGATTAAGTAAGAATTAAGTGATGAAGTTATCTAGATTTAACTGAGGAAAATTAGAACTCTACAGAACGTCTGTCCAAGACGGATTAAGTTATCTCATAGGTTACTGAGAGGTCACCAAAATGCATCAATAAGAACGGCAACATTCTCCTAAAGACAGAAAAGCAAGGAATGTAACTTTCAATAACAAACCTTTCTCTAGCCATAAAAATAGTATTGGTCATATTAATGAACAGGAATGAGAAAGATATTGATTGATGACATTAAATGAAGGAGAGTGTCATCCGGAGTTATTATTTGGTTTGTTGCGATTTAATATATGAAGTAGCAACGTTATCTAATCGATCAAGTTACTTGGACACATTAAAAAAACAGTAAAAAGCAAGCTCGTATTAATTATATGTTCAAAGCCTCTTGAGACAATAATTCTACTAGGATTTGAATTTCGTCGAAAAATATAATTTTAAAAGAAAAACTCCAAACAATATGCAAGTAATTAAATTAATCCAAAGCGTTTTTAAATTACATCAATTCCTGTGAATCCATCAAATGTGTAAAATAATCATTACAGTCCCATCCTCCTCTGCAATGCAGGGTTCTATTATTATGTTTGACGCCAATTTGCCAAATGACGCGGGCAAATCTCCGACGAATTCACGCATTAATCCACGTACCTAACGGGTGTTTATATGGTAATTGACCATCAAATTACAGTTTGACACTGATGAAAGACGCCCGGGCAACATTAAATGGTTCGCTTACTCAAAGCCGCGTGTGCGAGAGAGAGACAGAGAGAGTCCCCGCCGGCGAGAGCCCAGGGCGCCGGCCGCCCGCCCGCATACTCCGGGCCACTCTCAACACAGGCGCGACTGCTGCTATCGTACTCTCGCTCGCTCACTTCAGGTCGCGACGGCACTGGCGTTGCCGGTGGCGGTAGTGGTAGTGGTATATGGTAGTGCGATAGCAACAGCGATGGCGATGGCGATGGCGATGGCGATGGCAGTGGGAGAGGTAGAGGCAGAGGGGGAGGTGGAAATGGCGGTAGAAGTGGTAGTGGTTGTGGTGGCGGAGGCGGAAGAGGAGGAGGAGGACGAGGAAAAGGAAGAGGAAGTGGAAGAGGAAAAGGAGGAGGAGGAGGAGGACGAGGAGAAGGAAGAGGAGAAGGAGGGGAAGGAGGAGGACGAGGAGGAAGAGGAGGAGGAGCAGGAGAAGGACCAGGAGGAGGAGGAGGAGGAGGAGGAGCAGGAGGAGGAAGAGGAAGAGGACGAGGAGAAGGAAGAGGAGGGGGAGAAGGAGGGGAAGGAGGAGGAGGAGGAGGAGAAGGGGAAGGAGGAGGGGGAGGAGGAGGAGGAGGAGGAGGAGCAGGAGGAGGAAGAGGAAGAGGACGAGAGGGAGGAGGTGGAGGAGGAGGAGGAAGAGGAGGAGGAAGAGAAGGAGGAGGAGGAGGAGCAGGAGGAGGAGGAGGAGCAGGAGGAGGGGGAGGACGAGAAGGAGGAGGAGGACGACGAGGAGGAGGACGAGGAGGAGGAGGACGAGGAGGAGGACGAGGAGGAGGCGGAGGTAGAGACGGCAGCGGCAAAGGCGACGACGGCTAAAGTGGCGTGAGAAGAGAAGGCGGAAGCGAAGGCGAGCAGGGCGAGGGCAGAGGTGCCTGGACTGCGAAAACAAACTCGGGCCGCAAGTTCCTATCTCGGCCGCCTCGCAGCCGCAGCCGCCAAGTTCGGGCCCGCGCCGCGCCGCTCCGCCGCGCGCCAGGAACGTGGCGCCCTGCGCTCGCGGAACTATGGGGGCCCCTCGCCCCCCCCCCCCCGCGACCACACGGGGAACTGTTGAGCGGCGCTCTTCAATCTGTCCCCTCGCCCCCGCCCGTGGGGCACTTCGCGCTGCACGATTGTTCGCGAGAGACCTCGACGATGAGCTTGAAAAAATAAAAAAAAAAAGCAAAAGTTTTTCAAGTTTATTTTCATCTCTCCGCAACTTCGAAGGTACTCGAACATTTTGCAGAAAAGGCTATTATAAGAGAAAAACGGTCTTGATTAAATAATTTACGAAATAATGTGCGCATTGTATTTTATACACACACATTTTTTTAAATTCTCGATCTCATCTACTCCCTTAAACGTGCTTCCTGCCACACTACTGTTCTTGTGAGATCACATGGATGGATTAGTACAACACAGATGTGCAACTGCATTTCTAACTTAGATTTGCGGCTATTGACAACCCCATTTATAACTCTGTACATTTGAAGGAGCAATACAATATTCAGGTATATCCTAAAACAAGGTTAAATCAAATAATTAATAAATGATTAAGAAATAATGTTCCAATTTAAGTTTACGCAACATGTACGAAATGTTTCTCGTAACTCTTAGTCTTCTGCCGCCCGCCTGGAAACTGCTAAAGCGCTTCTATCTATTCCAAACGAGTTGCTTGAGATCCAATAATTCCCCGTTTTGTTGCACACCTCGACTAATCTGCTAATATATAGTGAAGTCCCTTTCTACATCAATCTTAATATCTCAAATTGATGCCACCCAAAAATATTTATGCCTTGAAACTGCAGCGTATAATGCTAGGACAAACGTAACAAAACATCGACCATACACAAATTTCCAATGATTAACGATAGGTCAGGAAAGGCACTATATTACTTGTTTTTTCGATTGCTCCTCATAGGAGTATGGCTGAAAAAGAAAAGAAAACAGCAAAAAAATACATGACATTCGTTTGGGAGTTTAAAATGATATACTTAGATTAGGTTTATTACAATGGAGTTACTGAAATATACGAAAAAAGGAACACAAGGGTTTATGTTAAAATGCGATTTTTTAAAAAGAGTAGTAAAAATACCCAAAGCCATATTAAATCTATGAACACTTCTTGGCAGCAGGGACAGTGAAGCGTTCACTGTCAACAGCAAAACTCTACCAGAAATTGCAAGGGTATATACCTGTATTTCCAGATTCTGAGAAACGATCTTTCTTAAATTATATTATGTAAGACTGTTATTGTCAACTGAAAGGACATGGAAGAGTGGTAAAGCCTGAGCTGTTAAGCATAAGCATGTAGTAAGAACTGAAATTAGCTGAGAAGTGAGAAAGATGGAATTAAACTTTATACCTAAAACTTAGTGCCAAAGTAGTTGGACCCAAAAACTCACTGGTACAGTAAATATTTATAATTCGGTTCGCTTCTTATTGTTATTGTTATTGTTGTTGTCAACATATTTTAATTTAAGTTGAGAGATAACCTTAAGTTTCGTGCTCCACGTGATCTATTATGAAGCAGCCATTTCGTTGGTGATAAAAAAACCGTTAGCAGGAGATTCAAATCAATTCGAGGTGATGTAAATCTGGAGTAGGTTCCAAGCGGCAATTCATTATTCCAATTAAACACGGCGTCGAATTCGAGGGAGTTCTAGATACCGTTCAAACGAGACGTCATCGGGACGCAGGCGGCGTAGGTGGAAGTGAAGGACTGGTTTGGGTGGGGGCAGGGGACGTGGCGGAGCACGGCGTGGCGAGGCGGGGCGAGACGGGGCGAGGCGGGGCGAGGCGGGGCGAGGCGGGGCGAGGCGGGGCGAGGCGGGGCGAGGCGGGGCGAGGCGGGGCGAGGCGGGGCGAGGCGGGGCGAGGCGGGACGAGGCGGGGCGAGGCGGGGCGAGGCGGGGCGAGGCGAGGCGAGGGGGCTTGGTGTGGCATAGCATGGCGGTTCGTGGAGGGGCGTGGCAGTGCGAGGCGGTACGAGGCGGGCGGTGCGGCGGAGGCGGGCGGGCGAGGCGGGGCGGGGCGAGGCGTGGCAAGGCGGGGCGAGGCGGGGCGGGGCGAGGCGGGGCGAGGCGGGGCGGGGCGAGGCGGGGCGAGGCGGGGCGAGGCGGGGCGAGGCGGGGCGAGGCGGGGCGGGCGGGGCTTGGTGTGGCATGGTAATGGCGGTTCGTGTGAGTGGGCGTGGCAGTGCGAGGCGGTGCGAGGCGGGGCGGTGCGAGGCGGGGCGGGGCGAGGCGTGGCGGGGCGTGGCATAGCATGGCGGTGCGTGGCGGTGCGAGGCGGTGCGAGGCGGTGCGAGGCGGTGCGAGGCGGTGCGAGGCGGTGCGAGGCGGGGTGAGGCGTGGCGTAGCGTGGCGGGGCGGGGCGGCCTACGGTCGGCGGCAGAACAGACCGCCTCACGGGCCGAGGAAGCCTCAAGTACAGGGAGGCAGCCTGCGCCGATAGAGTGCGCTAATTCGCTCTATTCCCGGAGGGGCTCCTTTCCGCTCC
The DNA here is from genome assembly GCA_011170035.1 of Teleogryllus occipitalis. Lineage (NCBI taxonomy): Eukaryota > Metazoa > Arthropoda > Insecta > Orthoptera > Gryllidae > Teleogryllus > Teleogryllus occipitalis. Next base: position 84,460 of record BLKR01001055.1, on the reverse strand, counting down.
GCGCGGCGCCCTCGATTGGCGCGGCGCCCGCCCCCGCCGCCCTCGCTCTGTTGACTCACTGGGCCCGCGAGCCACCCGCCAGGAGCGCCCCTGTGCCAGACATCAGAAAATAAACTGTCAATAAATCAAGCGCCAATCTATCAAACCTCCGTGTCTGTTGAGTTTTCGAATTGCAAGGAAACGTAATGAGCGTCCAAAAATGAAAGAAAAGAAACAAGAAAAGGAAAGCAAACCGAAGCGACGGTTCCCTACATCAAACATATAAATTCATGTACACTACTTCATAAATAATATGCTTATTGAGAGAAAATACGAGCGTAGCGTTCAGTTGCTGGGGTGAAATACCTTTCATATATGGCCATTTTTTCGGGTTTGTTAGCTTTGCGGGTCGACTATTCTTTGAGCTTACTCAGAATTGATAACAAGATCTTCAATGCCTCTCAAACTTTTGATGCAATGTTGTCTTGTTTGTCGAGGCGTTAGGCCATCAGATACAGTCACCAGAAATTAGTCACCATCATAAAACAGGAACACATTCCTTCCTATCATGAGGGCAACACATTGCTACGTCGACGACATGAATTTAAACGATAATTCGCGCTCCGTGACTCTTAAACGCGCACCCGCCGAGCAGATCTACGAGAAGACGACACGAGCAGGAAAAAAGTACTTCTTCTAATAGGAAGTTACCGTCGTTAATCTTCCCCTTTAATTAGAAATTAGCGAAGGAGGAGATAAGAAGAACACGCAGAGAGAAAACTTTCGCACCATAACGGACGGAAATTGAGGACACACTGGTATCGCACGAGACCCATTAAAAAGGCAGGAGGTGAAACCACCTCGGGAAATTCAAGGCAAACAGGACGCGCCAGTGGTTACGGGCAGGGGAGGAAGGGGGACGCCGAAAAACGCAGACTGTTTATTCCGGAATGCCGCGACGGGCGAGCCCGCGACCTGTGGGCGCGGGCAAAAACTCCCCTGCGGTGTCGCTACACGGGATAAGGATCTCGACAGAGGGGAGGTCGCCCCGAAAAAACGCACTCGACACGCGCGTAGATAGCGAATGCAAGGGCGGCGCTGGCGAAGGAGGCGGTGGTGGTGGCGAAGCAGCCGGTGGCGGTGGCGAAAGAGGCGGTGGCGAAGGAGGCGGTGGCGAAGGAAACAGTGGCGTTGACGAAGGAGGCGGTGGCGAAGGAGGCGGTGGTAAAGGAGGCGGTGGCAAAGGAGGCGGTGGCGAAGGAGACGGTGGCGAAGGAGGCGGTAGCGAAGGAAGCGGTGGCGAAGAAGGCGGTGGAAAAAGAGGCGGTGGCGAAAGAGGGGGTGGCGAAGAAGGCGGTGGCAAAGGAGGCGGTGGCGAAGGAGGGGGGGAAAAGAGGCGGTGGCGAAGGAAACAGTGGCGATGACGAAGGAGACGGTGGTGAAGGAGGCGATGGCGAAGGAGGCTGTGGCGGTGGCGAAGTAGTCGGTGGCGAAGGAAACAGTGGCGTTGACGAAGGAGGCGGTGGCGAAGGAGGCGGTGGCGAAGGACACGCTGGCGCACGAGGGGGTGGCGATAGGGGTGGTGGGAAGGGAGGCGGTGACATGGGTGACGATGCGGTCTGCATCTTGGGCGTGGGCAGAGGCTCTCCGGACGGGGGCGACGCTTTCAATGGCGTGGATGACGTCATAGCGGTGGCGGAAGCGAGCGCGGTGACGGGGGATCGGCGGCGCGCGTCAGAGAATTGTGCTGAAGGGAAGCGGGGCTGTGAGGACGGAGCGTGATGGCGGCGCGCACGCGAGAGCTGCTGCTATATCCCCTCTGCAGTTTTCTTGGGGATTGCCATTTGCCCCCCGCTTTAGGATGATCAAGTTAGGGGCTCGGGATTGTCGTGTTTGTCCCCTCTTCTCTTTTTCTTTTGGGATTTTTCATTTCTTTCCACCCAAGATTTTTCCTTCTTCCTAATGTACCGCCCCTTTTCCTTATTTCTTCTCTTTTTAATCGACTTCTACTATTTGCATTTCTTATTTTTCGCTCCAACTCTTCCTTCCTTCTGAATCCTTAATGCATTTCCATTTATACCTCACATTTATGTATATTTAAATAAATTATTATTGAATTTTTAATGTATATTGCAGGATGTTTCTTTACTCGAAAAGAGCAAAACATACATTATTCTGGTCGTTTTACGCACTATAAACATTTAACAGAAATCGAAATTTCAAGACATCAAAATGAGTAGAAATGTGTTCTTATGCCGAAGAGAATTGTTATAGAGAGACGATAAGTTAGAATGTTTACCCTTGCTGACGGTGTGAATGGCTTCAAAGAAGAATAAATAAGGAGTGATGGTATATATGATTTTAAAGAATATTAGTATAACAGTAAAGAATTTCTCAAGTCAACAGAAGTCCTGAAAATATAACCCAAAATATTTTCCAAGCATCCTAAAAGAACACTAATTAATACCTATGCAAAAAAATGAAATAAACTTTATAGATTTTTCAGGTTGTAAATCTTCGAAGCAAAGGGAAAAGGTCTGCCAACATTGTCTGGAAAAAAATGCTGAGCAGTGACGTTTTATGAGAAAGCTACAAAACACTCTGAGTTATATTTGGTCAAACAAAGAAAATGAAAACATCGTTACAAAAACGACGTGAATGATAATAAAAGAAGTCCCTCGGACCACAATTCTCCATCTTCTACAAGGACGAACACACGAGCGCTATCTTAAAATTGTAATTTGACACCAAGGCTGCGTAAATTATCTATCAATGATATGTAAATATCAGTCACTTGACACTTACGGTAACAAAACTACCAGTGTTATACCAGTATTAAAAGTTTTCTGCAATGTAAACAGCACCTAATAAAGTATGTATCTCCGGGAAATATCTCTTAATTTACCGTATTGTCATTCGACGTTGTTGTCTCTATCCACTGTAGCAGAGCAACCGTCGGCGCCCGTGAGAATCCCAGCCGAGTGTCGACCGCGTTGTAGGTGGTATGCACGAGCACGTGCCAACAGCAGTGGGGCGTGAGCGTGCGGGGGTGGGATGGGGATGGGGGCGCGGTCGCTGGAGGGGGAACCATATGCAGATGCGGTGGCGTGCGGGCCCGCACGGAAAGAAACAGTAGGGCGGGGGGGGGGGGCACGGAGCGAGGGGGAAATGCTAATGGATGCAGGACGCAGCGCAGTGCCGATTTGGGCGAGGGTCACGAATCGCAATGTAAGACATGGCAAGTTCTGATGTCTTATGGATCTTCTGGTGGGGTCTAAAATTAAAAAAAAAAATGAGGTACCGATTTGCATTTTTCCGGTATTTTGAACTCTCTATGTAAGAATTCAAAATTTTTCTGAAACGTACTCGACATTGAATCATCAGAGTGTCACAAATACCTTACACGTAATAAAACAATACATAATAAACATCTGACAGGTCAAGGTGCGTTTGGAAACGAAATTCTACGTATTCAAATTGAACTACCCTAGGAATAAAATCCACAATTTCTTAAATTGTTTTTCATAAAAAAAATGTTTGCTAAAACAAGCAAATAGCAATGCATTACATTTTAAAACTCCTTCAAAATCGTCGGAACGTCCATTTCTACGGATTCTTATGGGTATTGGTTAACACAATTATGTCCAGAATTATGCGAAGAATATATCCTGTTAGAAAGTACAGAATAATTTAGAAGTGAAATTCACACTCTAATTTTACAACATTTAGGGCAGATGACTTAATATTTGAAGGTTAACACTTTGGCTACAGGAAGACTTCTTTTCTGACGAAGTATGAACCGATTCGAACATTCATTGCTTCATATTGCATCGTTATACATATTTTATGGTAAATACAAAATGTAATTCAATTAAATAATACTAATGAAACAATTTTTAATAAAAATATCAGACATTTTTGTGGAATTGAGCTGTCACGTACTTCCTTCGCAGATACTTCATTTAAGAGGTAATTGATGATATAGATGACCGGACTCTTGAATACGTTTCAGCGTTTTCCTTTTAAGATTAAAAGAAAGAGAAAGTTCGCTTGCAAAGAGAATTCGCATCGCAGTTAGCCACATTGCCTCTGAATATCTGGCGATCTGCTCTTACTTATGTAATCAGGTCAACGACTCATGGAAAGCAAGGGCAAGAAGGAACATAACTACTGCTTATTTTTGAGAAAAAGTCGAGATAGGCGTACACAAATGGGTTTGCCGATAATTCCACCCCGAGTTTTGAATACTCGCTAAAGAAATGGCTGAAACGTGCCTAAAATACACATACAAAGTATTAAGAAAGTTTCCGAAGGCTTTAACGATTATGTTGATTTTAATGACAGCTTTTCCGAGGATAAAGAAACGCCAGTTATTACTTTTGTGTCAATATTTCAAACGATTGCACATTCTTGATTTTTAGAAAAATAAACTCGCATCAAAGCATTCGTATTTCCATTACACTTATCAAACGATAGACTGATGGTGCTACTACAGCACATACTTTTTTGTATTATTTGCATCTTTGATTTTTTTTTTCGAAAATTCTGAGAGTTTAACGAACATAAAACCTGCACCATTTTTATAATCGTATTTCCATTGCCCCCCTTAAAAAAATTCAAGAAAAAACTTTGCAGTCGTTTTTTAGAAACTCGAGCTTTTAAAATACCTTTCATTGTTCACAAAATTACGCGAAAATTATTTTAAAATATTGTTTATGATCTTAATTAAAGATCAATGTTCGAAAAGCAGATATTACGAAAAAAGTCTCCATTTTTAATTTTGTAGTAGCACAAAAACGCCAAAAACAAACAAACCAACTTTTGCAATTTTCGGAAATTCAGAGAATTAACGAAATCGGATCTGTGTCATTTTACAAGAATTTTTCTCTATTTAAGGAAAAAATAAGAAAAAATTGGAACCATTTTTGAGAAAATTTTGAAAATGAAATGAAAATATTCGTTTCAAATTCAAGAGGCCGCTAGCAATCGGGGCATATAAATTTTGATAAAAACATTACCGCTAGTCTTGTTTACAGGCGGACGGACATTTTGCCGCAAACCACTTTTTCCGTATCAATGACCAAAAACGTGGATTGCAACTACACAATGTATTAGAGGAAGCTATTTACCACATACTCGTTTGTAGTGGACGAGAAAGTAAAAACAATGAATTCCGCATTTGCCACTATGGGTGTCCTGCTCATCACTTTGCACATTCTTTCTTACTTCTCGCTCTGTTTCTTCTCAACTTTCCTTAATCTCTCCTCTCGTTTCATAACACATTTATTTTCGAAACGCAAGGTTCAAGTCACTAGATACCTTTTGCCCGTCTTTCCCCAATCTCGAGAGTCAACTTTATCTGTGGTTCAATTCATCATCTCTTCCCATCTCTATTCATCTTTTATAAGCAGAGAAATGCAGAATTTATTCGCAAGACTTGGAAATGAGATCCTCTCACAAATCACTTCACCCGTAGCAATTCGTCATCCTACGTCTACCTGAAAGCAGATGGCACAGGGTTCCAAACGGAGGCCTCTATGTCATATCGGGCCATCTCCATGAATAAACGGTTAGGCGCAGGCCCAGCCGAGTCCTGATTCCACTTTTAATATTCATAGCCACTACACGTGTTAGTCTCTATGGAGCTTCCACTCATTCAAGCAACGCATAATAGGGTGGTTTTCTATTAAACAAGAGGCAATTCTCAGGAGAAGAGGGAGGCATTTGACCTCGGAAGCCTCCCGCAGTTCGTTTTAGAAAGTTTATGATTACTTTTCCTCCGGATATTTCATTTTCCATCCTTCTTACTCAGTAAAATCAGTAAACCAAAGAGTTGTTGCAAAACGTGAACTTCGTGTCACGAAAAGAAATGTGATTATTCTTTTTCTGGTCCGGTCGGTAACTGTTAGGAAACGTTGCTCCTGTTTGCGGCTTACTTGTTTTTTGTGTATATCACTGGGTTTTAAACAAATAAAAAATACTCGTCAACCTAGCTGCCATATTGTTTTAGTGGCGAATTATGTGGAAACAACGTTGTGGTTAGGATCTTTCGAATTAAGCGATCAATATTTTATGCGGTTTTCATTCTTATGTTTTTGCGTTTTTCATATTAATTTATGCCACATGTGTTGCTGGAATTATCCCGAGTATCCAAAAGCAGATGAATATATCGTTCGTGGGCTGCAATAGTGGTACAACTCAAAACATCCGATGCTGAGATAAATTAGCTTGAAGTTTTCACCTTGTATTGAAATGCATCGTTCTTGCGTTCACACTTCTGCCATTTGTTGACGGAATACTGTACTGCGAGATATGCTATTGTTGCTAGCTTTATTGGTACAACTAACAATTCGTTTTTTTAGTTGTGCCACTATTGAAACCCACGTGCGATATGACATCATATTATGACTTCTCTTCATGTTGTATGCGAGGGGTAAACGAATGTTCACTATCAGCTGGGAGTGACAGTATGCTCAAAGGATAGGGAAGTCTGAGCTACCATCCGCTGCAGAACATGACAGGTGGTTTAACATTTGAACGCGGCATGTTTGTTTTTTTTCAACATGGAGTACACTCGCAGACTCTGTGTAGGGCTGTCTAAATTTCACGATTCGCTGCGGTATATTAGCATCCATTACCTTCACTCGGAACCGCAAGAAAATGACTGTCCTTGATTGGGTGTTGCCTGAAAACGGCCGGATGCTGCAGAGCCATATAAAATACGCAGATCTAGGGCGAGTGCTGATCTTGGCCATGTTTTGATATCGTTCAGAAAACCAAAGCAAAGTCTAACTCCACAGTCTATTTCTTGTGGTTCCGAATGAAGGTAAAGAATGCGCACGTGCTGTGGCGCAACCTCTAAACGGCGAAGGCGGGATCCTGCAGTGGGGAGAGAAGTGTACTTACAGGCGCGGATCACACGGGGGGATAAGGAAACTCCCCCAATTTGTCAGTCAATGTACATTTTAATTTGTCACAGGCATTTGAAATATTAATATTTTTACAACATACAGTAATTCCTAAATAATCACTTTAATATTTTGCTAGAATATATTATATTATATAATAAATTATTTGTCATGTTTAGGATATATATTATATACTAGAGAAAAAGAGTGAGAGAACCCCCCCCCCAAATATACTTTCTGGATCCGCGCCTGGTACTTATAAGTAGAGACCGGAAAAATATGTAGTATAAAACGTCAACATATGAACATAAATATGTAATGAAACAGTAAGAATATGTAATAAATATGTAAAATCGGATATGTAATATGTTCGAATAATCGAATATGATATATATTTTAATTTGTAATATTAAAATTCATTGATTATTAAACATATTTAGGTTATACAAAATTACATTTTAATATTTTTTCCCTTAAACAAATTTTAAAAATAATACAATCGTCTTAAAATGCATGTGGAGAATACAAGTTGATGCACACCATACAACTTTTCCGTCAGTAGTAGAAGCTTCATCTATTGCTATCCAGGTCCGTAGTTTTGCAGCCAGACTTGACGCAAGAAATATATTAACATCATTAATTGTACAAACAGGCGTTATCTACGACCACAAAACAATCACTGCGGCATGAAGCCCTCTCATTGAGGTGTTACACGTCGGCGATTTTTCGTAAATATTTCTCCGAAATGATGGTTAAAGGTCACGATCCGCGACGTCAGTGATACTTTTCACACCGCGAAGGTGAACTTTTCACACCGCGAAGGTGAAAATGGTCTCAGTCACTGACGCGCACTTGCCGCCACTGAGATAACTGTTACATGCACGCCGAAATATGAGAACATCACAGCGTCTTCACTGTAGGAAAAAGTCCTGATTTCTTTGGTAAATTCTTTTCATAAAAAAGAAAATTCACCAAAATTGATAGAATAAAAAATATTGTGTGAATATACCAAAATATGTCAAATATGTAATACAGTACTAAATATGTAAAAATATGTAACGAAAAAATGAGATATTGTGTTAGGACGGCGACCATTTGTCAAGATTACAAATTTGAGATCGTTAAGTAAAAAGACAAAATATATGTAATTGCATAAAAGTCCGGTCTCTACTTATAAGCGCGAAAATTCAAATATAGCATGCCGTTCATTTAATGATGAATACGAGCCAATGATGCATTATAACTCAATTTCATTAACTATATTTATAGAAAAATTCCCAGCATACATTTAATTTAAATGAAAAGTGAGTGAATCATAACGTAAAGACTCTATATACCTATACTAACCAACTTGGTTTCGCTTGTGAAAATACGGTGACATCGTCTAAGTGAAGGATATTCAACAAGCAAGGATTTGGATGTTTAGGAAGTGTCACTTATGCCTTTTATACAACGGGAATGTTCCAGTCGTATAAACTCTTTTCGTCATCGTAGATGGAGTCGGAGGAGAACCCGCCGAGATAGAACCAAGGGCCCAAAATATGAAACTCCTATTTTAAGGATTAATAAAATGTCTCAGAAATGTCTTGATGAGACCAAAATTTTCTTAACAAATTGTCTTATAATAGTAAATACGAAAATATATAATAGTTTTCTGCACCTCTACACGCTTAGGTCTTCAAACCTGTTGATCGGATAAATTTACTGCACACGACTACCGTAGTTTTATGTGATTTTGGACACTAAAAACTTGGATGGATTAGTTACGAAAGAAAGGGAAGATTGATGGTTAATAATTAGAACGGAATGGCGGAATGAAGGAAGAATAGGGCATAAGCGTGATTGCCAGATAAGAATTTTTCTTTGTAACGAAAGCAATCGAAACATACTTCCCACTCAATTGACATTTTAAAATTGTGCCTCACTTTCAGAAACTGTTCCAGCTCTGCTTTCTAGATACCTAATTAATAATTTAAGGGGAGACAGAAGACTCTTGGAAGCTCCATTTAAACGCGTGTAAATAATCTAAATATTTCGGTAGTACTTATTTTAAAGAACATGTTTCAATTATTTTTGGTTTATAAAGGAAACATGTTTTTGAATATAGTGCCGTTTCAGTATGGTATTTAAATACTTCATTCCTATTTATTTGTCATATTCAGTTAGAAACGGTTAGTGATTTGGCAGCATCATGACATAATCCTTCAAAGATAAATGGGGAATGATGCTTATTATAAAGTGTTATATTTTATTTTATTATTTCATAGCACCATATTATTTGTTAGTAATAATGTATGCGTTGAAGATTAAGATGGAAATTAATATCAACACGTTTTCCCTGTTTCTAGGCGAGAGAGTTGGCTTGCGTCTTTATGCACTTTGTTTTCCTGGACAGATGATCACGATGAAAGCTCATCATTAAGGCTACTGCAATATGTTCAGGATTTGCATAGTAATGAATAAACCCTTCGATATCTGAATGTAAACCACATGCTGTGGTTTACATTCAGTTCTCGAAAGTCTTTCAATGTGAACGATCCGCGAAGACAAATGAATGGACCATAAACATAACACGCAGTTTTGTGATACGATACAATTTAGATGATCTTCTTGGTTAACCAACACAAACATTTTCGTTTCAAAAACCAGCAATGTACATCACTTCTCATCACTGCATTTACGAAAGGCGAACAAACGATATGACAGTAGAGAAAAAAGAAAAACAATGAATTAATGGACGTTCAGATTACAAGCCATTATTATGAGGAAACGCATTTGACTTTAAAGACATCGTGCCTTGATTATTTCTACCCGCATTAACATGTGTATATCCCACATTGCGGGGAAGTTCCGCTAACCGATTTTTAATTCTTTCCTCGGCGCCCGCTGCTGCGGCAGGGAGGCACAATGTGCGTAGTGTTCCGCTCTTTGTTTCCAATACCGCCGCGCGCGAGTCCATAAATAACGACGTGTTGTTAGCCGCACTCCAACACTCCCGAAACGCCCCTCCTCAGATTGCGCGTGTTACGCAACGCAACACTGCCTGCGCGTAGACACGACGCATAATTTATGAACGGTGCCTAAATAACAGCAAGTCGATACATTTTCATTAACTAGCCCACCGCCTCCGAAGCGACGTATCTTTCGGTATTGCTGTGGCTGGACGTGTGGAGAAGTCCCATGATGTCAGGAGATACGAACTTCGCGCATTTCCCGCCAGTGCAAGGGGAAGCATATAGCGCCACAAATAAAGACAATTTTTAAAATTACTATTACTATTATTATTATTATTATTATTATTATTATTATTATTATTATTATTATTATTATTATAAGCATTACGAGTTCAGCAGGATGCGTCGTCTGCGTCAAGCTGGGCGAGAGGGAGTTTGGATAGTGATCAGAGAAGGTTTTTCAATTACCCTCTCATTGCAATATTGGGGTACATATTTAGATAGCATTGTAAATACTACTTTCTTAAGAGGTGCTATATTTCGTAACCGGGGCGTCGCGAAATATTACATACTCGTCATAGACAAAAAAGATGCGTGTGATTAACTATGCACAGAAAGTGTAATCATGCGTTCATTTTTTCGAACCTTTCACAAAAATGGAGCGGAAAAATAAAATTTAAACAAAGTGTATGAAATGTATCACGTTGCAGTTGCGTTCAAAAACCAAATTTAGAATAGAAATTTCAAAACCGATATTATTACTGTTATGATAATATGAGATTAACGTACATGTGTAGTAAACACAATAAACATTGTACTGCATGTTGTTCTCGAGTATGAAACAGATAATAGATCTGTTGGGAAGGGCGAGCACCGAATGTTCGACTTTCGGGATTCGCCACACGCGGGATTCGGCGAGCAGGCGCTCGCTTCTATACTAAATGTGTGGAGCCGTTTACAATAAAGCAAGGGAATGTTCGACTTTCGGCCACACGCGGGATTCGGCGAGCAGGCGCTCGCTTCTATACTAAATGTGTGGAGCCGTTTACGCTAAAGCAAGGGAAGGTTCGACTTTCGGCCACACGCGGGATTCGGCGAGCAGGCGCTCGCTTCTATACTAAATGTGTGGAGCCGTTTACACTAAAGCAAGGGAAGGTTCGACTTCCGGCCACACGCGGGATTCGGCGAGCAGGCGCTCGCTTCTATACTAAATGTGTGGAGCCGTTTACACTAAAGCAAGGGAATGTTCGACTTTCGGCCACACGAGGGATTCGGCGAGCAGGCGCTCGCTTCTATACTAAATGTGTGGAGCCGTTTACACTAAAGCAAGGGAATGTTCGACTTTCGGACACACGAGGGATTCGGCGAGCAGGCGCTCGCTTCTATACTAAATGTGTGGAGCCGTTTACACTAAAGCAAGGGAAGGTTCGACTTTCGGCCACACGCGGGATTCGGCGAGCAGGCGCTCGCTTCTATACTAAATGTGTGGAGCCGTTTACACTAAAGCAAGGGGCATTATTTGCGCGAATCATCAAATTCAAGTTTTGGGGACGAATTCCGTTTCATGCGTCCTCATTTCGGCAACATTTTACTTTGATAGTAAGTGTTGACTTTATTTCAGATTTCACGTAGTAGTGAGATAATCAATTTCGAAAAATGGATTTAAATATATCAAATACAAAAATAAATACACAAATATTAATAATCAATTAAAATTACACTTTAATAAACATTAGCAGATCGGATATTATTTAGAGAATTTTTAGTGCGACAGAAGAATTTGGAAAATTTTCATAGCCATTCAACATTGATACATAAGATAATATTTTCAAACATTGATAAATAAGATGTATCTCTAAAAATCTGCGTTTAATAGAAAACAAAACATGGACAATGAGTGTAAGCGTTCCTCAGCTTGTTAATTTATCAGTAATGTTCGCAGTTCCAGTTATTACATTTGCAGTACTTGAATATTATTTAAAACAGACACTCCACTCTCAAAAATATTTTACGATATTGTGCAGAAATAAATAACCCCGGGCCCAACTCACCTAAAACAGCCTTGTTGTCATATTATTGTCCGGAGCAAATTAAAGACCAACGCAATACGACCCTTCACAGCAGACCGGTTTTTAACCCTCCGGTAATTGCGAGCCACAATATCAATTAGCCAAAGCCCCGTGGGGAGGGCGGGAGGGGGAGGCAGGCACTCGGGGCGAACAAGAGAGCGGCGGCGCGCGCGCGCGCCCGCCCGCCGGGCTTGGCGAGGCGAGGGCCCCGCCGCCGGTGGCGCGCGCAGCGGAGCGGCGGAAAACGACTTCTCGGGAATACTTAATCATCATTTGGAGGCCGGCCGCGCTCTCCTTGCCCTTAAATGGCTTCCTGTCCCGACGACTCCTCAAAGAGAGCCCCGCGCCGCGCTCTCTGCGCGGCTCTCTAATTCGATGAAAGAAGACGAGCGGAGCGCGAAATCGCCACGGGGGTACAATGGGCCACGCCTGCCCGCGTCGCCGTCGTTCCCCTCGCCCGAGGCCTGCCTTCCGTGATATTCGATATAACGGCTTATTCCATGCCCTGCGCACTACGAAGCTACCGGCGTAACGGAATCAATCTATGCACCAGGGCCTTTGGGGACAAATTTGCGGATCGATGCCGTGTTCTGAGAGACTCTCCTAATCACAAGCGGAAGAAAACCGTGGATGCTTCTACCACACTAAATGAAGAAGCTGCCTAAAGAACAATTTTGGACACTGGTTTCTATCAATACTTAATACTACAAGGAAAATCGTGACAAAGGGTACAAGCGGAAGTAAACAAATGGAAGTAGTCAAAAAGTGCCACTACACTGCCACTGGTATTCGGATTTCCTCTCGTCAGAACGTGCAGTTGTCAGAATTTATTTAAGAATAATGCCAGAGTGGCTGCGCTCCCTCAATGCCAGGGATACATTACTGGTATGGAAAGGCTGAATGATGCAAACAGAAGCACCACTTGCAGGGCACACATTCCAGTAATTCTTTCTAGTTTATCAGGGGTGACTGGAAGTGACCCGCTCTCTTAACGTATGGCGTACGAGATTAAACATCTCATCCCCATTCATGACTGAAAATATGATTTAATTCATTACGTTTCATCGCCTTTTTTTTCGCAATAGACAACAAATTTCAGTGTTTTGGTTTACAAGACAATTCACAAATAATACAATTCAGAAATAAAGTCCAGATGTACAGGTTTTATGAAATTATTGGTGTGAATATAGACAACAAATTTCAGTGTTTTGGTTTACAAGACAATTCACAAATAATACAATTCAGAAATAAAGTCCAGATGTACAGGTTTTATGAAATTATTGGTGTGAATATAAGAGAAATACATAAAGACAGCTTTATTGCTGCAGATTCTTCTTCTTAAAGCTGTATGTAACTCTCGTTAAAAGGGATGAAGATAAGGATATTAAAAAGGGGAATAACAAACAATATTGATACGCAATATCAGTAGAATTAAATAATGTTTATTGCATGATGAGGGGCAAGAGATCACTAGAGAAACAAAAGTTTGCAAATAAAACAAATCAAACGAAATCGTTGAAATAAAGAGAATTCTGTGTAGAGGCGATTGCAATAAGATGAAATACGCCAACATTCTATTTTTCTTCTGTCCCAAAAGTAAACGCATTCATGAGATTTGAAGGCAAATCCAATCTGCTTCGATATTTATTGCGAAGGCCTTTCATGCCCGGGGTTTCTGGTTGAAATCCACACTAGCCAACGCGAGTCCGCAACAAGACTACGTTGTCAAGAATGAAAGTCCACGCACAGTAGTTTTAGGTAAAAAGTTGATGTAAAAAAGATGCGCTAATTGGGAAACTCATATCGTTGCTAACATTTCCAATATTGAGAAGAAAAACTTGAAGAAAAGAGGACGGACAACGAGACACAAATAATGGAGAGACTGAAGCAAAAGTTACAAATTAAAGTGTTATAGGAGAGTTGCCCGAGAGTTAGAATCGTTATTTATGCACCAAGGGATTTATAAGGGTTATAATAATCGAGCGGCGACAAAACGCCCGAGGGCCTTTTGTCGCCGGAGGTCATTAAACCAATTAACGCTCGGGGTTCAAACATAATTTTATTTTTTACTTAATTTCATTGATTCAGATTTACTTGTTTACTAATAACTCGATGTTAACTTGACTCGGTTTGCCTTTTCATATTTCCCTCCAGTAATTCCCTTTCATAATTCCCTCCTTAAGGGAAATGTAGCATCAATAAACTGTTTTCATATTTCCCTCGGAACCACGGTCCTCTCAATCCAGATAAGTTATGCAATGTATATTGAACTCCATATTGAAGGCAATAACAAGCTATAACGTATTAGTAAAAAAAATATAAACATCTGTAAACTGTATTAATACAGTACAACAATTGTTATCTTTTTAACAACCTCATTTCTACGCTCTCATCACTTTTTGTGGTTTTACAATGGAAAAATGAACCTTATCTCCGTGAAATATTCTCGTGAATACATCACGTCGGAGGTCACCAATTTTGTCGTACATATTACCGCAAATTAAACGAAAATATCAAATCGAAAATGTTTTATTATAATGTTTGGAATTTACAGATCATCATCTCTCTTGATAACATTCGTTCTCTTCCCTTTAACAACTAATTTGATTCGCTATCGTCACCAGGAAAACCTCAAATTATAAAAGACCTCGGAGAAACTATTTTACACTGGAATCGCCCGCCATAAGCAAGCGATGAAGAGGAGATGGACGTGACAGAGGATAGGAGAGACAGGTCGAGAGAAAGAAGAGAGGAGAAAAAGAAAAGAGGAGAGGAGAGGGAGAAAGAAGAGAGGAGATAAAGAAGAGAGGAGAGGAGATAAAGAGAGGAGAGAAGATAAAGAAGAGAGGAGAGGAAAGAAAAAAGAGAGGAAAGAAAAAAGAGAGGAGAGGAAAGAAAAAAGAGAGGAGAAGAAAGAAAACAGAGAGGAGAGGAAAGAAAAAAGAGAGGAGAGGAAATAAAAAAGAGAAGAGAGAAGAGAAAGAGGAGAGGAGAGAAAGAGCAGAAGAGAGAAAGAGGGGAGGAGAGAAGAGAAAGAAGAGAGAAGAGGAAAGAAAGAAGAGAGAAGAAGAGAGAAAGAAGAGAGAAAAAGAGACAAGAGAAAAATAAAGAAGAGGAGAGAGAATGGAAAGAAGAGAGGATAGGAGAGGAAAATGAGAAGAGAGAGAGAGAGAGAGTGTCGTGTATCCGCAAAACAAGGGACGCATACATCACTTCAACGTCTTTCATTCATCATCTTCACATTCATCATCTTCAACGTAACACGAATCAATATTTTCAATAACGTGTGCCTCCAGTGATTACAAGAGGAGCAGCGTGGTCGCGGCGGCACCCGCCAGGCCCGATCGGCTTCGGCGGGCGCCACTGCCAGATAGCGACACGCGCCAGACAGCGCTCGGGGGTGCGCTAAGTACACACTCCCGAGGCCACAATGGGGCCATTGTGGGCGTCGAAGAGCATTAAGGCGTCAGGACACGCGCCGCCGGCCTTGACGGCGCGCGCCGCGACGCCCGGGTCGAGGAGAAATCGCACGCACGCCCGCACTCGCGCACGCGCAGGGCCGCCAACACACTGCAGCTACTGACCTCACCGTTCAAAACTAGAGAGGGGGCATTCGAAGTCAGAGAACCTGAAAATACTGAAGACCAGATATCTTGGAACGAGTGAACAAAGGAGAGTCACCGTGAACCTCGAACATTGCGACCCATCAATGGACTTTAATGACTGATGATCCAAACTATTTATATAGTCGCGCTGCTGACCTCACCGTTCAAAACTAGAGAGGGGCATTCGAAGCCAGAGAATCGGAAAATACTGACGATCAGATATCTTGGAACGAGTGAACACAGGAGAGTCACCGTGAACCTCGAACATTGCGACCCATCAATGGACTTTAATGACTGATGATCCAAACTATTTATATAGTCGCGGTATTGAGTGTTTTAGTCGTCATTTATACAAAGTTAGATTGGAATCTTAAGTCAACCGCATGAATCAAGGTCAAGATCATCCGCATGAAGACGCTAATAAAACTACTAGATTGTATTTGAGCATCGATCTTGTTTGTAGTACGTTCTTCCCAAGTTTATTTTTTTAAATTTCGTTGTATCTGTGGGGTTAAACCTTTGCTGAATTGTTTTTAAGGAATTCTTGAACTGTGTTTCAGAATATCTATTTCAATGTCTACACGTCCAGCGGACTTTTCATTTTCCCACTCACACATTCTAGAGTTAA
Source organism: Teleogryllus occipitalis (assembly GCA_011170035.1). Lineage (NCBI taxonomy): Eukaryota > Metazoa > Arthropoda > Insecta > Orthoptera > Gryllidae > Teleogryllus > Teleogryllus occipitalis. The sequence continues at coordinate 68,317 of BLKR01001055.1, read as the reverse complement.
AGTTTCAATAATAAAACTCTCCAGAATTTGTCAATTGGTCTATTCAAATCACGTACTATCTACCATTGTAATAGTATGAAATGAGATAGTCATTCAACTGCATCCCTTCAACTTCAATGCTTTCATAGCTGTTTCACACTGAGAAGGGAATTCGAAGAACCGCTATGGAGTTTGCCGATCGTAACTATTGTATTTTGTGATCACTCCGTAACTTTTTCCCAGTATCACATGTTTACTGGATTTGGTCACCACCCGCACAGTCGGAATTCATTGTTAAAGGTCGAAACAAGCGAAAGCACAATCTTGAGTTTGTCTAGAACATGAGCGGTCGTTTAAATTTTATGACAATAAGAACTTTAAGGTATAGCTCTCTGTGCATCTGTAACTAATATTTTCGCTGGCTGTACAATGATTTTAAAATGAGGACAGACTAAAAATAGTGTACATATGATCCGCTCTCCGGAGTCTACGTTTCCTCTTGGAAGATCGATCAAAAACGCGGACCCTTAAGGTGTAGGGAAAGTCCCCCCCCCCCAACACTCAATAAGCGTAAAAAATCATCAGGTGAAATGTGAAGACAATTAGGAAAATATATTCATACTTTTTCTTTGATCTTCCTTTGTAAAACCATAGTTTTACTCTCGCAATACTTAATGACAAAACTTTAAGAGCTATTCAACGCCACCTGTAATGGATTTGAGGAATTTCATTAATTGTAGTTTGGTACGCCTAATTCTCATGCAACTTAGATCTGGGATTTCAATGAGTCTTGCACATCCTCATAAAAACATGTCCGAAAGCGAGAAGCAGGATGACGAATATATGACAGGGTAAGTTCATAATCTATTTAAGGGAAACAAATTTACTATATTAAAATATTATAAATGTTTTCATAAAATATTATAAATATTAATAATATTTTAAAATAAAAAAATTTCCAATTTTCATGAATGCTAATAAAAAATATTCTCGAATCAAGACTCGTCGAAAAAATAGACCTACATTTTACACTCACGTTCAGGCCAGATGTAGCTCTATGTCAGGTTCACCAGAATACTTACCTGCAACAATAGAAAAACACATCAGTAAATTAACATGAATAACGTCTCTAAATCACACACTGAACTAAGACAACAAACACTGAAGCAGGCAGCAAAGCGAATAGATAAACAAATTTGAAATTATTTGTAATAAACATAATTGAAAATGCGAGCAATATATTTCCATTTCTAGAAATCAATGTATCTGATGAATAGATCAAATATTGAAATTAATTCAAAAAAATTATTTTCGACTAATATACACAAACACCAGATTTTATTGATTGATTGATTGATTTTTTCATGTTTCCGGGCGCGTCAACTGCTTTGGTCATTAGTCCCGTCAGTGTAGTGCATGTTTTTTGTTCTCGGGAGATGGCGGTGATCTTCCCCCGCTGAATGGCGAGATCCGGCGCCGGCCTACCGTCGGCTAGTGGGGTTTCCCCCTAACCTAACTCTCTCACCAGCGGGATACCGTCCCAGCCGGGACAAGCTCTAAGCTCCCCACCGGTTTCCCGGTATGTGTGGTAGTGTAGTGCATGTTAGTGTGTGTGTGTAAGGGGAGAGGATAGGACAAGGAAGAGGAAGGACAGATCTCGCGCGGTCCGTGGCCCGTTTGTTAGGGTACTGCTCCGGCATTCGCCTGGTGTTCATCGGAGAAACCATGGAAAACTACCGATCAGAGCAATCAGCCGCTAGAATTCTCCTCCAGCAACAGATTTTACTTCAAAATCATTTCATACCTATAAGAAACGTACGTTTTTCATGGAAAATGCCACTGTAAAATTAAATTAAAGCAAGTACCCATGATGGGAAGTTCACCTCAGGGAGTGAGAACGTCAGTTGTTTCGCGAGTCTTTCTGCGTCGGAGGACGGACGAAATAATAACAAAGCCAAACGCCCGGGGGCGGCTCCCAGCAGAAAATTAAACGGCGCATGTCCTCGCCATAATCTCACAGCGCTGCCACGACATGTAGTGTTGCCCACGGCAACTGTGCTCCATAGCGGCGTCGCCCCTAATACCAGCTCCGCGATGGGGTTTTCCAGTAGAGTCGCACAACACAGTAGCCCATACGTCCGATCTCAGCACACAAAGTGGACAAAAAATGAGGATATATGCACAAAGTAAGTGAAATGCCGTGAATGATTTAATAAGATAACCCATATTACACTGAAGTAGATTATTACTTATGTCTGGTAACAGCGTAATAACGATTCGTTTAACCAGAACACATGTGATGTAATGATCGGTTTGATTTCGATAGCTTTTAAGTAATGAAGAGCAAAAAGATAATTCTTGCACAGCAGAAGTGAAACTTCTTAGCGCCCAGGAAAAGTTGATTGCTCGCATTGCTTTTCTCACGTTAAGGATAGTTAGGATTAGAAAGTGGTTAAAGGAATTTAATTCAAGAAAACCTCTTAATTAATTAATAATTATTATTTCTATTTATTCATCAATTTTCATAGATTCATACTCCACGAAAAAGCATTGGTTTATGACAGCTGAAGTACGAGTGTACGAGTGAAGTACGAGTGTACATTTCCTCAATGACTTGATAATACTGCGTCGATGGAATACATGTCAGTGTCTAATTTTAATATAAATTTTTCATTTAAAAGCTTCGTCATGTCAAATGTTGAAAACACTACTCATAATTATTTACATTTTGTCCAAATCTTGTTTCAACGACGCAACGTCTTGAAAAGTGAATGCCAAGAAGACTTCATGGATGAATTTAATGACGATATTAACTTTGATATTGATTGATGCGTAAATGGCCACCACCATGATTATTTGCCCATTTTCCAGTTGTCATTTAGATCCACATGTGTCACCAATTCGTGCACTCTGTAAGCCTAGTGTATGTTTGCCTCCATGATTCCCACACATTCCCCAAATGTTCCCTCAAAAATGTTCCCCCAAGTATTGTCCCAGTTCTACGCAGCAGAGCAGCCATTCCTAAAAGCGGCAACGATGAGAACAACGCGTTTCATTTTGTGTCTGATTCAGATCGATTTGCCCTACCACCTATAAAAGTTTCAGTTAAAAAAAGGACATAGTTATGAAATCGTGCTTTTATTTCCCTACGGAAATATCGTACGAAATCACACCGAATTGTTAAGTTTCAAGGTAAATCAAAGTGAACATTTTAATGTGTACTTGAAGTATTCACTCCATACGGTAAACAGTTAACCGAACGAACAATGCATAACAAAAAATCACTATAATATAATTAAAATAAATGATTGGTCCACATTCTATTGCATCACGACCCACTGCATACCATTGGCGATTTGGCCAAGCTCCCCCTCAGTTGTGTCCCGCAGTGGTCAGTCGCGAATTGCAGGCACGCGCGTCGACTCTGCCACGCCCCTCATAACGACCTCCCGAACAGGGTGGCAAGGATGAGGATGGCGCGGGCGCGGGCGGGGGCAGCGAGGGCAGGGCTGCCGGCGACGATGCGTAAGGGAAACGAGGCGTTACGCGCGGCCGGACACGCGGCTGGACGCTCGGCGCCCGCGTCGGCGAAGCACCGTATACTCTGTGATTTCAAGCGCCGTTCACCCACGGTCTCCGATCTCCAAACAAACCTTCAACATCTAATGTTGCTTGTTTTTTCAATTTATTGGTTTTGATGGTAGGTACATAGATTAGTTGTTAACAACTTTACATATGTATTGATTTCTTATTAACTAACTTAAAATTAACTTATAATTATTTTTTATTATAATTATTTATTATATATTATTATTATTATAGTTTTTTTCAAAATTTAAGTAGTATATGACTTAGTGTAGGGATCACAGAATTTTAAAAATGTGCACACAATTCACTTTTCCCCATAGCACGTCATACGCAGTTTCAACTGTTTTTTGACGTAAAATAAATAAAATAAATAAATTAACTTACAATTAACTTACAACTATTACAATGGGAGAGGAATCGCTAGTGGGTCCTCTAATCAGGTTCCAATTCGGCGAATTTGATGAGAAATGAATGGTAGGGGTATTTATTTGTAATTCTGGTTTGCTGGATGGGATTTTTACGGAGTCTGAAAGGCACCAGGGAGGGGATTTGATTTAAGCTGGAGTAAAAGTTAGTGGAGAGATAAGCTATATGCTGTGATAACGGTTCGAGGTTAAATTCCTTATGAAGTTGGAGGTTGGATACGGACCATGGGGCGTTGGCAATTGTTCTAAGAAATTGATTCTGTATTACTTGAATTCTGTTAATGTTGGTTTTGGAGGCGTTGATCCATATGGGGCAGGCGTACAGTAGTAGAGGTCTTATGACTGTTTTGAATATTATCTAATGTTGCTGCTGCTAGTGATGTCTACCTTCACACAAATGCCGCTAATTAAATCATTGCCGTTGTTCAAAAAGTAATCTCCGTATCAGCAATCTAAACAGTTTATCTGGGTATCCCCAGTATCATTCAATTCCCATACCACTCTTCATTGTCTGTAAGTTATATAACACATTTTATGTTAAACCATTTTGGGTGTTTGGACGGCATTTTATTTAAAATTAACTCAAACTTTTTTAATATGATTTGGAAATTTGCAATGCACAGTGCCATATGTTGCATGAAGAACGAATTTAGCATTGTGTATATTGCCAATTAAAATATTTTATGCTCTTCGCATGATCATTGCAGCTGAAGGTTTCTGCCCGACGGAATACATAAATTTTTTCAATACTACATACATTTTCCGATGTAATAAAGTACACAAAACTGATCAACATAATGAAAGGATATTCTTGGAAATGAGCGGTATATGCTGGAATGATAATATATATGAAACCTGGAAAAAGAAATACACAGAAAAAGAAAGAAAAAAATAAACGGGAAAATCAGCAAACAAATTGTATATTCACAGACAATTCGTAAAAGTTTATGAAAACCATTAGATGCAAAATTTATTAAATGCGTTCTATTGGAAAACGTTTGATTATATTAATCTATTCCATTAATCTCAACTCACGAGGAAAAGGCATGCATAATTAGACACCTGTTAAGTACACTCATCATAAATACTCGCTTCTGCATAACTGTATGCTGTCTGTATTCATGATGTCAGTTAAGCCCATAATTCAATCAGGAGTAAATGGTAAGCAAATGAGCAACTAAATGATGATGCGTCGATATAACTTTCGACAGGCTCGGACATGAGCAATAAATCAGCATCCTCGTACGACATAATTTAAATGTGCTAACAGACATATGTGCATAATGTACTGGCATTTTGCCCAGTGTGCAATACTAAACCTTCTACTAGCACACTTCGCATATTGAAATTCCTAACATATTGAAGGACAATTAAGATCTATAATGTTATTAATGAAAATAGGTAGGTGAGTGAAGATACGCCTAGACGAGTAAAAGTGGAAAGAAATGCAACTAGATTTGATTATAGCATCATAGGGAGTGAAGGTTTAAGAAAAAAAGAAAGAAAAATGATTTTACAAACCATTCTACCAGTTATTCCACATCACTGCAGACATTGTAACTGCATGCATTAAAAGGTGACGACTAATTAAAACAAAATAGAATTAGGTTTATTGAGGAAGACCCTAAAATTTAAAAGTTCAAATTAAATCACAATCGAAGTGGAGTTCCCAACGTGGACAGGCATACTACACACAACAGAATGAACAGCCTACCCCTGAGGAATGAAATACTCTCCAGAGCTAATACTAACAAGTGAATAGTCATAAAGTACGCCTCTTTGAAGGTATCGACGTGTGCAACGCATATAAATAGTACAAAGTGACCGAAAAACTCTCAAGTGAGTACGCAAAGACGAATAAGAGGGAGATTATATTTGTCGTGGTGATGCAATGAATTTGATACAATGGAAGAGAAGAGTACACAAGATAGATTTTGGGAAGACCCGTATAAACAGATTTTCCCAGTAAGAAAATTTGTGATGGACAAAAAAAACACTATAAAGAAACAGCAAATGCTTGAAACGCAGGTGCAGTGCCTTTGACCGGGAGGTCCTAGGTTCGAGTCCTGACGGCAGCAGGATTTTCGACACTAGCTTTTCAGTTAGGTCAAATTCACTCGCTGTCTGGAGGAGAATTCTAGCGGCCGGCTGCTCTGATCGGTAGTTTTCCCTGGTTTCTCCGAACAACACCAGGCGAATGACGGGGCAGTACCCTACCAAACGGGCCACGGACCACGCGCGATCTGTCCTTCCTTTTCCTTGTCCTATCCTCTCCCCTTACACACACTTACACGAACATGCACTACACTACCACATATTCCGGGAGACTGGTCGGGAGCTTAGAGCTTGTCCCGGCTGGGGCGGGCGGTGCCCCGCTGGTGGGAGAGTCCTGGTTAGGGGGAAACCCCACTAGCCGACGGCAGGTCGGCGCCGGATCTCGCTGTCCAGCGGGGGAAGATCACTGCCATCTCCCAAGAAAAAAAAACAAGCACTTCACTAACGGGACTAATGACCGAAGCAGTTGACGCGCCCGGAAACACGAAAAAATCAATCAATCAATCCATTGTCTAAAACCACACTTTCGGTTACCAAATCTACATCGCATTCCCCTCACGGGCGCGGCGACGGGGAGGGCACTCGCGACGGTGCGTGGGTGTGGGTGCGGGGGGCGTTTGCGCAGGTGTGCGTGGGCGTCGACGGGGCGGACAGCGACAAACGGCGCCGCAGGGGGAAGGTCGCGGTCACGCAAGCAGAGGGCGCGACAGTTACGGCCGCATAACTTGATCCGGACGTCTCACTGCGGGGACTGCGGAGGGCGCCCGCGACGCCGCACGCGCCCACGCGACGTGTGTGAGCATTAGGCAGTCGATCACTGGCTCCCACGCACCATACGCGACAACGACGGATGACGCTTGTGGGGACACAGTAGTAATAATGACGCGCGGATTCCAAACACGTGCAACATTTACAGTATTACGTTAATTATTACATTTTATTACATTATATTTATTACATTATATTTTATTACATTATATTTACAGTATTACGTTAACGTATTACAGTATTACGTTAATCCATCTCGATCAGGTTTTTGTCCAGTTTCCCTGACCCATTGAGCAAATGCTGAGATGGCCCCTTGATTTGCTTCTGGACGTAAATGTAGCTTCACTATACGCACGTTTTGTTGAACTTTTCTTTGCTTGTAGTGGTAGTAGAGCTTAGGGTGAGTTTCTATTTTGTTAACAATACAGAAAAATCAAGTCTGTTCATTTCTTTACCGTTAAAAATAAGTTTCTATAATTTGGCAACGAAAATATCTAGTTTTGGAAATGTTAATCTCTCGCTTCTTAAATTTGTTATTATTATTATTATTATTATTATTATTATTATTATTATTATTTATTACTCTTATTTTTTCATCTTTCAACTATTAATAGTTAAATTGTTGGGAAGGGATTCTGAAACTCAAGAAAGCGTGCGCAGATGATTTTCTCCCCCATACGTCACATACAGTTTTTGACTGTTTTTGACTAAATAAATAAATAAATAAATGAACGGAATTAAAATGCCGAGGATTCTCGGTTAATCTCTCATTCTACAAGCTACGATGTATTCAAAACCACATTCAAACTCAGACACACCTAGAATAAACAAGACTCGCCTCAAAGACTGGAAACGCGAAATCTCGCAGCACGTGAAAGGTACATATACAGAATAAATAAATAAATAAATAAATAAATAAATAAATAAACATGCAAAAATTTCCAGTTACAGATTCATACTGCATAATTATATCGCAGATGGTGGAGTATTAATTGCAATGTTAGGTCATTTATAATATAAAATGATCAAATAAAGTCAAAGATACAAGCCATGCAGAATAAATTACGTTTTCCTCGGCGTTGTTAAAAATTCACTACATCCGACGTAGCAATCGTTGCCACGCAGTTTTAATACGCACGAGGTCAAGAGATCGGAAAACAGGAAAGATAGCCTCACATAGTGAAGCTAGAAAAACACAGTGTATCTGTGTTTTCGTTCAATGGTTTGTGAGATTCAGTCTGAATGTACACACGTCATAAAACTAGCATGTTAATTACAAATATCTATGATCAAATAATAGATGAGCTCAAAAGATATGAGTTCTTCATACATATGAAATATAGCGTTTTACAGGAAGTTTTTTACAGATCAAGACAATATTCGACATCACCGCTTTACACACCTTCCTGATTCTGTTTCATCTTCCTCGGACATATGATTAGTGTACAGCGGACTCATCATTTGGAAGCAGTAGTCTTAATGGGGGTCAACCACGTATTATTCTATCATATTTACACACATATTCACCAAAAGGATGGATTACCCAACTCTGCCTGATTTACTGAACACCAAATTTTCTACAGATAATTTACTTAAATTTGTATATAAATCGACTTTTTTGAAATCGTATGAAACACACAATTATCACTAATTCACCTTTTTGTACATGCAACGTACAGGAAGAAATATTTTAACAGTATGACCGGGTGATTGGACGTTAAGCAAATTTACAAACGAATTTGGATACATCATTGGGAGAATGTACTTGTTCTGCACCTTGTAATGTATATTATTTCCAAACTGACTTCCCTGACACAAAAATGTTAATGCCTTTTCGTTTAGTACGCTACTTCGGGAGCTAGTGTGAACATATTCAATTCTACCTTCCCTATCCCTGGCAAATTCCTTTGGTGCCTTCAAATGGTATCTTTGTCCTTACTCGTTTCTAAGTGTTTTGAAAGTCATGGAACTTCAACCTCTACAACTGCTTCAAGGTCTGGGTTTTCAGAACCCAAGTGTCCAGTTGTGGTCAATCGTCCAGGGCTTCTTTGGTCTTCTGGGATCGGTTTCGCAAACTTACTATGTAATGTTTTTTCACACAATATTCTCTCACTTTGATCTTCACGTTGTATCCACTCTCGTTATTTTGATTTACTTTTCTAAGAACTGATATACCTTACGATTCTTTCCAAATGTACTAATTTATTTCCAAAGAACAGCCTTTTATCACCATTAGAATATGCATCTCTGTTCTCTTGCTTCAAAACCACCAGAACTTAGTTGAGAAAGCAACTATTTCATACAATGTCAGTTGTGCCTCTACGAGCACTTTGCGAGTACTCATTCATCCGCTCAAGAAGACAACTATGTCTTTAATGTGTGCTAATCAAGACCAGCGGTCGCCAGCCTTTTCACCTCAGAGTGAAACCTTTGGACAAAACCACATCTTTAAGAAGACCACCCCCTTTCGAGACCAGTTTTTTATGGATCGGAATGATTATTCCAAAAGACCAACGCATTTTCACCCTCTTAAAAACGGCCACTCGTCTTCCCGACCAACGACAACAAATTTTTGTAGCAATGTAACGTCGCATTCCGTTTAAGACGACAAGAAAACATCACACTAAAATAATAAACCAGAGGGTTCTACTACCAGCCAAGTCGTTTCCGGTGTCTTTCAGATAAGCAACAGCAATTCGGCGCATGTGATTTCACGATAACACCGAAGGTGAGACCTTTCAGGAAACGTAGAGAAACTATCGCGTTATAAAGTTGAACGGTAATTTCGCAGAAGCAAAATAATACCCCTGAATTACAATAATCAGGGGACTACCTTATGTCAATAATGAATTACCTGAATATGGGCAATTCGTAAAGTACACTGTACTATTCGTTTTTGTAATTACCTCAATTAATAATATCATAGTATCAAATTGAAAAATCAAAGTAATTTAATAAAATTAAAGTTTATCAATGTAATTTAATGCTGCAATAAAGTTTTCTTTTGTAACCAGAATAGTGTTATGATGCCTATCGTAGCAGTCGCATTAGCAGTGGCAAGTAGTTTAATAGTGCGATGTCCCCTCTAAAATACCAATTGTAAGGTATTAATAACGTTGTCGACATAATGAGATTTCAGTGTATGATTTCTCTAAAAATAGCATAATATCCAGAGAACTTATATTTTAGTAGAATGAAATTTACTACTGCATTGAACATAACAAAATTATGAATGCTCATTGTTTTACTATAACAAAATAGTATATGTTTTTATTTAATGATAACAAGTAACGATAATCTGTACAAGCTGGTTGTTGCGAAATAATTTATGAAGCCAGTTCAATTGTTATAACATAATTTCACTTCAAAATTAAATTAAAATTGAAAAAAAAAGGCTGTGCAGCCGACCAGCGGCCCGTGGCCCATTGCGCTGACGTAGACTGGCTGGCGTGGATCGGGCACTGCGGCGACAGCGCATCCCAGCAACCAGCTTTTTTTCAACTTTCCCCTCTCCAGCTACCCTGGAGAGGCGGGAATTTATTCATTTTCTCGGGATACATTTTTCTCCAGCATTGCTGCTTGTGGAGATTTGGGAGGGCTATATCTTAAATAGACTAATTATATTTAAACTTAATTCTAACTTAAAACTAACACATCAAGCCTCTTTGGCGATACGTTTTAAAATAACAGGTATAAAATTTGGTAAATGTAGAGTTCTTATAGTTGTTAATTCTTCTTTTGTTTTATCAATATCTAGCATTCACGCTCTCTTTCACAGTTAACCAGCAACCAACCCGGAAGGCGCGGGGCTAAGTGACCGGCCGGGCTGCGCGGGCGTTGCTCGATGCGCGCCTGCCTGCGCCGGGTCGGGGGGAGCCCGACAAAAGCAGCGTGCCAGGCACTCGCCGCACCGCCCCCTCCCCCACGTCTAACACCCTCATCCCGTCCCCCCTGCTGCCGCGCGCTCAAGCTACGCATCCACGGGCAAGCCTTGCGACGGTTGTAGGACTGTCGCCGCTGCTACGTGCTTCAGTTTTCGCACAGCGGGAAGCAATGAGTCGGCGTCACATTCACATCCGAAGGCTGCGTCACATTCATATCTGACGGATGCGTCACATTCACATCTAACGGATGCGTCACATTCATATCTAACGGATGCGTCACATTCACATCTAACGGATGCGTCACATTCACATCTAACGGATGCGTCACATTCACATCTAACGGATGCGTCACATTCACATCTAACGGATGCGTCACATTCACAGCCGACGGATGCGTCACATTCACATCCGGAGCAAGACAAGATCGTCAAGAGAAGTTTGCCTGTGTATACAGTCCTTAAATTGACTACCCAACAACAAGAAGTCGCATTGGCGCCGTTTCTAAATCTGTCACCTGCTACGTGTTTCTTTATTCGCACGAAGATGAGCAAAGTTGCAGTGACCTATTCACATTCGACATGATGCAGGTATGACAAGCCTTACTTGCCCGTGTACGGACCGCTTATGGCAGCGATCGTTCACCAGCAGTCCGCGACAAAAGCTTTGTTAAGGTTATTGATGAGTGAACAATTTTTGAATAAGCACTTTAATACGGTATTGGCATTTTACCTTTTTAAACCCCTTGTACCTTTGTACTTTTTACTTCTCTGATCATTATTTTACAAGGTATTTCTTTTAGAAAATTTCAATTCTTTGCATTTAAAATAATGATTTTCAAAATGTTTCTGCACGCGCTGCATTAAATTAATGTACTGAAAGTCATACATTATTATTTTCATCACTATTATTATTATTATTATTATTATTATTATTATTATTATTATTATTATTATTTATTATAATCAAGTAGAACATAATTTTTTTGCCTAAATTAAAATAATTGTTTCGTTAAGAATCTATTCTATTCTGGCCACATATTCAGTGTTTGCGTTCACTCGTTGCCCATGGAGTAATTTTCTTTTCATTCCTGGAACACTCACTCCACTTGATAGATCATGGCTCTGCAGTGTAACTATGTAGTACAGTAGCAAAAGTCTACTGCCGGCACTAATCTGGTTACCGCTGCAAAGCATGTCACCCACCTCCTCAATTGCGACGAAGGATTCATAGGAAAAGTGAAGTGGCAGAAACGAGGCCTATTGTCGTAAGGACTCTCAGGACATCGTATAGGTTTAATTAAAGTTGTAGTGGCCACAACCCACGTGCGGCTTCTCGCATTCTACCGTTTACAGCTTCTCGCGAGAGCCCCAGGATTCTCAGAAATGCGCCCATCTCATTGTCAACATAGTTAACATGCTTTTGTACTTTACATAGTACCATATAAATGTATCGTTTTCATTGGAGCTGTAACTTGAATACTGTATCATAGGTAACTATGAATCGAAGCATTTTCCCATTGAGTTCCCAGAACGTTTACAATTTGTAAACTTTTCCGTTGACATTGTCTTTTCTCGTCTTCTATTGACGAAAAATTTACAGAACTCTTCAAACGAATTTACGAGGTCCACCAACTCTCCGCGTGACAGTATTCAAACAGCTTCATAGATCGATACGTTCTTTTTCTACATACTAATGGAGACTCTTCCCAGAAACATCAACACTTTAAGGTTAAGATTATATTCTAATAATAGTGTAAGCGATAGGATCAGTAGTCTATGAAGATCCTCTGCATTTAGAAAGCATGCCTTATGGAGTAATTTTGTTCTGTGTTTTGAATTGTATATATTTTTAGTATTCATTATATTATGGTATTAAATGGACAGTAAGTGTAAAGAATTTGCCACCAGGCTTAATGCCCAAAGCAAATTAAATAAATTATCTATATATCTATCTATATCCTCCTGGCGCATACATTTTCCTTTTCCCGCGCTGCCTTACGTCACCGGATTCATCGGCGCTTCGCTGCGACACAGTGTATTTATTGTCTCTGCAATCTCGTCAGTCTTCTTACGAACGACATCCCTTTTTGCCGGCTTTTTTTCGCCCGCTGACGTAATTCTGCTTTCCGTCATGCTTCGCCAATCTAACGGAGTTTCGTGAGAAACTGTCGCTTCAATATTACCTTTTGTTCCTGCCCAACCCGTTGAAATGATTATGACACGCATTGCAACCAAATCATATTTCACAGTGCCACAGAGAAACTTTTCTGTGAGTAAGCACAACAGTCTAATTGTCGAGTAAAGGTAGGGTGATTATGCCACTCATTTTTAACCTCTAAGATTTTTTTCATGTCCGTTTATAAAAAAAGGAAAAAAGAACCAATCCTCCGCCATTAGTGACTTTTGTTTGAAATCTTTGAATTCTGGACTTTATTTCTTTCCAGTCAAATTTTTTAGGGTTTCTTATTTATTCTTCTGAAGTACAGAACGTTGGAATATTCCCCAGAAACGAATTAAAGACAAATTGTTAACATTGTTAACACATAACTAAGAACAATTGTATTATTTATGTATTATTTATGTATTATTACTGTAGAACATTCATATTATTTGTGGGAGCAATTATTCTCGAATAAATATAGATCGGGTTTTTTTACAGATGATCTGTCGTGGGCCTTGCAGATGGAAGAACGAAACGACATTCACAAAATTAGATGTACTGATTATACGTACTATGAAAATATTCTGACATTTGCAGAATCGAAACTATTATCAATTAATTACTACGAATTATTTTCATTATTAAAAGAAAAGAAATATCTGAAACGAGGAATAGAGTTGGCAATATGAGCCTAAAGCGATATATTACGCGTGCGTAAAAGATGTCCGATTAGGCTTAATAACTTCTTACTCGCCAATATGTGTTCCTCACACCGGTTTAATAAAGAACATCATTGTCAACGCTTCGGCAAATTGTAAAACGACGTCACGCCCATTAGAGCGCTACTCATTTCTGCGTACCCTCCTTCTCAGTTACAACACGAAGCATCTTCGATATTACCATTCTCTCACGATCACGCAATCCTGTAGCAATCCCTTACGAATGTTCGCCAATCGTCGCTGAGCATTATTCCATTCCAGACGCCGGCTCTTCTCCCTCGTCTTTTCTCGTTCCCGATATGGCCCGCGGCGTCGTCAGCCCTGAACGGGCATTTGATGGGAGACGCGCGCGGGCGGGCCCTGATCGCCTGCGACCCCCGCGCGCGCCGCGCCGCCCGAATCGATGAGCGGCTGCAATAGGACCCCGCGGCGCCGCGACGGCCTCGGCCTCGTCCTCGTCGCCCTGGCAGCGGCGCTCGGCTTCACTAGGACGGCTCGTCGGCGCGCCGCTAAACGAAGCACAATGGTTCAATCGGGCCTAAAACCTCGTCATTATTGCAAATGCGAGTGGATTTGCCTAAAAATGGGTATCAATGGTGTTATGTACACAAAAAGACGCACGTTAACAATAACATTTATTGGGTCAATCTTTTTACAGTAGTGATCCAGTTACCAAAATCCAGAAGGGTAGTCAGTTGTACAAAGCCATGGTGTCCAAAATCCAGAAGAAGTCTCACATATACGCGCACGGTCGTCAGAATCACCAGTAGAGAAAACACCGCATAACTTAGCCGAGTTCGCACAAGATTACACCATACACTGAGTCACTGCCGGATCACACTTCAGAACTGTCTGCCTCTCTGGCCGGCGCGGCCGTTTAAGAAGCACGCCGCGCCGTAGCCTCGCCTCGGGGCTGCTGATCCGCCTGCCGGCCGCTCACGCCCTATTGGCCGGCCCTCGCGCCGGTTTGTGGCCCTGCTGCCTTCGGAAGCTTCCGTCTCGCGCTGCCGATTTGGCGCGCGATATGAATCTTCATATATCGCCGCAACAAATGGGTTTTTGAGGACGCTGAATTTGGATATTATAAAAATATGGGGTTCTGGAGATCACTGATTCCGAATATCATAATGAAATTTGAAAATTCAACGCAGCGGGTTGGAAGTGGCTAACTGACTGATAAAAATAATCATATGAGTAAAAATATGAATACAATAGTTCTCGCGGTCGCGGATTAATATTGTTATCATTCCATAAATGTATATCAGTAATTTTCTTATTATAAGTAATTATACGAAGGACAAATCAAAAAAGTATAAAGAGAAAATAATTCCCTGTGGCATAGAAGGCAATTCCGGGATATCTAGTGTTAAATCTTACTATGCAGCATTGCAGTAAAAAAATTATAAAACAAAAAGATGCAGATATGCGCAGCTCAATGTGTGTTATTCTGATTAAGGGCATTCTACTTGATAAATAAAAAAATTGATCGAGGCAGGAATACGCAGGACGAAGAATATAATCCACAATATACGTGACTAATATTGTTACGCTCTATACGTTAGAATTCAGCAGTATTGTACATAAAATTATTTGACACTTTTTCTTAAAAATATACCTAACTTATAGTGAAAAGTGTCTTCTAGTCGAAAATACAAAAAGAATCTACAAAAAAATTTAAACACTTTTTCTTTTAATTTCACAAATGTTGACACGAATCAATGAATTCGAGTATTCCAATGCCTTCGGAACGAGATTTGTTGAAGTCAGAATTCTAGACGCGCACTTTGAATTTTGCCATTATAGCCAGGTTTTCGGCCCGATTCAACCAGTGTGCGCCGGGAGATAACGAGGGAATCATCATACATGAAGTTGTTGAGAGTGGGTATTCTACAGGAAATACGTTCACACTGCAATGATTTCTTGTATTTAAAAAGGGAGCAGTTCAATGATTTTTTCAAGTATTTTTAGAATTGCATGTTGTAACTTCAGCAACATACTGTGTGAGTGCGTATTACTACTAGGTACTTACAAATGTACCAACACATCAGTTCAAACATGTACCCAACATTCAAGGAGCGACGTTTTTCTAAAGAAACCTTCCAGTTCAGAAAAGAATCATAACGCTGATCTACTGCGAATATTCACTATATTTTTTTAGTATTTTAAGGGAGTATATCTATGCTATTCGTAACTTCAAACCATTTTCACCGTTATGATTCTGAAAATCTCACTAGTTATTTTATCTCAACAATAGTCTGCAGTTACCTTGCTCGGTAGATGAAAGAAAAAAAGAATATGTTATGAAGTAAAAAACAGTTGCATGGTTGATGAATAGAAATTTTTGGCTCTCAACAAAAAAGCAACTATGACCAAAGAGCATTAAAGCATATAATAGGGAACAATGAGAGAAAAATTAAAAATTCGCAGCTTATTTTAAACCACTACAAACATCTGTACGCAAATGATGAAAATTGTATATAGTATTCATTTTCTCTCTGGTTGTCACGAAATAATTCAAACGGCCGGAGCAATGTATGTGCGGTTCTAGAACACGAATGTAAAGTGTTTTCATTGTTTCTTTTTGAGGCAAATTCTAAGATCATTACTTTGATTGTGTGAAATATAAGTTATTATAACGTTGATTCGTCTATCTTTTAATGTAACATCGTTCACGGATTTTCTAAAACGTATATTACGTACAATAGACAATAGCAACTCGTAAATAAATGTTTCACAAACATTTAATTATATTTCAACCTGCGATGAACAAAAAATAGTGTAATTACTTCTCAAAAGTATATAAATAATACAGAAGCTGTAGACGATTCGGAGCAGTGCATCGCAATGAATACAGGTGAGATAATTTCATGGCGAAACCGGCGCTGAATCAACACCTGACGCAAATACGCGGGGAAAATTACCCGCGACCGAATGGAATTCAACCGTAAATGGATTTTCGAAATAAATTGTTATTTCAGCGGAATACACTCTCGCATGGCGATATTTATGACCGCAGCCGCCATCCATAGCAGACACCCCCACGCAGAAACGTGATGAGTGGGGAGGTTTACTAAGCATTGTTCCTGGGCAATCATTGCCCAGACCACCGCTGTTGCGAGACATCTGGTTTCGGCGCTCAGTGGTACACAAATTTCTCAGCGCAGCTCCCTAAACTGCGAGCTTTAGTGTGTAATTGAATGAACGTGCATCTAGAACATCTCAATGACACTATTCTCTAGAATATCAGGATAATATTGGTGAGGATCGATTATACGGCAAATTCTTGTTCTCTTGGCGTAGTTATTCTTTTTCATGGAAGAAGATATGTTTATTCTCTATATTGTGGAAAGACTAGCCGTCAAAAACGCCCAAGACGATGAGTTTAAAAATGGAAACTGACATTCCAGATTTTACTCTTAATAATTTTGGTAACTATTTTAACTTAGGGGGCATACTGCCTTGACCATTAATATTATAGTATTTGCGGACTACACTCATTTCATTGTCATGCTAATTTGCCTTAGATATTGCTTTATCCTCAAATAATATTTTTGATCCCCTAATGCGTGTATGCATTGGAATTTGTTTCTTTGACACCCATTACACGTAAATACATAGATAATAATTTCAGATGTTAAAAGTATATCAGCAAGTGTTTCTCGTAATATTAACAAAAATATTTTTTTTGCATTTGACCTTAGAAGCATTTATTCCCATGGAAAGTATTTATTTTTTTTAATTTTCCAATTTCGTTGCAGCTTGAATGTCATCGGAACTAGGTGCACTTTCCCCAAATTCGAAGCGCTTGTAGACTCCGGAGGTCATTATGGTCATTTGCGAAGGACGACGGCACTGCACTTCTGATGATCTAAAATCGGGTGCAATTGCAAGGCCGCGCTTTACTTCCACCCAAATTTTGTTTATTCGCAAATTTTGATAGTACTAAATTTTCTCTTCGGCAATACTTAGAAATAAACTCAGCGCTTCAATTCACTTTAAGTAAAACTTTCTGGACGTTTTTCAAAAATAAGATAAATCGCCAAGAAACTGCTGTGCAGTTACGAAGCGTATCATAGCAAACCTGAGTTGGAAACATTTATATTCATCTCATTGAGAAGGAGGCGGCGATCTATTTTTCCACATCAAATGACTTGCACGTATATTTTAGAAACCAAGTGACGGTGACTCCTGAAATGGAATGAAAACTAGTTAGTTAAAAAATATTGAAAATACAATAAACAATTTTACAAGTATTATATTACATATAATACATGTAATTAATTGATGAAATTGGTTTCTCACTTTTATTACGTAAAGAAAAGCGAAGACTTATACCGGTCATTTTAGAGAAAAGAAATGTAATGACTATAAAGCGAAAGAAATATCTCAACGCTTAGAATAAGAAAGAATCTTTAGAAGCATTTCGACAAGTATGCTATTCTAAACATTACAGACAAACTTTTTACGATTCCTTCCAGGAACTTTGCACTTATTTATCTCGCACAAACCGCTTTGTTTCCTCTCTGCATTTCTCTCGCCTCGTTGAATCAACACGGTGTATAATTAATACGCCGCAACCCATCTGCCGAAAGCCGCAAGTCAGAAGTTTCCCATGAGCACAATACCCAGCGCGCAGGAAAACTCGAGGGAGCGGAAACAATTTTTTTTTATCTCATTCCCTCTTCACCGTCCCCCTCGCTCCGCGGCACCGCGCGACACGATAAACTACTTAAATCTAATTATTCTTTTTCCGAGAGGCTTTTGTAAAACTCTGCGGGCCACCGGGCGGGGAGGGGCGGGGCGCGGCGCGGAGCACCTCGCTCGCGGGTCGCCTGCTTGGAACCGGAGGCAGCTCGCGAGGGCAGGGGCGCGGGCCCGCAGAGCTCTCGTGTCACGCGGGTTGCATACCCGCTGCATGTCACGGCGTTCAAGATGCTGGAGAGCTAGTGGAATGGCTAAAATGGGTTTTTCACAATCTGCTCGAGGTTTGGAAAACAGAAAAATAAAATTTGTTAT
The DNA here is from genome assembly GCA_011170035.1 of Teleogryllus occipitalis. NCBI lineage: Eukaryota > Metazoa > Arthropoda > Insecta > Orthoptera > Gryllidae > Teleogryllus > Teleogryllus occipitalis. Next base: position 49,723 of record BLKR01001055.1, on the reverse strand, counting down.
ATACAGAAAAAACACTTTTTATTTGATATTATGTTTTATTTAAGTAATAAATATGGTTAAAAATCAGCAAAACGCATGGCGACTTGCTGGACAGGTGCGAACATTCCGCACTAAGACAATATTGCTTGAGAATGTGATAATAAATTCATACTGAATCACAACTTCGAATAGTCAGCCCCTAAACTGTATGTTAAAGTATTTCGGCCCGTCATGACGGGTCTGTTAACTCATCAATTAAATCTTGCATACATTTCGAGGTTCTGCTCCATTTTGACCACTAATACAAACTACGAATTCGGAATACCCAGAAGAGCTAAATAACCAACAATGAAAAGCAAGGATAAAAAAATATCATTTTGTAGTATACTGCTTACAGAAACGCAACAGATTCAACTTTGATCCCGCTTATTTACCTACATGATCCCCACTTATTGTCCACACGTTCTCCGAAAGTTGCCTCGAATGTTCTCGGCAGGTTCTTACCATATTCCCCGAAAGTTCCTCACATTTGTAAATAAAAAAAGCAAGAGATGTAGCAGCGTTTCGAACATTTAAACTGTTAAATTAAGTTACACAATGTAAATAATGTAAATAGTGTTCGCAGTTAGAATAAGTTAGGAAGTAGATTTACATTAGCTCGTAAGTATATAGTTTGTAAGCTAGGCCGTACGTGTTCGTTGTCAATAGTATTAATGAATCGATACGAAATGTTCTCTCTGCATGCTTGTGTATGTGTTTTCCTGCAAGTACCCTCGCACGTTCCCGTCATGTACCCAAAATGTTTCCTCGCCTGTTCCCCATAAAATTCCCTAAGATGTAACAAGCTTGTTCCACTGTACATATTCCCCCGAATGTTTCCCTACACTCTCTCCACATGTTCACCGAAAGTACTCGCTCACGTTAACCTGGAAATGAAGTTCTGAACAGCTAGAGAAACCAGACAAACAGAAACTCCCTCAAAATTGCAATATAAAATAACTTTTTTTTAAATAACCGCTGTAAACGTGAAAAGTAACATTGGAATCCAAATTCCAGAGTTTATGGTAATCCGTGTTTGAGTCTGAAGTAATCATTCAAAAAACGGAATAGAACAAAAAAAAGGTCTCATTTTGTAGACAAAGAGAATAAACCCTCTTAATAGTGTCCCTTACAGAGTGTAATGCGTGTAATATACTTTAGGGGTTTTGTGTTGAATTCTTATAAATAAAGACAAAGATAAATTTATTTAAACTGCAATTGCGTGTAACCTGGTGACAGATAATTACATAAATAAGATAAAAATGTAGTCATCTTTTCTTAGCGTATTATATTCAAGTGTATCAGAAAATATGCTATGAACTTGTAAGGCATGCAGAAGAGTTGAAAGTGGTCAAATTTTTAAAATAAACAAGTAGAGAAAAATTTCATACAACGGAGTTACACAGGTGATATTTCTCCCAAATTTTCGGCAACTTCTTACGCACAGGTGTTGGATAGGTCACGTTCTAACGCAGTTCCCAAGAGGGAATATGGTTTACAAATAAATTCAGACATCTTACGATTTCAACACGAATTTACCAGTGATGCTACATGTAATCCAAACAAAAAGGACCTCTATCATAATTGTGCTTATTATTGTAAGGCTCTTGTCTACTTCCACTCTTTTGTTTCTTTTTGGTGGGTCCGGTTGCCTATCATGAAAAATTACTTAATTATTCAACCTGATGTAACGTGTTGACGAGCATTTAAGCAGAATATTCAATATAAGTTCATGTTTCCATTTAAATGAAAGTGATAATATTAATTAAAAAGGTGATATAGGAGGAGCTTTATTAAATTTATACAAAAAATTCTAAAATTTCACGGTACAGTCTATACGCAATACGATTTGTCTCCCTTACTGCGCAGAGATGGAGAGACAGAGTTTGTTTTATGGAGATGAACTCTATGAAAAGTTAATTTTAGAAACTTTCTTTCAAAACAAGTTCAAACATATCTGAACTTTTTAAACGTCGTGTCCACTATGGCAACTATATTAATGCTTTGTAACTATTGTGCTTAATAGGGTAAAAAACTTTTATTTTCGAATTAAAATATAACATACGCAAGGTAGGCATTGCCATGCAATCCGCACAACACATGAACCCTGACCAGCCAGCGTGCATAAACAAAGATACGTTCCATACCCTCTCGTACATTTCCATCTAGATTAGAGAATCGAGAGCTATTTGGATGAGGGATCAATTTACGGAGCAAGACTCAGGGATAATATACTCACACGTTTTCTTGAGTACTAGGAATCTCTACTGTCCCCTTACAAGTACAATGCTAACATAATTAGTTACAATCATTAACGTAACTGAAATACGTACAAAAGTAACGAGCGTTGTCCACATTTTATGACAACACATTTTCGGTCCCAATTACCATATAGTACTTGCTTCAACAAACATGATTGATACATTATAGTACTGACATTGAAATACCCCAAGACCCTCACTCGACGGAATTTAAGGAAATGGACATCAAGAAAATCAGTGCATTTACCCACCATCTGCAGATATTTCCAGAAATATCTGGCCGAATATATTTACGTTAACATACATGCCATTCAATGTACGCAATTAAAGTGAATGAATTTCCATAAAATAATTGCCGACGTAATTGTAATTCTCTTGTCTTCAGAGGTGACAGCCATCTAAAAATTATCGACTAGTGGTGTAGTTTGCGCAAGGGCTAGGGATCGTCGAAGGACTCGAAGTTTATCAGATGAAGTAATCCACATTAGCGGGACAAGATGAGAACGATTAATGCATATCAACACAAGTACAAGTAGTGTGGTTCGAAAAATAAAAAGTAGTTTAAAAATATTCATATTTTTTATTGGCATGAACTTTGTGGGGAGATGACACAATAGTCGTAGTTCCGAAGAAAGAACCTATATCTATCTGACGATAACGCGAGTTTTCAAATGTGATAATGATCATGACGATGATGAATAATGAGAATGAAGAAGGAAAATATGGTCGGTGGGAAGCGGGAGAACCCTGAGGAAACCTGCCGTGAACTCCGTTTATCTCCAACAAAACCCAGTTGAATGGAACGGAGATCGAACCCCGAACCCGTACGAAAGGGGATCATTCACAGTCCAACCGCCACGCCAAGGGTCACCCTGCACCATCATCATCAGCATCATCATCATCATCATCAACAACAACAACAATAACAACAGCAGCAGCATCATCATCAAACTGTAAGCGACGTATTTCGAGCAGAAACATCACAAGCATGTAGAGGGTAATCAAGGCAGCACGCGCTGGATAAACAAGCGCGCCCAAGGTCCATCGCCGGGGCGTCTCGGGCCGCCGCTGTGCAGCGCTCCGTTCGTTACCCTCCGGCGACCGCAGCGCCATCCAGCGGCGCGTTGCTGCGCGGCGCGGGCGCTCGTCGCGTCGTCGGAATTCCTCGGCTGCCCGGGGGCCGCGCCGCCCACACAGGCCGCTCCCGGCCCCGGCAAAGGCCGGGCGGGTGGGTGGGTGGGCGGGCGGGCGCCCAGAAAGGACCTCGCGGTCGAAAAGTTTCCTTTCGCGGGGACAAATAGCCGGCGGCGGATTCGCCCGCGCGCCGCTCACCGAGGAGGGGCGGGCGTTCCTGCGCCAAGAAAGCGTAGCAAGGGGCGGCGGGAGCGTCGAGTGCAAATACAAGGGAATCCCGGCGTTCGTCGATGTAAAACGATGATAGAAGGAGCACAAAATAGCACACGGCCACGAAAGCGTAAAGGAAATTCAAAGGATGTATTCAAATGCTGGAAAAAAGGGAGAGTAGAAGAAGAAAGAAAAATGGGACGGGTAATACATGTTTAGAGAAAAAACACGTAATGTAAAAATGTCAAAATTAAAATTTCAGATACTTGTGAATGCGGCTCATATATCAGGTTGAGGTTAGGAATGTTTAAATATAGTCAAAGAAGAATGAAAAAAATAATAAAAAAATAACAATCCATAAGAAGAATATGCTACTCGAAAGCAAATATACGTACTAAAAAGGGGGGGTCTCCAGGAGTTTCTTGAACACATCAACGTACACAAGGAACGAATCACAAAAGAACAATAACGTCCCTTCACCTAAGTCTGGTGATAGTGAAGTCACAAGTCACGACATGACCTATGCACACGCGTAGCGGAGGAAAGCAGTGGGCGAGGCGGTTTGTCGGATGTCTCCGCGGCGGCGGCGGCAGCGGCGAGTCAGAGGCCGGAGTTTCGAAATTGCATCTCTGGGCGCGAGTGTCCCTTCCCTCGCCCCTGGCGGAGGGAGGGGGGGGAGCGTCGCAGCGGGCGGCCCCGCCCACTCGCTGCACAGTGGGCCGCACGGAGAATGAAGAGCAGCTGCAGCATGCATTCGACTAACAAAAATAACACGTGGGAGTAAAAAAGAAAGAGGAAAACTTATCAACTTTCTTAAATTTTGTGAAGTCGTAGGCTTCCGCGGCCGGAGTCATGTGAATGATCTTGGCTGTCCAGCCCTGCCCTGAGGAAGACCACGAAAAGATGGTCGAAACGTCGGCAACACAGCCTTCGACGCGGCGTCACCCGGACAGCCAAGATCATCCACATTTCTTATATTTTGTTTTCAGAGTTTCGGTTTAATTGGAATCGTTCTTCGAATCGTGGAAAATTCATATAACATGCAATCATCACTTGTAGAACTATATCACATATCATACACATTAAATTCCTATTTAAGGGAGATGCCTTTAATGTCAGAGATTTCTAGGGTTTCATCCATTAGGGAGGACCGTCCTCCATTGATGTCAATTGTTCTTTTGCCCTGCTTTGTGTGTTAAATGTTCTCTCTTTAGTAATTTTTTAACATCTGCTGCCATTTATTTTATGACATGACTAACATCTCCTACGCTCTATCGTTTATTGTTTAATTTAAAATAGAAAACATGAAAAATCGTTTTTCTGAACGTTGACACACGCACTAAATAAAAAAGAGACGCTCAGATATATTCATCTGCATTTTGTGAACGGATCTTTTCACTTCAATCGCAAATGGAGACAAGAAAAAAATAGAGCTGATGTTAGTCTAAATTAAATATTAATAAAAGAATTCTCTCTCATTCTCTCTCTCTCTCTCTCTCTCTCTCTCTATATATATATATATATATATATATATATATATATATAAGTGTCGTCCCTTTTACCTGAACATTGTTGGCCACCCTAGTGATATCAGACAACAATCAGCTCCATTTTATCTAATGTTTTATACAAAGCAGAATTGCATTTTTTATGTATTCATTGTCATCTTTAAAGCACCAATCCAATATAAACTTAAAATAATTGCTTTTATAAATTGCCCACTTTGATAATTTGGAATTACAGCTTTTATTAAAGTAGTTCTAAAATAACCATATGTTGCAAAAATATGACAACATTATCATGATTACAAAATCTGACCCAGTGAGATCTTACCGGAAAATCTAAATAAATTGATGGATAGGTATTCATGATAGTACACACAGGATAATGGAAGAATGGAAGACTGAATGAGAGGAAGAAACAAAAGACACAGAGAAAACTTGCTGCGAATCCACATCATACAACATAAATCTCACGTTACATGACTACGAGCGTTTGATCTTCAAAATATTACACATTTTGCAGGGTTTTGTACACCAACATTGTCAGTACGCTTCGGTCCAGCGTGAGCACAACCGTCATCCCCATCTCCACCACCACCACCATCGCTATTTGTTGTCGACTCGGCGACGCACAATGGAAACTGCGCCGGGGGCGACCGAGGCGAGGCGAGGCCAGCCGAGGAATCTTATCACAGAGCACCACCCACGGCTATCACTGCGCCATCTGCGAGGACGCGACCGCTGCGTTCTTGTGGAAACGCGCACGGCCGAGCCACAAACAAGCAGCCCGCAAGAATAGTTGCGTCAATATTGGCTCTGCGATAGCTCCACAAAGGCTCGATGCTGGTTCGCGTTCCTATCCGGAGTCGGAGCAAGCGAACAATTGGCAAATATTTCTGATAACAATCCATACCGTGACTTTTTATCACTACTTGTAGGTGACGAAAGAGTTATCAGGTTGTGGGTGGATCAAGAAAGAAGTAGACTTGATGAAGAACTTAAATGAAGTTAATGATTATTGAGGGAAATAGATTTTTCGTTTCTTCCAACATAGAAAATTGTTTCCGGTGAAATGATTAATAAAAGTATGTCTTCTTATATATTCTGCTTCACTACTGAACATTAGAGCAACATTATTGAATATGCAAAACTATTCTCTCCTCTTTCGTGGTCTCCTATATACAATTATTATAGTAAGTTGCTGCGATCTAGTGATTAATAAGCACATGCTTTGACGTTACCTCGGTAATTTGTTTTACAAAGAAAACTGTAATCAAAATGGTTAATATAAAAGAGAAACCATATACCTTACTTCACTTAAATTTCATCTATCTCAAAACAACACTTTGTCTCTTGTGGTTCACGAAACCTGACATTGCTGTTGATGTTAAGAACCACTAAGTTGAAGAGAAACTCATTCAAGAACTGAAGGCATTAGTTCGAATGCAATGGGGTTCTTGTACAACTCCTGTGCTTAACGTCTATAGAGACATTTTAGCGATTCCTTTCAAGAAACAGAACTCATTAGAACTTACATAACTTAATCCGCTTCTGTGTACTAGATAACGTTTAACTTTGCCCTGAAAACATTGTCGATCTTTGTAAAATAAACGTCTCGCAATCTAGGAAGTAGTTTACTTAGCAAAATTCTGTTCTTCGGTTCTATATTTTCTCTATCGGATATTACTAATCTGTTCGTATTATTCCGTTCAAAATATAGCGGTGGTAGTACGAGGGACATTCAATAATTAAAGAGACAAATTGACATAGAAATGAAACAGTTTATAGGATCAGTTTTGTACTTTTATGACTTAAGGTTGGCATCACTGGGATGAGCTGAAAACAGCTGACGGATAAAAATTGGTTTGTTTATAACCTCAAAGTTGCTTGCAACAATGGCGTGTCCGCTTGAAGTGTCCGCGTTAGTTGAACAACGTTCAGTGATCCGTTTTTTGCTTTCTGAAGGTGAAAAACCGGCTAAAATCTTTTCTCGAATGATTTCACAGTATGGTGCAACTTGTATGAACCGCGGAAATTTTTATAAGTGGGTAGAACAGTTCAAAAACGGTCGAACTTCAGTGACTGACGAGGAACGTCCTGGCCGGCCAGTTGAAGTGTCAACTCCGCTTGAAACTTGCATTGACAACATTATTCGTGAAGACCGCCGTGTTACAGTTGAAATAATAGCAAAAAGAGTTGTAGTTAGTGTTGGCACAGTACATAACATTATCAGCAACAAGCTGAAGTACAGAAAAACAAGTGCAAGGTGGGTCCCGAAAGAGTTAACACAACAACACAAGGAAACAAGACTCAAAGTGTGTACAGAGTTGAAAGAACGCTATGGAAGGGAAGGTGACCCTTTCCTAAACAAGATTTTAACGTGTGATGAAACTTGGGTTCACTATTTTGAACCAGAGTCGAAAAGACAAAGCATGGAATGGAAGCACACTAGCTCACCTGTCCGAAAGAAATTCAGAACGCAAGCATCAGCGGGAAAAGTCATGTTGACCGTCTTTTGGGATGCCCAAGGTGTCATCTTTTGTGATTATTTGGAAGATCAGCGTACAATAAACAGTACCTACTACTCAGATATGCTGTTGAACAAAGTAAAGCCAGCAATGAGAGAAAAACGTCGGGAATCTCAAAGAAAAGGCGTGAAATTGCTACACGACAATGCTCGCCCTCATACCGCCCAGCTGACCCAAGAAACCATTCGAAAAATGGGTTGGGAGATACTACCTCATCCTCCGTACAGTCCAGATTTGGCTCCCTCGGATTTTCATTTGTTTGGTCCACTCAAAGAGGCATTGAGAAGGAAAAAGTTCAGCAACAACGAGGAGGTCAAGGAATTTGTGGGAAAGTGGCTCAAACAACAAGACAAAGACTTCTTTGCAACTGGTATAAAAAAGCTAGTTCATCGTTGGGACAAGTGTATTAATATTGGTGGGGATTATGTTGAGAAGTAGTAAAAGTATCGTTTTGTAAAAATACACACTTTTGTTTCTACATCAATTTGTCTCTTTAATTATTGAATAACCTTCGTAATTCGCGAAAACGTTTAAAGAAAATAAATAGACGCAAATGTTATAAAATAGAAAAATCAAATTAAATGCAATACATGGACTGAAATGTTAGCTTTAATCATTAGTGTTAAGAATTACGTAGCATATCTAATAAAGTTATTGCCAAAGCTCGAGTTGGAAATGCAATGCCATAAATGTCTATTAAATTCTATTATGAAGGAAACATCACGTAATAAACGTAAACGTAACATCAAGTAATTATGTTCCTTCTTTTATTACTATTGCAAAGTTTGTATCTGACGTTCAAAACATTCATTTTATAAAAAAAGGGGGCTGAGGAGATAATTTTCGAACACCATTAAAAAGTGTATGAAAATTCATATCACCGTAGCATCAAGAACAAAGAGACCATAGTTCAAATTCGAGCAAAAATATACAAAACTAATAGAAAAGGCGTACGTATAGAATCAACGAAGAAAAGAGTACGCAAAGTCACATCCTCTCCGATACCAGGAGACAGAATTGAGAGAAGATTTTACCCTGTGTCATGAAACGGCTGACAAAAAAAATAACGAAAAAGAACCGTAAAAAGCACCGGAGGAACAAATGCCTCTGGCTGCGCTCCGAGCAACATGGGTAATGTTGCCGGCTTCTCTGACGTGAACGTTGGATACCACGTGGCTGCATCGGCCGGGTATAGCGCCAGTCCTCTCTCCGCAGCCCCACTGCCGTCGCTCGACAGTCTCCCTCATCCTGGTCCTCAACACCGATGCTCAGCCCCGGACACTCCGTTCTTCCCGGAGAAAAAAAAGAAGAAAAAAAAAAGAAAAAAAAGAAAAAAGAAAAAAACGTCATTTTTCTCCAGCTTTAGACTGTCTCGTGCCTCAATGTTTTCATGTGATTAAATGTAACATTTACGCACACCCATAACTTTTTAAATTCATTATTGTCTCCCCAATTAGAGGTTGTCATGAGTGACATCCACGATAAAATAGTGTATTTTGAAGTCGCTCCAGCTCTTCGTAGTAGCATTTTGACACAAGGCCATTTTCCATTCTAAAGAAATGTTTCTTCCTGTTTTGTTCTACGTGCTTTTACCCTTCGTATTTTTTAATGTACTCTTCTCCTTGTTTCTGTAATCATTTTTTCCTAGGGCTTTTATCCAGCCGACAGCCGGTCCCGAAGGGACGCATATCCGACCATACACTAGACCAACACTCTTGCGGGCTCCTCCGATCTGGGGTCAGCAGAACGCGAGGCCCTCCGCGACAACACACACACAAAGTCAGGGGACAAACAGCCATGCCCAAGGCGGGACTCGAACCCGCGACCCTTCGGACCGAAGCGCTGAGTCGGTACTCGCTCTTAGCCACCTCGGTCATCCAGATCGACGTTTCTGTAATAATTACTTTTCATAAAATCATTGCACTGCACTTTTTGTTCTTCCTTCTTGGGCACGTAACCCAGAAAACCGACGGGCCCCGTCCAGCGGTTCATTGGCTAGGAAACCCAATATCGATGAAGCACCTGTCAACGGGGAAGAAGCGTAACTTGCTGAAGGGGCCAGGTGGTGAGGCAGGCGTTGAACAGTGGACTGGGATTGGGTGCGCACGAGCGCTGGGAGGGTGAAGGGGGGGGGAGGGGGTGAAGCAGGGGGGGGCGTTCTGGGGGGAGAGGCCTAGTGAATCTCCAACGCGCGCGCTGGTGGCGGTCTGATCGACGATACGAAAGGCACCTGGTGGATACGGACGGAGGCCGAGGGGGGGGGGAGTCCGAGAGAGATCTGCGAGGGAGTAATTAGCGTGTTCCGCAGCCAAGCGGCGCATCGGAGCGAAAATAAAGGCATGGGGATGCAATGGGACCAGCAACGAAAACAGGATGCATCGTACCTAGAAGAGCACGGAAACAAAATACGACGTATAACAAAAGAACGTCAATTTTTTCACCATATAAAAGGAAAGGAAAGGAACAGAAATTCGGTTGACGAAACTACAAAACGGCGTATGGAAATCAAAAAATAATGCAAAACCTTTATTCCAGAAACGCATACAAAACAACTCATGAAACATGGAATTTGAATATTTCGAGCAAATTTCTATGAACTACTCAAAACAATACAGTGGAAACAATTTATAGATCGCCGGAAAAACCGGAAACGTCGCCCAGCGTGCCGAGGTGTCAGTCGCCCGGCAAAGCCCTGTTTTGGTCGCCGTGCACAGTTGAGTCGCACTTCCAACGCGCTTAACTTTTCCTAGAGAAGATGCTCAAAGTGGTAGGCTCGAATTCCTTCTTAACACTTCCAGAACATTTATTGGCTTAATGTTTGAAGCGAGGTTGTGGCGATTTTCTCGTCAACAGGACGCCGGAGCTCTTACTCCAAAAGCAGATTTCCTGGTCTCACCTGATCTTTCAATTATTCCAAAAGTAAGAAGTTGCCTGCCGACCTGGATGGCCGAGGTGGCTAAGAGCGAGTACCGACTCAGCGCTTCGGTCCGAAGGGTCGGGGGTTCGAGCCCCGCCTTGGCATGGCTGTTTGTCCCTTGACTTTGTGTGTGTGTGTTGTCGCGGAGGGCCTCGCGTTCTGCTGACCCCAGATCAGAGGAGCCCGCAAGTGTTTGTCTAGTGTATGGTCGAATATGCGTTCCTTCGGGACGTGAACGGCAACCGGCTGTCGGCTGGATAAAAGCCCTAGGGAAAAAAAAGAAGTTGCCTTGATTCAGAACAGGTGATGTTAAGGCTATAACTCATGACTAATTAATTATTCTATCACCAAAGTACGCAATGTTTAAAAATTCATGAATAGCAGAATTCTATCGAAGATCAGTCCTAAAGAAAAATTCTCTACTACAGAGAAAATTTCATCCCACCTGGACAGTCGAACGCTCCCTGGGTCAAAGGGTTATCGGAATCACGGCTTCTTGAATGATGCGTCGGTCACGAAGTACGCACGCCACGCTGTGCAGTTCCCGGCAGGCCTGTGCACGCCAATGCAGCATTTTGACAACATCGACGAAAGATATACTGTCCGCCCTGTTAACTGGAACTTCGATAAGAACGCTAAAAAGTGCGAGAATAATGGAAAAATAATAGCATGAAAAGAATAGTTTCATATTAAACTATAGAAGAATTCGGAGAGTTCATTTTATTATACAATGATGTGGGAAATCATTCAAGTTGAATCGTGACAGAAACAGTGTGCGAAGGAAAAATAAAAGTAAAGATATTAGAAAAAGATCTCATCAAAGGACATCCCCATTACAGTATTCAGAGCTTGGTTCAAGACGAGGAAGAAACGGATTTCAGTAAATATGAAATACATTAGAAAGATATATGAAAACTTATTAGAATCAGAATGAGAAGGGAAATTAGATTATGAGTGGGAAAATGAAAGACAATATAAGTCGGGATAACAGGCATTGGGAGTTGGGAATAAGGTTGATTTGATGAACAAGCATAGAGGACAACGAAAAAGATAAGTGAAGAGCACAGCACAGCGCCGCACACCTACCACCCCCACGCCAACCGTGTTCTTCACTCCACGCGGGCAGTGCGCCTGCCGATCCGTCGGTCTCTCATTTGCATATTTGAGCGACCCGCGCGCCCGCAGCGGGGCACACCGCCGGTGGGGCGAGCAGGGTGGGGCGAGCAGGGTGGGGCGTGCAGGGTGGGGCGTGCAGGGTGGGGCGAGCAGGGTGGGGCGAGCCGGGCGGGATGAGCCGGACGGGGCGAGCCGGGCAGGGCGAGCCGGGCGGATGAGTCGGGCGGGGCGAGCCGGGTGGGACGAGCAGGGTGGGGTGAGCCGGGTGGGGCGGAGCCGGTGGAGCGAGTCGAGTGGGGCGAGCCGGGCGGAGCGAGGGGACGGGCCAGCCGGGTTGGGCGAGCCGGGCGGGGCGAGCCGGTCTGGGCGAGCCGGGCGGACGAGCCGGGCGGACGAGCCGGGTGGGCGAGCCGGGTGGCGCGAGCCGGATGGGGTCAGCCGGTCTGGGCGAGCCGGGCGGGGCGAGCCGGGTGGGACGAGCAGGGTGGGGTGAGCCGGGTGGGGCGAGCCGGGTGGAGCGAGTCGAGTGGGGCGAGCCGGGTGGAGCGAGCCGGACGGGGCCAGCCGGGTTGGGCGAGCCGGGCGGGGCGAGCCGGGCGGGGCGAGCCGGGCGGGGCGAGCCCGGCGGGACGAGCCGGGCGGGGCGAGCCGGGCGGGACGAGCCGGGTGGGCGAGCCGGGTGGAGCGAGCCGGGCGGGGCGAGCCGGTCTGGGCGAGCCGGGCGGGACGAGCCGGGTGGGGCGAGCCGGGTGGAGCGAGCCGGATGGGGTCAGCCGGGCTGGGTGAGCCGGGCGGGACGAGCCGGGTGGGGGCGAGCCGGGTGGAGCGAGCCGGGCGGGGCGAGCTGGTCTGGGCGAGCCGGGCGGGACGAGCCGGGTGGGGCGAGCCGGGTGGAGCGAGCCGGATGGGTCAGCCGGGCTGGGTGAGCCGGGCGGGGCGAGCCGGTCTGGGCGAGCCGGGCGGGGCGAGCCGGGTGGGGCGAGCCGGGTGGGGCGAGCCGGGCGCGGGCGAGCCGGGAGGGGCGAGCCGGGACGGGACGACGAGCCGGACGGGACGAGCCGGGCGCGGCGAGCCGGGAGGGGCGCGGGCCGGGGGACTGGGCGCGGGGGCCTTTTCATTAGCGCGCTTTCAGAGGGATTCGGATGCGCTGCGCCCGCCAGCGCGGGTGGAGGGGAAAGAGGGGAAGGGGGCGGGCGCCGGTTCGGTGTTCGGTCGCGCGCAGCTCCTTTCAAAACGCCCTCTCCTCCCCACGATCCTCCGTTGGTGCCGCTCTCCGCCCGCTCCTTTACGCGAGGAGGAATCTCTCTGATGCATGGAGAAATAGCGACGTTTACCTATATGAAAGCGGCCAACTCACGCAAACAGGATTAGAGGAGAATGCAAAGAACTTGGTCTGCGCAAATAAACAACATTAAATCCTCCTAGCATAGCAGCAATACATATTTAAGCGGCTGCAAAATGTTCTAAAACAAGAAATGAGTTTTATACGTAGTATATATAGTATTTCAATGATATTTTTATATCTACTCGAACCCGTTACGTATTCTCTAATGAAATAAATAAAGCGCGTTTAACACAGACATTGAACGTGAAGGGAAAGACATCAGAGATTTCAAAACACATTTTAGGTAAGAGTATTTGCTCGAAACTCACATCTAGTAACTCTGCTAATAAAGATTGACTGAGGGGTGTAAAAATTGACAGCTAATGAGACCCACATTAAGGAAATTGCGGAAGCTAAAGATGTTAGTGATAACAATGCCGGGTTTGGCATACGGTGGTAGGATAATAATCTCTAGAAAGAGGAATTGGGTCATTAGTGACAACAGAGTTCGTTAAGCCAGCAGGGTAACAGGACTTACAAAAAGGTGTGTTCCAGCATCAGTCAAGGCGGGACACTGAAGTGGGAAGATGAGACGCTGTTGATAAGATAATGAAGCGATGAAAACAGAGTGCGTTTTTCAATCAAGAAGCGGATAATTGGGTCTCAGATAGAGCTACAATGTGTCAGAACGCAGAGGGAAACACGCAGGCGGGGACGAGGACATAATGGGGTAGAAGAGAGGCATAGAAAAGTAAGAAGATAGCGCGAATTCGCAAGATAGAGGGGACGATGACAACAGTTGGAAGAACCGGGAGGAGATGGCGGGGAGTATATGGCAGAAAGAGGGCGAGAGAGAGGAGAACGACTGGGATAAAAATGGTTGGTTGATTAGTGATTCCGGACGCGTCAACAGCTTATGTCATTAGTCCCGTAAGTGTAGTGCGTGTTTTTCCTCGGGAGATGGCGGTGATCTTCCTCCACTGGATGGCGAGATCCGGCGCCGACCTACCATCGGCTAGCGGGGTTTCCCCCTAACCGGGACTCTCCCACCAGCGGGGCACTGCCCCAGCCGGGTCAGGCTTTAAGTTCCCGACCGGTCTCCCGGAATGTGTGGTAGTGTAGTGCATGTTAGTGTATGTGTGTGTTTAAGAGAATACGATAGGAGAAGGAAGAGGAAGGAAAGATCGTGTGCGGTCCGTGGCCCGTTTGTTAGGGTATTCGCCAGGAGAAATCACGGAAAACTACTGATCAGAGCAGCCGGCAAGAATTCTCCTCCAGGCAGCGACTGAATTCGACCTAGGTGACAAGCTAGTGTCGAAAATCGTGCCGTCGTGAGGACTGGAACCTAGGGCCTCCCGGTCAGAGGCGCTGCAGTGACATCAGTTGATGCACTGAGCTACCGCTCCCGGTATAAAAATGGTTCGGAGAAGTGCGGTTGGGAGGGGAGCGGCTAAGAAGAAAACACCACAGAAACGAACGAAAGGCAACAGTAGCATGCAGAACCCTAGCTCGGACAACGGCGAAGCTCGCGCGGCTGGCAAAACGGCTAGACCGGCGGACACCGGGGATAGGGCTGGAACTTCAACGGTGAGCCACGCGAGATCAGCGGGTGGACACAGTGAACTGCTGAGACAACGAAGGCAGGGGGTGGGGGGCAGAGGCCAAGTTGTCACCTGCCGTTGGGCGCGCGCCTTGTAATTACTCGAGGGCGGCGGCAGCAGACTGATTCGGCGGCGGCGGCGCCCACCCAAGCTCTCCCAGGGGCGTGGAGGCGCAAACAGCCGCCCCAACGAGGGATTAATGCCCCGCGCGCGCAGTTTGCGAGGAGGCGAGCCGCCCCGAGCACACACGCTGCGGTCGCCGCCAAACACCACGCCGCGCCGCGGCGCGCCCCATCGCGCGCGCCGAAGTTCAGCCGCGTCGACAGCCCAGATGCACGCGCCCGCCGTTCCCGGAAGAACCGCATGGCGGCTGATTACATGTCACAGAGCACAGACGGGATACGTACGTGAAATGTTAATACTATAAAGTGAGTTCTTCTCTCTCTCGCTCTCCGTTGCCTGTGCGTCCAACCCGTGACGTCCTGTTCATTTGACTTGCATTGTTCGCTTTAGCACCTCGTTAGCATAACAGTACCAGCGCTATCACAAACAACACGTTGCAATTCATTGTTCGCATAGAATGGCGCTGCTTGGACGAGCTGAACCGCAATAGTTATACGATTACAGCTATTTTACAAGCACTTTCATTATTAGGTCTGCGGTCATAAATACTTTTCTACACGGAGTTCAAATTTGTACAGAAAAGTAATTTTGAATCCTTCAAGATATCCAAGAAGCTTACATTTTTGATGATATTCAATTTACTGTACTTCTCGGAGAGAATCCAAAATAACTGCACAAACTTCGCCCGGTTTTTGTACTATGAATAAATGAAATAATAATTGTCTAAAATGTTCCAAAACGCTGTTTTCATTATGCTCCATTTCTTATGGCATCCAATGCACTAGTAGGTTGTCTCGGAGGGCATTCTAGCATAAGCAATTATGAACAATCCAACTACTTTACCAAATAATCTTAAGATTAGGAATAAGAAGGGTCGTAAGTAAAGACAGGATTTCCATGCACCATCACATGCTAAAATATGCCGTAAGTAAAAAAAGCACAATGCAGGGTAAAATGCACGAAACAGGCACAATGAAATTTTAGTTTTTTTTTCTTTCATTGCGGTGTCGAACAAAAGGAATATTTCAAATACCCCCTTAGTCAAAATCAGTGGTTCAAGATCAGAAACGGTCAATCCATGCACTAAGCCAACTACTGCACGGGCATTTAATGGAATATGTTTTATTCACGTTCATTAGAGCACTAGTGCACAGATACGAAGAGTACTTTATTATGAAACCCTTTTTGTTCGTTGAACACGCATTTTTGCATTAATTTTTTATGAGAATATGGTTGACTAATAATATTTTAGTTTTCCACAAATATCAGTAAAATGCATTTACTGTTGTTTTTTTAAATTGTCCTGTACAAGGATGAGAGACACAAATACACAAATATAATTCACGTCAAAAGATCCATAGTTACACTGCATAATACAAAAGAGGGAATCTAAACTTTGCCAATGTCAACAAGCAAGTTCCAAGGAGTAATATCTTCCTAATTTTAATCTAAGTTTTCGTCACAGCATTTCCAGCGAAGTAGCGAACTCAGCCTGGCGCATTCCTTCTCGCTGCGCAATGCATCGATAGTGCCTGGAGATTGAGCATGCAAATCAGCCAAGCAAGTTGCCGACGCGACCTGTACGCGGCGTTAATCAGCCCACGGAGCTCCCTGAGGACTCGCGAGGCGAGGCGGCCCGCGAGAGGCGGGCGCCGGGAGGGGGCGTGGCGTAACGAGGTAAGTGAAGGAAGTCCGCAGTGCAGCAGGAGGCGGGGCGAGGGCAAGGCAGGGACGGGGCTGAGTTGGAGCGAAGGTGAGGGAGGGACGGGGGAGAAGCGAGGGGGGGCGTGGCAGGAAGGAGCGGAAGGGGAAGGAAAGGCGAGAGAAAGAGGGGGAGTGGGGGGCGAGAGCGAAGGCAAGGCAGGGACGGGGCTGAGTTGGAACGAAGGTGAGGGAGGGACGGGGGAGAAGCAAGGCGGGGGCGTGGCAGGATGGAGCGGAAGGGGAAGGAAAGGCGAGAGAAAGAGGGGGAGTGGGGGCGAGAGCGAAGGCGAGGGGAGAACGGATCGAAGCGAGGTGAGGACGAGACGGGCAAGAGGCGAGAGAGCGGTGGGGTGAGACGGGGGTAGCTGGGTCGAGGTGAAGGTGAAGCGGAGCAAGGTTAAAGCGAGGAAGTCAGGGATGGGGAAAAACGAGTGAGGAGGGAGGATGGTGTATGTCTAGGAATGGCGGAGGGATCGTGGCGCAGATACAGGAGTGAAGGGGCGCAGATACGGGAGGCAAGGGCGACGCAGGGCCAGGACGGGAGGCGAAGTAGAAGACTGGAACTCAAGAGAGGGACAGCACTCGAGAACCGTCTTGTAGAAGAGAATTGAAAAAGGAGCAAAGGCGAAGTTAACAGAGGAGACGGAGGGTGTTGAGGAGGACTGGTGATGAAAGAGGAGTCCCAGGTCTACACAATGGATGGTATGATAGGGCGGGAGGGTAATGCGAGCCGACGGCGAGAGGAATAGAGACTGAAAGAGCGCGCCGTGCTGACGAAAATTCAGCCTTAAAAGTTGCTGGAGCCATGGCGGCAGGGTGGCAAACGAGGTGCCGTCGCAGGCAGTGGAGCGATACGCCAAGGCTAAGAGCACACAGAGAGGCACACACTATCCAAACGAGCGATCATTCTCTTCATTCCAAAGTAGTAAAACATTTTTTTTAAATAGCCACATAATATAAATCTCATGAAAAAGTCTTTCCCAAACGCTGTTTCATTTTTTTAATAAGACAAAAGGACTTTAATTTCATTTATTTTCTAATCGTTACCTCTCGACAAGAGAAAAAATATAGAATCAGGTAGCACAGCAGATTGATTTAATACAGATCACAAAAACGTCATGAGCGGAAAAACCTCATCCTCGCTTGGCAAAGAGTTTACATTTACTCACAAGATAAGACAGATTTGAAAAATTTAGAAGATATTGTATAGTACATTTACATACATTTATTAATTGTTTTAAATTTCAGGTTGAACAGAAATGTAAAAAAACATGACAAATTACACAAACTAATAATAATTCTTTTTTTGTTATTTACATTGATATCTTCCAAAAAATAAACGTCAGGATTGTATATCATTGGAAACTACAGGTCACTTCCTCTCCTCACGTCATGTAGAGCAGGAAAAGCTCGATGATAAAGAACCGCTTATGAAAAATTATTTTAGCGTGAGATTCTATACAGGTCAACAGGTACGAACTGAGTTAATGACGAAGCACGCGGGGAAACCGATCAGACGAGCGAACGCACAAACAAGGACTATCAGTGAATTTACACGAATATTAACGCAAATAAATACTCTCGACATGTCACAACAGCGCAGTTCCCATGATGTGTTGTCTTCTTCCGAATATAAGTGGGCAGTGTCGTGAACGACGAAGCACTCTAGAAAAATGAAAGAAGCGACAGTTGAACCAGGCGAGAGAACGTGAGAACATGGAGTAACAGGGAACTAGCGAATCTTGAAAACAACACGCTAACGTCAGGTACTTTCTAGCTAAACGTCCACTCAGGAACGCGATGAACGACAAAGCACGCAGCAAAACTTGAAAGATGGAAAACCTAAAATACATTTAGATGAGACAAGCGAATGCAGAAACGTTGGCAAACCGCGTGCCTGAGAGGCGGGTCTAGGCAGGCCTTGCAAAGCGCCTGTGGGCGGTCTGTGTGGCAGCAGCCCCAGCGGCGGGACGGCCTGGGGGAATAGCGGCACGCAGTCGGGTGCGACAACGGCGGCGGGGGCGGTGGCAAGGGCGTCGGGGGCGGCGGGGGCGGCGAGGGCGTCGGGGGCGTCGGGGGGCGGGGGCGTCGGGGGCGGCGGGGGCAGTGGTACCAGCCGCCCGCCCGCACAATGCCGCCCCTCGGGCGCCCCGCCCCCGTCGCCGCGGGCCTTTGAAGGCGGCCGCCGCGGGAAGTTATCTCCGCCCGCCAGGCGCACGGTCGCCCCGCGGCTGCCCCGCCCCCGAGGGCCACCTGCCGACAACGCCACGGGCCAATGCGTCCCCGCCCCGCGGCACCGCGGTCGCCTCGCTGTCAGCGGGAACTACAATAACACGGCTCATTTACTTCCCTCTTACGTAAACGACGGCGCGCCGTAATGAAATGCCGTCTCTCGAATACTTGGCTGTGCATTTGTCACATACGAGGGCGCTAATTCATTTTTCTAAGGATAACAGAAAGTGAATTAGAGGAGTTCTTTAAGAGTCAAACGCTCAGGATATTTTAGGGTTCCGTTCTCCCAACCTTTAGCTCACACGGGGATTGTAAACGATTCGATGAGATGAAAATGATGAGATTCTCCACCAAGGAGCAATGAGGGATTGTAAGGCGGAGGAAACTCAACATCTGTTGTGAATTCGTTTTCTCCATTTTATTTGGCGACCGTACTTTGGACACTGTTAGCCAGAGATGAAAACCAATACCCTTTGTTCTATGCTACGGTTGCTGGCATTAGTTTACACCCGACTCTCCCGTTTTTCTGGATCGCTGTAACTCATAAGCAATCAATGGTCTGGTATATGTGTTTATGCACAACCTCCATAGATAACGGGGGAGCTTCATATGCTTATAGAGAATCAGCCATTTCCCTGATCTGAGGATACAATTGGAAACATGATTGAGAAGAAAATATCCTCTTTATTATACCTTTGTGAAAGCTTTAGGGTCATACCTGGAATAATGGAAAAATAATTAATATGTAATGCGTATACTAAACACACAATATTTAAAATTTACCAATGACCGAAGAATGGATGAGTTTTTTACGTTTGCAATACTGAAAATGCAGCAATAGTATTTAGCTACTACTATTTGACGGCTATCATATGTACGATAGGTGCACAACAATAAGTATTATTATCGACATTTTAGTTGTGTTATCAACAATATAAAATGATAATACTCTAGATCGGTTTTGTCCCTCGCATCTGTAACGTATTCTTGTAAAATATACGAGTATGCGAATAAGGGAGTTTTAAATTTTACAAATTACTACTGTTTCTACAAATCTGCTACTAGGAATAATAATAATAATAATAATAATAATAATAATAATAATAATAATAATAATAATAATGGTTTATGTATATATTAATTTTGTGCACTACAGTAAGCATCAAGCTGAGGAAAACAACCTGTTGTTACAATAGCGGAATTACTGGAGCGGAATCTGCATGAAAGAGAAGAGACACCAGTGAGAGAGAATTGGTCCCATCTAGATTTTTTCCGCAGAAACGTAGCTCTGCCTAGTTATTTAGCAAATTTAGTAAGTAGGTTTCATCCAGGGAGATAACGTAGGGAGAGGATTCATGATAAACAGAGGTAATAACTGTAACTATTTTACAGGGTACGCTTTTCGATTTTAAACGAGACCAGTAATTTGTGACAACTTAAAATGCAGACCACCAATTCTATTGATTATCTGCAAACATTCTCTTTAATTCGCGACTCATTAAAATTCTCTGTAATGTCATCGACCTGCATTTACAGCTGTAATTTACAAAATTAAAACATACTATGTAAAGTAATTTGGTTACAATAAGAAATATTTTTTTGTAGATTCATCTGTTACTAATCTCGCTTCACATTTTATACGAGAGCTTGAGAAATAATTACAGAAAATTAATATTATGTACAATATATAACAAAAACATTTCTATGTTCATTAACGTTTAGCGAAGGAACAAATTATACTTTCACATTTTGCCTGTAAAAGCCTTCGACAAAACTGCGGTAATTCAATATTTGGCAAATCATATACATTTCGTTTGAATGTGTGTTGTTCTGTTCCCGACGTTTCCTTTTATTATATTAAATGTTTCCGCATCGTTAAACATTTCAAATGAAGTTTTCCTTGAATCACAAGAGACAATACCGATTACGGTGCGGATAAGAATAGCATATTTAAGAGCTGGAATATTACAATACAAATACTCAATTTCACTCTCCATTTCCATGAACACTTAATCACGACAAATGTGCAATTTACATTTTCGAACAATGCAGATAATATTGATATTGACAAAATATGCTATTTTTGTTCTCTCACAACTTCGATCAACCATCAAAGTAAACTGGCCGATATAGTTAATGTACACTGCATACTCTCGATTTCAAATCATCTAATAAAAATAAAATTTATCTTTCGTACAATGCACGATACACATTTGCTATATTTCCGTTTTCGCAACTTAGTACCCTTTTAAAGAGTTTTGAATGTACTCAACAAATAAATTTTATTACAGCAATTTCATATAAGTAATAATATTGTGGACCCTTTTCTTTCAATCTTTAATGCCTAACACGGGTCTCCGGCATCCTCATGCGTTTTCTGTACAAAATTCCTTAAAATTTAATAAAGATGGAATACTCATGTTTTTTCCTTGAGTCACTCATTTTCACTGAAGAATCACAAACATGAATTGTCTTGACATTTTGAGACACAAACATTTTCATTTTTGTTCTTATTAATTAAATAACTTAAGTCTCTAACTCCTTTTAGCACCTACATCGGATCACATGTCGAGTTTCCAGTGGAAAGAAAGTTATATAAAGCGTCATATATTAGTTTTCTTTGAATGGTAAGTGAACAGCTTTCTCCTGGAACTGCTGTCTCAATTTCTGTAATTCCGTAACCAGTTTGGCGTTGCAAGCGAGATAGGTTTTAAGAGTCTTTTTTGCATTTGGTATTCTTAAATGTAGTTAAGAGCAACAAAAAATTATGTTTATAAAAGAATTAACAAATTGTGGAATAGAGATAAACGACATAGCAAATTAATATTAGTAGACAAACCTGAAAAATACGACAGTATCAGTGAAACAAGTTTATAGAAAATCACTATTCTCCAATTCTGTAATTATTATATATCGTTATGCAAAGTGGAATCTAATTTGTTATCGTTATATCTATTGGAAGGTACGCAACAAAGTTTACACTCATTCACTGGACGCTGATTATTTGAGCTCTTATTATCGAAAAGCATACCAACATTCATTCGCAGGAAATTTAGAGGAACAATCTTCGGAGATGTGATTTGTGATAGATTTACAGTGACGTTAGAATAATGATGGGCTATCCGAAGAGTACATTTTGAAAGACTTTATTCGCTGGGCGCGATTCCAGAACAATATATGATTGGCCCATTAAACAAAGTTAAATGGCGTGATATCACCAGCAATACTGTCTAATCTTTGACAATAATGGAAATGAAAATGTTGATGTTGATGGTAATGGTGATCAATGCTACACAAACTATAAGTTTCACTTCTCAATGGTTGCAGGCGAATGAGCAATTAATTCATTAACCAACAACTCGTTTACCGAGAACACACAGTTAAATTTCGTATTCATTACACAACTTTCCCGTTTCTTTAATCCATTTTTCTAATCCTAATAATTTTGCGCAAATAAGCGACTGGTTCCATTAACCGAGGAGCCGTTTACCTCGGAATACACTGCATTTCGCCGTATGGGCTTCAGAGGCTCACATTATTATTGGAAGGGGTGAAAGTCCGTGTGTATGGGAGGGCTAATTCTCTCTCCGTCCGCAGGGAGCGCTGCTGTGCGCCAGTGACCTTTGCCCGGGGCGCCAGGCTGCACGCGCCGCCGCGACTGTCTCGCCCGCGCTGTTGCGCAAATGCACACAAAGGGACTTCGCTATGGGTTGAATCGGAAATAAACAATGAAGTATGCCACATTACCGACGCATGTTGTTCTGAAGCGTCACTTGCTATTAATAAACATGCTTGCTCGTCAAACATTTCATTCGAACGAGAAAGATGCGATGCAAAATCCATCGTGTGTAAGTTTAAATATGAACGGTGCAATATCCTATAAATTGATTTTAGAAACATAAACGCAACATTTTTTGTATAATAAAGCGCACGTGGAAATTATAGGAGAAAAAACATTTTTTTAATATTTGAAAATACTTATGCTCACAAATAAATTTCGAGATGTCCCAAATAAATGTGCATACAAAACAATGTGTTATATGGAAAATCCAAATGTTCTTCAAGAGTGCTTAAGCACAAGGATCACCTAAAAATAGATTTCATAATTTTATCAAAACGTACGTTTCACGATGTTTAGAATACAACTCATGATAGAATACAGTTTTTATCGAATTTAGAAAATATTTTCAATAAACACGAAAGATATGTGAATGAGAATTTTAATTGAAATTCTCGACGTCCCATCTACAGACAAATTTGTTTCAGAGAGTTTGCGTATTTTCCTAGTACTCTGGCTCCCATTTTCTAACAGGGCTACCACAACTGCTTTCTGTCTCGTGTTTCCTGCGTGTTTTCCACCCCCCCCTCTTAACAAGACAACCCATCGCGCCACAAAGCGAAGAGAACGCAAACAAGAAAACAACGGTCGCACGAACTACAAGTGACGCAACGAAGGCAACGACTATCCCCACGGGCGTTTCGAACCGGAGTCCGCTGGGCGACTTGTTACCGCCTCTTCACCGCCGTCCGCTGCCTCCCGTGCATCCGCTTCCATCGCCGCTACCTCCCCGAAGTTTGCCAACGGGGACAGCCCCACCCCTTCCCCTACTAAACGCCTTCCACTCGTGACGACCGCCGTCCTCATCGCCACCGTTGCTGCAACCGCCACCGCCCCGCCCCCCGCAACCCGCTGCACGCCCGGTCCGGATGATTCGCAAATGAAGAAGGAAACGCGATTATGCAAAGAGAGGTGCGCTCCGTCTCTCTCTCGATTCCATTGAATCGCGCTGCCCGCGGGTAACTTCGTTAGAATTTTTAGAGCCTGGAACTTTATAATAACACTTTTTCTAATTTACTGCGCTGCCCGGTCTTTTGTTCGCCGCAGGGGTCGGGGGCGGAGGGGGGCGGGGAATCGGAGGCCGCCGGCTAATCCACTTAAGCCTGCAGCAGCAGCCGCCCGCTCCCTGCCCGGCCCCGCTTCGCCCCTCCCCCTCCGCGCGCCACCGCGGGTTCCGGCAGAGCGCACGGGATGGGCCTCTCACAGGTGCACGGCCTTGCTGGCGCCACTGGCCGCGTAACCGCGCACTGCTAGAAGTCCGAGGGAGGGGGCCGGGCCATTCCACCGCGGCACAAGTTTCGGCGGAACACTAAAAAAAGGACTTGGGGACCAATTCTGTTTCAACGCTGCATTGGTATTGGGAAAATATCTCCTCACACATTCGTTTCTTACGATGTTAAGAATGGCCCTTCCTTCTTACGTCTTGATGAAATGTAGATCGATTGTTTCATTGATGTTTCCGGGAAAGTCAACTGCTGAGGTCATTAGTCCCGTTAGTGTAGTGAATGATTTATCGCGGGAGATGGCGGTGTTCCTCGTCCACTTAATGATGAGATCTAGCGTAGACTTACTAGCCGAACAAGACTTGACAGCTTGCGGGGGATTTTCTCCTCCAGGTATCACTCATAGGAGGGCACCGCCTCAACTGAGACAAACTCTAAGCTCCCGTCAAGAGTGGTAGTGTAATGCATTTAAGTTTAAGTGCGTGTAAGGGAAGGAAACAGGGCAAGGAAGAGGAAGGAAAGATCGTGCGCGGTCTGTCACACGTTCGTGAGGGAACTCTAACTGCTTGCGCCATTGATCAAAGAAATTACGGAAACCTACCCCTCATAGCAGGTGGCCGCTAGAAATCATCTCTAGTGGCTGAATTCGACCTAGTTATCTAGCTAGTGGTGAAAATTCGCCAGCATCGGGACTCGAACCCTAGGAGCTCCCGGCCACAAGCACTGCGGAGGCAGCGGCTTTGCGCTTGCAGCTTGAAATATGGCTTCGATCAACGATGGCCTGAGACATGCTGCAGCAGCAGTGATATCACCGACGTCACTGTTTCCATTAACTTCCACCCACTGTGCCACCACTGCACCTTTTTTTAGGTAGACGCCACGGTTTTTTACTTTGTCACTGCACAGATGAAACAGGAGGGCTGCGAGGCCAAGTTCAAATCTCCGATCTACGAACGATCTCTTTGTGGGACGGAATTTTTGCCCTTCATGAAACCAAGCAATGAACACTTTAATTAAAGCGGAACACACATTAAGCATTTTCAGATTAAGCTGATCAACAATATATGAGGGACAGAAGTCATGGCAACTATTTTTTCTAAAAGAAATGTTATCGGATCACACAATTTCATTTGTCGCATAAAATAAATTCTTTACTAATATGTATTTACAACAATAGTTGGCTCTGTGAGGGTCTCTATTAGCACAAAGTGAAACGTGAAATCAGTTGTCTGACTGCCGACGTGAGAGATGAAAGTAATCCTTTTCGAGTAGCGCTCATACACCAAGATACCCGTTCTCCCATGAAGAAGTGCCCGAGAATGTCAGAGCGAATTTGTTGAAGCTCTTGGGAATAATCCTTCTACACTGGACGGTCGGGAGATGGACAAGGAAGTTTCTGCGAGGACGCGTAGCAGCCACTGCTCGGCAACGCACGTGACGACCTGTGTGGACCAATGTGGTCCGTGCGGTAAACTAGCCTAATCGAGCCTTTAGAAGTGCATGAAATGCTTTTGGAATGTTGTGAACTCTTCTATGCTAAAATGCTTTGGAATATGAAACCTACACTGTTATTTCAAATAACTTAACAAATGCGAGTAACACAATTTTGATGTATCGTTTAATCTCCACGCACTTATTTCATACTTTGACTTTTCACGTATGTCTATGTAATAAACATTTTCGACCCGTGCCCAG
The DNA here is from genome assembly GCA_011170035.1 of Teleogryllus occipitalis. NCBI lineage: Eukaryota > Metazoa > Arthropoda > Insecta > Orthoptera > Gryllidae > Teleogryllus > Teleogryllus occipitalis. The sequence goes on along the minus strand of BLKR01001055.1, from coordinate 24,297 downwards.
ATTGCCCCCCCCCCACTCACACAAAAAGAGTTCCAATGACTTATGTCCCCACCCACGTAATCATTTCTAGATTTAAGTTAAACTCTTTTAGGCAGTAGCACTAGAAAAGAAACTACAACACTGCCAAATTGAAGCCTACATGCAGTCTACTATCGGCCTGAGGATACATTTTGGTGAAAAAATTGCGAGTGTGAAACTACGAATACTTTTCAAAAAGTCCTTCAGTGTTTGCTATTTCACACAGGAAATTTATTTTTACTTTGGGTCTTCCAGTCGCAAGTCTTGAAAATGCGTTTTGTTATGTTTTTGATAGTTATTAATTTGTTTCAATTCGTTCATTATATTGCAGATCACATGTACAACACCAAAGGTTTGTATTAATTAATATTTTTCGTAGACATGCAATTGGTATTTTAATTTGAAATGCAGGCAATTACACTGATTTTAAAACTGATATCGCATAATACGTCGCAATCATAGAACGACTCCGGCGCTAGGCAAACAGAGCATTAGAAAGGGCCCTCGGCAGCGAACGAGCGTCGAGGGGGGAACGAGCAGCCCCACAATCTGACCAATCCGCAGACGCAGCGGCTCGAAAACAATTCCGAGCCCCACTCCCTCGGAGGCTTGCGTAAACGGTCTTTTGTCTCTTCCAGTCGATTCCTTAGCCGCTCAGCGCATTCGCGCTGGGGCGGGGCGCGGCGGGGCGGCGCGGGGGCGGGGAGGGGCGGGGCGGGGCGGCACGCCAGATGAATGCGCGCGGGCGTGGGCGGACAGGGGCGAAGCGGGGCGGGGAAGAGCGAGGCGGGCGGGAAGCGGGGAGTCCTGAAATGGATGGGCGGCGGGGAGGCCCGCGGACAGGGCGCAAGTGCGGTGTTTGTCTGTGCAGGCTGGGAAGAGAAAGCTGATGGCAACGGTGAAGGGCGGATGTGGTCGCGAGATACAAAATGGAAGCTGCACGGGTGCATGGACGACATGAAAACAAGTTTGGGGTTCATGAAGTGAGGACAGGAACAGTACGTCGAGAATTAGGTGAAAGTAACGTTGACGGATGAAATGTGCAAGTACGTTGACAGAGCAGATATTAGACGGGTAAACGCACGAGAGAAACATGATGCCAATCACAATCATTGCTGGGAGCGCAGCGCCAAAGTTTTGACGAAAGTTAATGTAAAATTGGTGTTCAACGAAGAAGAACGCGTGCTATTGGTACATGGTTAGATGAAGAAGAAGTGAGAAAAGGCATCTGGCTATTAACGCTACAAAAAGATTACATGGAAAGCGCAGTAGGAGAAGGAAGGCGGAGAGGTGCTTTACAGATGGCAGCGCCGAGAGTCTGGGGCAGTAGCGAGACGGCGGGGACACTGATGGAGGGCCTGCGAAAGCGACGCGAGCGCTGGCGGCGGAGGCGGAGAGGAGAAATGCAGGGGAATGGGGGGGGGGCTGGAGGCAGCGGTGCACTGGCTCTCGAGAGCGGACTTAATTGCGACCGCTGTTATTTTTCTCCTGAAGAGCCATGAATCACCGGCGCGAGATAAATACACGCGAGCCCCAGCCACCCGCCCGACCCGAGCACCCACCCACTCTTTCGCCTGACCACCCACCAGCGCGCCCTTGCGATGCCGTCGCTCTCTTCCACCTCCCGCGTCGGCTTCCTTCCACTACACCCACGTCCGCTCCCGACCCCGCCTCCCCCCCCGCGCAACCACCTGCGGCAGCCGGGAACTCCGACACACAGAGGACGAAGAGAACAGGCGGAGATAATAGCAGCCCTTCCTCATGCACCCTCATACCTTGGAGTGCACACATTCAGTTGTGAATAACGAACGTAAATAGGAATGCGGAATGAATCCGCATATGCAGCAACTAGAGAACGAGTGAAATAATTACGACCTTCGTCGCTGACTATTTGCTTACGTAAAGGATTGTGTTCGTTTCAAATTCTCTCGGAAATGAGACGCATGTGTTGTCAATACACAAATATTTATTCAGTGCAAGGCAATCAGCGATAGTGGAAGTGACAAACATTCACTGGATGAATGCCTGAAATATTTTATTAATATAATGTAATAATTAATTGTATTAATATATATGTATGTATGTATGTATGTATGTGATGAAAGAAGGAAAACATCATGCCGTACAGGCTTTCATTGAAAATATGTTAAAATTGTCTTTTTTCGATATATTTGCCAGATATATCGAGTGAAATCGCAGGAAAAGCAAGTAATAAGTAGTCATCATTTTGTAGGAACAACAAAATTGCAAATGTAACAATACTCCAAAGGCATCCAAGGTCATCAAACCAGATACTCCATTAGACACTTCGTCGTGTGACACAAAAAAGTAGCAACAGTTGCTCATAAGATCAATCTTTATACTCCGATTAAAACATAGTGTTTCTTCAAGGTCACGAGCTCGAACGAGAGGGCGACACTGTCATCAAATTGGGAGCTCCATTACGACTTAAATCTTTCATATTGAAGCTCGTCATTGGATGGCAGTGCCCCTCTCCTTCCAGCTAGTGACCTTGAAGGGACACGACATTTTAATCAAAGTATAAAGTATGGTATTCAAGGAATACTCCGAGAAAGCTCTCCATAACTACACATAAAATATGTGTGAGGACGCTATCTCAAGAGACGTTGGTTTCTAACACCCAGCAATAATAATCTGAAGAAATCCCCAACAGGGAACAGACCTACGGCAACTAGCGTGCACGGTAAAACTTGCAAAGTTCCTGTCGAGGCAGGCACGTGGAAGGACAAATTGGAATACGCGAGAAGCGCGGCGCGCGTGCTGGCGCGTGCGTGTGCGGGAGCGCGCGTGCCGGCGAAACAATTGCATCGCGCGCGCAGGTCAGCGACCCAGGCCGTGCCGACCGTGCGCTGGCCGTGACGTGGCTTCGCACCGCTGCCGCCGCCGCCGCCGCCGCGCCGCATAGCTGCACGAAGCGCCAATGCCTCCGCAAATCGATGTTTCCCATTTCCAGTTAGTTGAAACGGACGCTTTACCAAATATTTTCCATTCGTACGTGATGAATGGCTGGCAAAAACACGCACCGAAATAAAACGCCAAAATCGGAACACAAAAAGGGATGACCGTTATATGAATTAATAAATAAACAAGATATAACAACGTTATAAATCTGTATGTTTCGTGTGTAAATGTCAGAACGAAAAAGCGACATCGATGAGGGGACACGCGAAACGTGGCACTGACATATCTACAAGTGGTAAAACTACAGAAATTCTGTATGAATTATATTTGTAATAACCTACGAAACAATATTGTTTGTTTATACTTAAACAATATATTTATCATGAATGTACAAATATACAATATCAATACGGAACTATTTCAGCGAGTAATAAATAAAGGCACATGCTAATGGAAGATAATTATATTTTTCTTGCATGTGTAGTCTCAGCAATTCTCTAGCTAATAAGTAAGTAAAGGGCCAGAGTACATGTAATAATCTCGAGTGTTAACTATAGTTCTAGTTAATAATAGTGTTCAGTATCAAGGCGAGATGAGGACAGACCAAATAGAACGCTTTTGATAAATAAGCTAAGATAAAAGGGCGCCTACGTATACAGCAACCTTTCTAGCTGCGCCGCTGTGCGGGATTGCATAACCAGTCCTGCCGACACACTTCCATCAAACAGTAAGGCACGCAACTGGTATACAGTACAGGATTTTTATCACAAAAATTCCACAGATCGCATTATATTCTATGCTTATGAAATGACGCCATCCATAAACAGCTGTATCAGTTGAATGCAACAATTGTTTGATCTCTTTATTATATTTATATCAAAGTGCGCAGAAATTTTAAATGTCGAGTGTTGATTACACAATTTCTAGTGATATGTAGCAACTAAATCTGCTCAATCATTGAGGAACAGTTAAAAACTCTTATAGAACAATGAGAATAATGAAATTTAATGAAAAGGAAAGATCCACTAATTTGATAACTTGGAATAGACAATATCACGACAATCAGAGCCCGATCAATGCTTCGCACATTTCTTATGAGAGATTTGAGAATAATACTATTTATTTATTTATTTTTTAGAGTAAACTTCGGTTGCCCAGGCAATTCGCACCTTAAAAATCCACAGAAATATTAATATACTGTGGCACATTAATTACCACGGATATTTCACTACGGATATTTTCCTTCCGTAATGATTGCAAATGGTCTCCGTAGTTAACTAAAACAGCAGGGATATTAAATCCTTTATCAAGAACAGTATATTTTCTCATTCATGTTTGGCACCTACAGAGTTTAAAATAATCTTCTAAATAAAGTCTCCCACATATGTGAAAATACATTACAACTAGAAACAACGCTGTTTCAAACATTGAATTACACTGCGTCGGTGAAGGACACCCCATGCTGAAGAGCTTTACAGTCAAATAGCTTGGATATTTGTGGACATAAAATGAAATAAATGCTATACATTATAGCGTATAAACGTATTAGAAATTTGTAACATCAATATTCATAACACTTTTATGCATATTGCCACTTTCCTTTGAATTAATTATAATTTTACTGCTCTTTTTGAACTCTAGATATGATATTAACCTTTTAAACTGTAGTTTTTAGAAGTATTTCTATTTACGAGACTAGTCTTCCTGTGTAGCAACCTCACCATATCCAGATTTCCAATACAATATGAGTTATCACCGTCTGAAATATATATGGAGCTGACTTTCAAATCACAGTAATATTAATCTGCACTTCGCGATTATTCGTTTTTAATTATTACCTGTATAACATTAGGTACATTTTGCCGTTGAACCAATTTGCTTGCCTATTACATTGCGTCGAGTTCACATCAACTGAAATGAATAATGTAATCCTCTAAGCACTCGTCTCCAAAGAAAAAATCTTTAGCAAGGTTTTTGATGTATTTATAATCACTCGGGAGAGAGTAGTTCGAACAACAGTTGTGCAATTGCTATTATTAGTTGTGCGTACCTTAAGGTGCCTGAGAAGGAAAAAATCGCGACTTGGAGGAAGAGGGAAATCTGTTGAAGAGGAAATGAATGAAAACGATATCAGCAGAGGTGTAACGAAGGAAATTGTAAGTCGCCAGAGAAAGGTGGGGAGAAATACGCTATAAAAAAGGAAGAATACTATGGAGGGTTACATGAATACGGATCGATGAACAGTAAAGGGCGAGAGAATACCAATGGAGGCAGAAAGTTAAAAGAAATTAAGAAGCAACACCAGAGATACGCGAAGTGGAAGCCGGCAGTGCAAAGGACGTCAAAAGAGGCTCTTTCTCCGCGTGAGAACACGGGCGTTTGCGCATGGCAAGCGCAGGGCATCTCGGGCAGGCACGGCGTAGGGAAATCAGCGCCCACTGTAGGAGCAGAGGGGGTGCCCTTGCCGGTCGTATATTTTTCCTGGAGACATACGGCTCCAGGCGAGCTTCTTTTATTCCTCGCGCCACACCACTGTACTTGTGCCGTATCGGAACATGGCGCTTTCTCTCTTTTTTCTCTACGTCGAGAGCCAGACAAGTCGTAAAATATTCAGAACATTCGAGAAGGCGTAATCGAGGAAGGCCGTTCGACGTATCGCACAGACATCAGACGGAAGATAAAGAAACCGAACGTAGTTTCACGAGCAGCAAATATTCGTCGCAAAACAGAAAGCCGATGCAAGGCCGGAATAAATCAGAATTCGCGACAGAAAAAAAAAGTTTTGAGATACGAATAAATTTGTAGACAATATCAAACAAATTTCCATATTTTGAGAGGATGATGTATTCTGACGTTGATCCCTAAAAGACTTTTTGCAAAAGCTCACCACATAGTACGATTTCGTTTCGGGAATGCTAAAGTATAAGGGCAAGCTGAATGGAAAAGTAACCATACAGAGTAAATCGGATGAAAGTAACAAAATTCATAGAAACATCAATGAATGATTAATTTATAAGGCTATAATATTGTAGAGCGCCTAACAAAACAAATCACAGGATACATACGCCAGATTTGCGCACAAAGTCAGTAGAAATCAATTAAAAGTAAAGAGACACAGTCTCTAGAAGAGTGGGTACTGACATTACAAAACATTCCCCTCCATGTTTTCTTGCGTCTATATTTAATATTCCGCTCATTGAGTGATCACGAAAAGATGCTATTATAATTGCTTCCATTTCTTTTTATTCGTTGCAACTAGAATCATAAATATATTGTTTCAGACAAAAAACATTGTAAAATTTTTAAAATAGATTTCTTTATTTCGAGTTCCAAAATACAAGAGAAACAATAATTCAAAAAAGTATTCTCGCGAAGAGAAAGCATAGCAATATTTAAAAATCTTATGTTGAAAAGAAATTATATAATGTTCTGAAAATGAATATCATTGAAATGCTTATTGATAAAATTCGTGATCCCAAAGAATTGTATTTAACTACAAAAGAAAATTATTTTAAACATTCATCTTATCAAACAGCAATCTTTTGTTTTCCATATTTTGCCTCGATAATTATTAATTTCGTTACCTTCCAGAAACGAATAGCAGAGTTTGATAACTCTAGCAACTTTGTTTCTCAAATTCAAATGCACAATAAAAAAAAAGCTCAATTAAAATCAAGAGTATATACCACAAAATCCCCAAATAAATTCCTCATTCAAATGCGATTCATTGTTCGTAATGAGATATTGTTCACGAAAAGGAGTACAGCATCGCAAACAAAGCACAAAAGAGATCGGGAGGTGTCACAAAAAGACGGCTGAAAGCAGGCCGTCGAAGCGACAAACAACCCCCTCAGGGGCGGAAAACACAATTATTTGTTTCCTCCGTTCCGCCTCTGCAACGTCAATGGCAGCGCTTGCGCCAGCCGCCGCCGCCGCCAACGCACGGCTAGTTAGTTAGTTAGTTAGTTAATGCCTTATTTTACGTGGCGAGACTCGGGCCATCAGGCCCGCTCTTCTGACTAACCACGCAAATTTCGCTACGGTCCTTTCACCACCTAGCGGAGAAAGGAGGTATTATCTTGGGCGACGAAAAGGGCGAATCTCAATTTTGCTCAGACGCTTCTTTTAGGCTTCAGGATATTTTACATGAAGTAAATCTACTACATGGGACAGCCGGCTTTATTTCCCATCAGAAGGAAGGCGTACGAAGGATTTTTTTGCTCTTCAAAATCCATGTCTTCGATCGGATTTGAACCCGCAGACTTGGGTACAACAGCCCAGAACGCTGACCACCGAATCCGCCGCGGCGCACCGTTATGCCACCGAATCCGCCACGGCTTCCTCCCCCTTACCCTCCCTCGCTCGCTCACCCCCTCGCCCACACTCTCGCCCACCCCCTCGCTCACGTCCTCGCCCACGCTCTCGCTCACGCCCTCGCCGGCCCCCTCGCCCGCCCCCTCGCCCACGCCCTCGACCACCCACTCGCCTACCCCCTCGGCCGCCGTCTTGGGCGCGACTGACGCAAACCGCAACCGCGAAGGGCCACGTTACCGCCCACTGCCTCGTTTCGGGTTCCTTCGCTCCCTCCCCCCCCCCGGCCACCCGATAGCCTTGTCTACCCACCAGGAGACTCCCTGCAATTCGTCGGTTTTTTTCAAATGTATGAATATTTTCGCTTTCGGTATCAGCACTCGGGGTCAATATTGTTGAATTGATGATGTCCTAATAATTATACCAAAACTTCATTTCGGTATCCAAAAAAGTAGGTACACCATTTTTATATGTGGATTTTCATATAATTCACAAAGAAAAAGACAAGAAAAAAATGAGTTAAAAAATCTAAAACGTATTTGGGTTATGCAAAGTATTCCCCAAAATAAAATATCCGTTTCAAGGTAGAGGAGTTGCTACATCAGCTAGATCGTTCAGAATATATCGATACAAGTGAAAATATGGTTTACGGTTTAGACGCTGGCGCTAGACAGACGCACGTTTTTAGATACAAGCACTTCCCATAAAACAGGATTTTATCTCAATATATTGACATTAGTCTACAGATTACCATACCGCCTTTATAAGTGGTCCCCGAGAAAGAAAATACTTTGTTCTACGAATCTGATATATTTTGGACTTACACATAGAAAGGTATGTCACTTCAATAGCGCAATGTTACTCTGTATTAATTCATGCATTCTTTCTTGCGTCGCAAGATGTTCACAATGAGAGCTGCCTTTAACCTACGACAAGCTGGTACGTCGTTTCTAGGTTAACTAGGTGATTTTATCCAGAGGCCACTTGTCACCAATGACCTCCGTACTACAGAAGGAAAGTTGAATGTTGGAAGAAGGTGAGCTTCTTCCCCCCACAAGTGCCACCAAAAGGCAGCCTCGCTAAGAACCCTAAATGAAGTTTACAACGAAGAGCCTATCCCGATGTGCAACCCATACAATCTGTTCTCCATGCCTGCTGCGGTTCCAGTGTCACAGATTGATTGATTGATTGATTTCTTCATGTTTCCGGGCGCGTGAACTGTTCTGGCCATTAGTCCCGTTAGTGTAGTGCATGTTTTTTTCCTCGGGAGATGGCGGTGATTTTCCCCCGCTGGATGGCGAGATCCGGCGCCGACCTACCGTCGGCTAGTGGGGTTTCCCCCTAACCAGGACTCTCCCACCAGCGGGGCACCGCCCCAGCCGGGACAAGCTCTAAGCTCCCGACCGGTCCCCCGGAATATGTTGTAGTGTAGTGCATGTTAGTGTAAGTGTGTGTGTGTAGGGGGAGTGGATAGGACAAGGAATGGGAAGGACAGATCGCGCGCGGTTCGTGGCCCATTTGCTAGGGTACTGCTCCGGCATTTGCCTGGTGTTGATCGAAGAAACCACGGAAAACTACCGATCAGAGAAGCCGGCCGCTATAATTCTCCTCCAGACAGCGACTGAATTCGACCTAGCTGGAAAGCTAGTGTCGAAAATCCTGCCACCGTGGGGAGTGGGAACCTAGGACCTCCCGGTCAGAGGCGCTGCAGTGACATCAGTTGAGGCCCTGAGCTACCGCTCCCGGTCAGTGTCACAGACCTCCCCTCTTCCACCGCCACGTACCCACCCTTCCCGTCCTCCGCTGCAGCCCACCCTCGGCTCCCCGCCTAGACCGTCCCCCGGCGCGGCGGGGCTGCCCACGTGTGACCGCTCTCGGGCGCAACTCCGCCCTCCCCGCCTCCCCCCGCCACCGGAAATTTCCATTTGCTGAATTGAGGTCGGCGCGAAACAGGATGTGGCCACGGAGGGAAGAGCAGGGGCCGGCGGACGTGAAGGTAGGGAAAGAACAGCGACGGTTGGACAGAGGCTACGTCCGTGAATTGCCTCGGCAGACGCGGCAATGCAATCATTAGTACGACCCAGCTCTGATGCCGGAAACAAAAAAAATTGACTTTTGATAATTTGGCATATGAAATCAACGATACCAACACCATGCATATCAACAGACAAAATAATAATAATAATAATAATAATAATAATAATAATAATAATAATAATAATAACTATCGAAAGCATTGTTTAAAAGAAGATGTGGTGGATAAATGTAGGAAGTGTGGAGCTGTAGGAGAAACTATAGAACACATCACAGCAGCATGCTCTTCCCTCTCAGGCAGTGCTTACTTAGGAAGGCATAATCAAGTTGCGAAAATCGTGCACAGGTCAATTGCAATAGAGCATAATTTATTGGATGAATCGACACCGCCATTCTATAAGTATACCCCTCCTCCAGTGCTGGAAACAAGTTCCACCCTTTTGTACTGGGACAGACCGGTTTTAACTGATCGTACTGTCGATTACAATAGGCCAGATATTCTCCTTATGGATAAAAAGAAGAAAGAAGGAGTAATAATAGACACCGCAGTACCATTATCCCACAACATCAAACAGAAAGAAACAGAAAAAATTTCGAAATATGAAAACTTATGAACTAAAACATGTTTGGAAATTAAATGCTACCAAAATATACCCACTCGTGATATCGGCGGAAGGCCCGGTCAGTAAAAACTTCCTTAAAAACTTAACAGAACTTAAACTACCCAAAAACGTTCTGAACATGGGACAGCGCGCAGTTTTGTTGCAAACAGCCCATATCGTAAGAATATTTTTATCTTAAGTCCAGATATAAGATGAAGTTCTTCCTCTGTGACCGAACCTGTCCCCAAAACAACTCTGGGGAAGGTGAGCATTTTTACCAGCAAAAATAGCTGAGAAAACGTATAAAGATGACAATAATAATAATAATAATAATAATAATAATAATAATAATAATAATGATGATCCTTGCTTACAGCATTTTCAAAATTTCACAAGTCAAATACGCATCGCCTAAATTCTAAACTTCATCCCGTATTGAAAGAATTCTCATTACAGAGGACCAGAGTCAGGATGGTGAGCAAATCCCAGCAATCGTGTTTACATTTCTTGACATAAAATGGACTATTATCTTACAGGACGTTGATTAGCGTCTCAGAACACTATCACGATAGGTAGCTCGTAACTGTTGCATTGTACCTCGTCAAAGGGGACATACACGGAACATGACACAAACTAGATGCAACATAATTGGCTTCCTAAGATAATGAGAGAAGAGAAAGGGTGGGGGGAGCTATGATTGCCAATTAACTAGATCTCAGAGTTTCCAGATAGGACGACGATCACGTGACAATGTATCATTAACACTAGGTTTTCAAATATTTTACCTTGCTATTTAAAAAAAAAAACCGAATGCAGTAGCCTGTTTTTCACATTAGCAATAAACAATTCGTTTGCCGTTTTGTCCTCATTGTCAGCAACATAGTTTCCCGAAGAAAGTGTTTGTTTTATAATTTTTCAATTACATCGCAGTCTCCATCTCGCCGGAACTTTCTGAGCATTTCCATGATTCCAAGGGCTCTTTCAGACTCGGAAAGCAATTCCCATCATTTTCGGCCAGTGAGGTATCTGTAATTCAAATGGCACGCTGGCGGGATGACGGTTTAAAATCAGGCGCGATCGATGGGTCGTGTGGGATAAAGGGTTGTCGTCATTGTATTTCAATTACGTCAATTCACAAATGTGTGTTTTTCTTCGTCTGTACAAGGAAAAAAATTCTTCGGTAATGCTTAGAACTATCCTAAGAGCTTCAATTACATGCAAAATCTTTTGGACGTTAAAGAGAAGAGAATTCGTCCAGAAACTACTGTGCAGAAATGAAGCCTACCTCACCAAAATGACATAAGAAACATTAGTTCATCTAATTAAGAAAAAGAAGGTCAAGCGTTTTTACTACCGGAATGACCCACTCTATATTCTCCAAAACATATAACATCCACAATAATTACTTTCTAGAAACTGACCAGGAGAGCTTTACATTAAGCTAAGTAGACGCTAAACGCAAAAGTATAAATGAAAATTGGACATCCACCCAATTTGCATTATATCCCGGAAACTAAAGTCAAACTCACAGAGAAAATCACTTTAATCTTGAAATTATATATTAAAACAAATACAGAAGCAAACACGCGTTAAAACAAATGCATTTTAAAATAATAAGAAGTTAAAATATTTAAGTCAAAAATTAAAATAGAACATACAATTTTTATTTCTTGGCGTTTTGTTGTTTTTCGTCTGTGAATAATCCCAAGAATAATGACAACATACGTTTATTTACTTACGCATTTATTGTAGTTCAAGGGGCCTTTCAATTTTTCAGGTTATGGAGATTCATGAAAGAAGATCTAATGAGGAGATGGTAGCTATTATACTGTTGCAAATGATAATGGAGCAATTGTGGGATGAGAGGCAAGAGAAAACCGCAAGGGAACCTCTCAAGAAGTACTAACAAGAGTACGCTTTGTCCAACTTACTCCTTCTGGATTGGCTATTGTGAATTTATTTCTTTTCTTCTGATATTTTTCTACTGCCAAATATGGATCCTATTACAACAAACATCTAATACAATGAAGGGGATTACTTCCACTGCTATTGTTAATATTGTTATTTCTACAGTGGCCCGGCTATGCTTACAAATACTCTAAATGTTAACACTAATTTATTAAATTTACTTCCAATTTAATCACGGGTTGGACATATTACTTCTTACCAGTTGCATGTGGACGTGTAATTCTATACAGAATCACGATTCCTAGAAATTCTATTGATTGAAACCAATTATGAGATTGATGGCAATTAATTTAAATGATCAGCTTTTTCAACAATAATAATTTTGCACTTATTCTTATAT